>CM042320.1:2447106-2539606 GCA_023566125.1 Zingel zingel | reverse complement strand
AGGGTGAGGGTAAGGGTTAAGGTTAGGCATCTAGTGGTGATGGTTAAGGTTAGGGTAAGGGGCTAGGGAATGCATTATGTCAATGATGGGTCCCCACAAAGATAGTGAAACAAACCTGAGAGTGAGAGTGAGAGAGTGTGTGTGTGTGTGTGTGTGTGTGTGTGTGTGTGTGTGTGTGTGTGTGTGTGTGTGTGTGTGTCAGCGGTTTACCGGTCAGTGCTGAAGGTGGACCCGAGGGCGGCCATGCTGCCGTTGGAGCTCGACACGCTGTCCTGGTCTGTCGGGTGCTGGGGCCGCAGGGGGGGGCGGGAAGGGGGGGCGGCACACAGCAGGTGGTCCGGGTGCAAACTGCAAGACACAAGTCTGTTTAGATCTCTGAACAGAGTCTCTCCGTCCCTTCTGGAGAGCTATAAAGACAGCTTTGTTCCAGCAGCAATCATGCCGATGAACGAGCTGGGAGGAAAACTGCACAGCTTGCGCAGCCTGTATTTGCGTCGGCCATATTTGTTATTTATTTATTACCTGAAGTAGTGGTCGAGGTCGACGGCCATGGCGGTGTGAGACCGAGTGACGGCCACGGCTGTGCTGAGATCAGCTGACACCTGGAGGAGGCAGAAGGAGGGAGAGGAGGAGAGGGAGGAGGAGGAGGAAGAGGTGGAGACAAAGTCGTCCTCTGCCTGGACAGGAGTCAGGTACGCCGGGAGGTCGACGCTGGCCAGCAGACGGCCGTCACACATGTTATACACAGCTGGAAGACCCAGTCAAAGAAGAAACGGATGAGATCTTAAAGGCTAACGGCGGGGGGGTTCCAACTGGGACCCTATTTTCCCATATGTATGTGTCTCGTGTTTGATGGGAACAACAATGGTTGAAATTGGTCCAGTATTAAGCAACACTAGAGAACGTTTCCGCTTCGGTCCCCCTACAGGTTGGAAGTGGAATTGTCCATTACCGTTACCATTATTCTTATGTCTCATTCGAACTACAGATCTACTACCCAAAATAATGTACCTTAAAATAATGTTTCCAAAATCGTTTAAGTGGGTCATCAACTCGTAACGGGGTGAACGGCGCTTCTGCATTCGCTTTGAGGCCCTCTATCGGCTATAACCGCACTACGCAAGTTTGCCAGATCGGGTAGCGGATCTGTAGTTAGAATTATGGCTGCAACTAACGATTATTTTCATAGTCGATTAATCTGTTGATTATTTTCTCGATTAATCGATTAGTTGTTTGATCTATAAAAATGTCAAAACATGGTGAAAAATGTGGATCAGTGTTTCCCAAAGTCTAAGATGACGTCCTCACGTCTTGTTTAGTCCACAACTCAAAGATGTTCCGATCACTGTCCCAGAGGAGAGAAGATACTAGAAGATATTCAGATTACTGTCCCAGAGGAGAGAAGATACTAGAAGATATTCAGATTACTGTCAGAGGAGAGAAGAGACTAGAAGATATTCAGATTACTGTCCCAGAGGAGAGAAGAGACTAGAAGATATTCAGATTACTGTCCCAGAGGAGAGAAGAGACTAGAAGATATTCAGATTACTGTCAGAGGAGAGAAGAGACTAGAAGATATTCAGATTACTGTCAGAGGAGAGAAGAGACTAGAAGATATTCAGATTACTGTCAGAGGAGAGAAGAGACTAGAAGATATTCAGATTACTGTCCCAGAGGAGAGAAGAGACTAGAAGATATTCAGATTACTGTCCCAGAGGAGAGAAGAGACTAGAAGATATTCAGATTACTGTCAGAGGAGAGAAGATACTAGAAGATATTCAGATTACTGTCCCAGAGGAGAGAAGAGACTAGAAGATATTCAGATTACTGTCCCAGAGGAGAGAAGAGACTAGAAGATATTCAGATTATTCAGACCTATTATTCTAATGGTCCGGACGCACCGAGCCGATAATCAGCCGTCTGACAGACTGGTGAGGTCGGTGACTCGAGTCTGTTCGGTGTGTTCTATGCCGTCGTCCGTCTGAGGAGCCGTCGGCCTTCATTTTGGCTGATTTGACATGTATAATCGGCGGGGCGGGCACTGCCGGCAGTCAGACTCAAATGAGCCATCTGATTGGTGGAGAGCTAACCTGGAAACGGGGAGCTGATGAGCGTGACTAGAGTCTCTCAAAATCTGATGAAGATCTGTTAACCTGACCTTTGTTGATCTGAAATGAAGACAGATTCAGCGACTGCACGGCCTATTCCTCTCTTAACATGTTCTCAGGAACACGTTACGGTGAACTATTTTAGGACAATATGAGATCGGATTCTGAACGAGCCGCCATGACAGTCTGGCTTTGAATTTCTGGAGAAACCAGACGCCGCCTGCTGTTATGGAGACGTATTACGTCTCGTCTCTTCGGTGAGTTCTGAGGAACTTTCTGGACCAACTCGGGGAGACTGATCAGCCACACTGGCTTTACTGCCGACGTTTGGCTGTCTGGTCGGTGTGTCTGGGCCTTAAATGTCCGACAACATTATGAAAGGATCCCTACAGAGAGAGACCTTTTAGTTAAAGAGGAAGATCCTTTTAGTTTAACTCCAGACTCCATGTAAATAATCAGAATGGTATGAGTATTAGAATGTATTGAGGATACAGATGAGTCCAGTGGCGTCGAGGGTGAAGAGGGTTTCCCTGCAGACGCAGTGGTGGACGGCCGTGTGTCTGTTGCCGTCAGTCAGCTGGATGCTGCAGCAGGACAACATCTGGGGCTCCGCCTCCTCCTGCTGCCACTGCAGCTGCAGCAGCCAATCACGGTTCAGCAGCACGCAGGTGCGGCCGGCGGCAAACGACAACACGCGCACCGACTCCAGCTCGCACACACCTGGAAGCAAAGACTCAGTTAGGCAAAATTACACTGAGGGGGGGATTGAACGTATTTAAAAGGCACAACAGTGATGGCCCGTAAGCATCTCTGACGTGCAAATAATACAGTTACTGACTGAATAAAGGTTATAATAAAGGGCTGTATTCATAATGCGGGGCAGTTCGGATACAATACACGTTTTCTATTGGCTCCGCCTGCCTTGTAACCCTTGTGTTGTCCTCCATTCGACCACGCACTGGTCGTCCTCGCGGCTCAAAACTAAAATCAACACTTTTTCAATATTTTTGGCACTTTTTTGGACATTTAGCGCTTCTTTCACTACCATGTATGAACACCACTAACACCAACGTATTACCACCAGGGGAGGAATCATATTTCGGGGGGGGGGGGGGGCGGTACCAGCCCGTGCCCCACTTCTAGCGCCGCCCCTGCCAAAACAGGGGCAAGAATTGTCTGATATTTTTTTAACGTTAAGTATAATAACGTTGGTAGGTAGGGTAGAAATTTGGTGTAAACACGGGCGCCCGGGTAGCTCAGTTGGTAGAGCGTGCGCCCATATATAGAGGTGTACTCCTCGATGCAGCGGGCCCCGGTTCGACTCCGACCTGGGCCCTTTGCTGCATGTCATCCCCCCCCCCCCTCTCTCCCCTCTCATGTCTTCAGCTGATCTGTCAAAATAAAAGCTGTAAATGCCCCCAAATTTGGAGTTCACAGAATGAATGTTGATATTTCCGCGGTAACAGAACTTTTGCTCCATTGACTTCCAGTCAAAGAGACGGAGGGCAAAATGACACAAAGTTGAAGTTGTTTTTAAAACCCTAAAAGATGCGGAAACATTTGGTGCTGGAGCCCCCAGAGGATCCGTCCTCGTGCCCTCTGAGGCTGCAGCGTGAGCCCGATGCCGGCCGGCGGAGGTTACTCACCGTCATCCTGCCGTCTGACGGTCTGCAGCAGGCGATCCGCGGGACACCCGGAGACGCAGAGCGCAGAAATGGAGGCCGAGCGCTCTGTCTCCACCTCCAGCAGCCTCAGGTCCCACTGAGATCCAACAGCCAGCAGTCTGAAGCCGCCACCGCCGCCACCGCCGCCGCCACCGCCGCCACCGCCGCCACCGTTCACAGCCGCCTCCTCCCAGCAAAAACTACAACCAGAAGAAAAGTTTGATCAGTTTCTTTGACTGTCGGTACAAAAGCTGGAGGCACAGTATTATCTAAAGCAGTGTTTCTCAAACGGGGGTACGTGTCCCCCTAGGGGTCCTCTGGAGGACTGCAGGGGGTACGTGTCCCCCTAGAGGTCCTCTGGAGGACTGCAGGGGGTACGTGTCCCCCTAGGGGTGCTCTGGAGGACTGCAGGGGGTACGTGTCCCCCTAGGGGTACTTTGGAGGACTGCAGGGGGTCCGTGTCCCCCTAGGGGTACTTTGGAGGACTGCAGGGGGTCCGTGTCCCCCTAGGGGTCCTCTGGAGGACTGCAGGGGGTACGTGTCCCCCTAGGGGTGCTCTGGAGGACTGCAGGGGGTCCGTGTCCCCCTAGGGGTACTCTGGAGGACTGCAGGGGGTACGTGTCCCCCTAGGGGTGCTCTGGAGGACTGCAGGGGGTCCGTGTCCCAGGACAGTCAGACAGGGACTATCCCAGACCCTGTCCTGGGAGGACAGGGTCTGGGATAGTTTTTGCTGCCACTGCTGCTGATTTTCAATGCACTTTAAAGTGTAACTGTCATTCTTTTCTTTTTTTTCGTGCTGCCTTTTGTGTTCAATTCCATGTCCAATTTGAGGGGCCAGGTGTCTGCGGGTCTCTGTCCAATCAGGACCCAGAACTGCTCAGTAGGCGGATACATCACATTGTCCCACATTGTCCCCGTGTGCAGTGATTTCAATCCGCACTCGCAATTACTGCTTGTGTCCTCATTTTCAGGCAACTTGTGTATTGTTGTCGCTGTTTCCATTTCGATTAACAGAACACAAAAACATTTAAGTTAGCTAAAGAATTCATTTGTTTTAAATCCAACAACATGCAATTTGTTGTATTTCTGCAGAATACTGAAAGCAGCAGCACTTCAATAGCCTATCTGTTTATTTATCGCAAGTTATCGCGAGATTCAACAACGTCAGCGCATATTTTCCAACTTGTACTTGTAACAGAGTAGTATAAGTACTTTTACTGAAGTAAAGTTTGTGACAACTTTTGTTTCTTCCACAGCGATGTGGAAGAATATCAAACACTATTCTGCAGAAGCAGACAGGACTCACTCAGCGTGGCAGCCGTCCACTGCGGCCGGCTCAGCGTCTCTGTTCGCCGGGTTCCAGACCTCCAGGCGGCCGCGGAGCCCCAGGCATCCGAGCAGCGAGGCTCCGGGAGCCAGCTCAGCTTTCTGGATGCCCGCTACCTCTCCGCAGTGCTGGTTCTCCGGAATCACAGACACCTCTATGGAGCTACTCTCCAACATCTTCACACGTTCAATTAACGCAACTTACGGAGACATTTCTGCAGAAAAAGCAACCAATTAAACGCCTTTAAACAGCGACGGGAACGTTTCTTTCCTGTCATGTAGACAGCCGCTGGTTCCGGTGGGGTCACATGTCCTGTCTGCCCCCCTGTCAGCTGACCAAATCTGACCAATAGAAGAACGGTTAAAAAAAACAAAGTCGACTTAATCGAAAGACGATAAGATGGCGTTGTTGTAGAGAGTATAAACATAGATGTAGAGGTAAGAAATGTTTCAAACAATCAGCAAAACACACACGCATCTCTTATTATTAGTCAACAATGGCACGTATTTTTATGTGAGTACGTGAACCCAAAGCTGCGCCCTTGTCTGTATGTATTTGTTATATATTGTTGTTGTTTAATAAACTTTGTTTAAAAAAAGGATCGCATTATAGCTTGATCAGTCATCGATTGTTTTTCCCTTAGAACCAATAACATAGGAAGCGGAAGCGAGACGGAGACGCTCATTGGCTGCGATCAAATCCACAGACAGCCTATATAGTAGTACCTATGAGTAGTACTGCATACTGAATGTATTTCCTGGTGAGATAGAGATCTGCTAAAGCTGCGCGCTGCTCTCCTCTAACCGACAGTCAGTCAGCAGTCTTCCTGCCAAAGTCACAGTTACAGTCGGTCCCGTTTATTATTATTATTATTATTATTATTATTATTATTATTTATTATGGCGTTTTCTAAAGAATGGAAGTCGTGTTGAGCCTTGTGTCGTTAACTGCCTCCAAGGTGTTACAGTTTTCTGGACTTGTCGACAACAGGAATGTCCTGAAGACTAAAAAGATGGAGGAGAAAGCGTTAGAAGTGTACGGTGAGTGGCGCTCCAAACGGGCCTAATGTTGCTGCTGTGTAACGGGATTGTTAGCAAAGTTAACGAAGTTAGGTAAACAATTAGGTCCCCGAACACTTTAATGCTATTCAATGAAATAGTAATTCCTTTATGAAGTAGTTAGCTAGTTGTGACAAGTTGCTATATTGAAGGCGAAGTTAAATATACGATTTATTGGATGGAGTTTGGCGAGGTTGTAACGTTACTCAACCACGGCACGTATTTTTATTTTAGTACGTAAACCAGAACTTTTCTTTACTGAAAGAGAACTTTTCTGAATGGAGTTTAGTGTGGTTGGACTAAATGTTAAATTTTGGGACATTATAGTATATATATTAGCTGTTTTTTTTAATAGAGTTTGGAGAGGTTGTAGTAAAGGGAACATATGGCCAGTGCTGGTATTGAACTAGAATAGATGATTCTCTGAATGGACTTTGGTGTGTGTTTGTAGTGAATGGGTCATATTGAGATAAGTATTGAAACCGAACTCAAATACATGGTTTTCTGAATGTAGTTTGGTTTGATTAGAGTAAGTGGCACATTTTTAGGATGAAATATTACATAATCGCTGATTTCTTGAATGGAGTTTGGTGAGGTTGCACTGTTGCAGCGAAAATCACAAATTCGCTTATAGCACTGAAACAGAACTCAAATAAATGGATTTTGTGAATGGAGTTTGGTTTGATCTTATCCATGAATCATCATACAGTATTCTAATATTCTATTTCATTTTGATTAGTTATTAGCTCATCATCAGTGCATTCATTTTGAAGTTATACAACTATCTTTGCGGGGTGAAACCAAGTTACATTTTATCACACAATGCAAACACTTTCCATATATTTATATTAATATTAAATAATAGAAGTTAAAAAGATTGTTCCAGCTTAAGTTTATGTTTTTCTAAATCTTTTTGGGTTCGTTTCAGACACTTATTTGTTACTGCTTACTGTCTAGTTTTAGACTTTTATAACCTTCATTCATTCAGGGAGGGCCATTAAGATAAGCTCTCTTTTTCAACAACGCCCTGATTACAACACAAATACAAAGAAAAAACGAAATAAAAACTATCTCAAAATCTACAGTAGGCCTACAAATAAATAATCTGATCATAAAACAAAACCCCCAAATTACAATATGTAACCCCCCCCCCCCCCAAAAAAAAAACAATCGAGGAACAATCACAACATGACAGTACATATAATCAATAAAAACAAATGAGAATCACTGATGTCGGCGAATTAGAAAGACTTAACTCTCCCGTTGTCCGCGGGTCAAATCCGACCCATTTTAAAAATGTTTTTATATCAGAAATTTGGGTTTCTTTCAACCAAATTTTAAAAGAACATAACGTGGATGGATCCATACGACGCTCTTCACAAGTGACATCAATTATCAGTTCACTACTCTCATTGAATTTTGGAGTTTTAGTCAATTTTATAAGCCTGACCAGCCAGACCCACATCCAGATGTTGGGTCTGGGAACTCCCCATTGGCTGGGCTCAATCCGAGGGGCGGGATAAACGGTTGTCTTTCAAATTCCCTCTGCACGCAATAGGATAGCGCTACAACCAATCAGAGCAACGCGAGCTGATAGATTAAACTTTAAACTCTGAACACATCTTCCTTTTTTAAGAATGACTTCAGTGCCGTTCTTTGTTCTTTTCTCAAAGAAAAGCTGAACTCCAAGTCTTCCAGAGTCGCGGCCAAAGACCGCTGTTCACCAGCAGCAGCAGCCATAAGCCCCGCCCACTGACTCTATACACGATGTGATTGGCCCGGCTAGAGTTTGGTTTTTCCAGCTCGCAAGACAACAGAGAGTTGTGACAAAATGTGACAAAAGTAGTAAAAAATAGACGCCCAAAACGTTTACATTTTTTTAACATTTTGACCCAGAAAAACAAAAAGTTGCATCATGGTCAACGCAGAAGACAACACAAGGGTTGATTTGAGTTGTAGTAAACAAACGACACATGTGGTTCCCCCCCCCCCCCCCCCCCCCCCCCCCCTCCTCTTTTAATCAGACGTGATTCGGTCGATCCGGGACCCGGAGAAGCCCAACACCCTGGAGGAGCTGGACGTGGTGACGGAGAAATGCGTGGAGGTCCGGGAGCTCGGAGAAGACGAGTACCTCATCATCATCAAGTTCTCCCCGACCGTCCCTCACTGCTCTCTGGCTACTCTGATCGGTGAGTCACCTCCGCTGAGAACGCCACAGCCCATCGGCGCTGGAGCCAGAGGGGTAATGTACAGAACTAATCAAAACTGGACAGTGCAACCCACCCCCAAAAACCTTTATAGGATATCCTTAAAGGTCCAGTGTGTAACGTGTTTAGTTGTTCATTATCAAAATCGGTGTTGCCGTTCACTAGGGCTGTGTTTGGCAAGAAATTTGGCGATACGATACGTATCACGATTCAATATATTTCGATATACTGTGCGTAAGGCGATATATTGGGATTAGTTTGCTCTCTGGCTACTCTGATCGGTGAGTCAACTCGGCTGAGAACCCCACAGCACGTTAGCGCTGTAGCGAGAGGTGTAATTAACAGGCGGGGAGATGAAAGAAATGGACACAGCGTCGCCATAGACTTCGACGGAGACCAGTGAAGTCTCTTTTCCGGTGATGGCTGAGCGTTACTGAGCAGCCTCCAACTGAGCTTGAAGACGTAGATGTGACGTGAGCAACCTGTCACTGCCCGATGTGAGTCGAGCGCCAATTTGAGTCGCGCATGCGTCACATTGCGACAACATCTCAACAACCCCCACCCTCATACTCTGCTTCTGACTGGCTAGTAGTCCTTAGCTAGGTACTGTCAGGGCCCTCATACTCTGCTTCTGACTGGCTAGTAGTCCTTACCTAGGTACTGTCAGGGCCCTCATACTCTGCTTCTGACTGGCTAGTAGTCCTTACCTAGGTACTGTCAGGACACGCCCTCATACTCTGCTTCTGACTGGCTAGTAGTCCTTACCTAGGTACTGTCAGGGCCCTCATACTCTGCTTCTGACTGGCTAGTAGTCCTTACCTAGGTACTGTCAGGGCCCTCATACTCTGCTTCTGACTGGCTAGTAGTCCTTACCTAGGTACTGTCAGGGCCCTCATACTCTGCTTCTGACTGGCTAGTAGTCCTTACCTAGGTACTGTCAGGACACGCCCTCATACTCTGCTCCTGACTGGCTAGTAGTCCTTACCTAGGTACTGTCAGGACACGCCCTCATACTCTGCTTCTGACTGGCTAGTAGTCCTTACCTAGGTACTGTCAGGGCCCTCATACTCTGCTTCTGACTGGCTAGTAGTCCTTACCTAGGTACTGTCATGGCCCTCATACTCTGCTTCTGACTGGCTAGTAGTCCTTACCTAGGTACTGTCAGGGCCCTCATACTCTGCTCCTGACTGGCTAGTAGTCCTTACCTAGGTACTGTCAGGACACGCCCTCATACTCTGCTCCTGACTGGCTAGTAGTCCTTACCTAGCTACTGTCAGGGCCCTCATACTCTGCTTCTGACTGGCTAGTAGTCCTTACCTAGGTACTGTCAGGACACGCCCTCATACTCTGCTTCTGACTGGCTAGTAGTCCTTACCTAGGTACTGTCAGGGCCCTCATACTCTGCTTCTGACTGGCTAGTAGTCCTTACCTAGGTACTGTCAGGACACGCCCTCATACTCTGCTTCTGACTGGCTAGTAGTCCTTACCTAGGTACTGTCAGGACACGCCCTCATACTCTGCTTCTGACTGGCTAGTAGTCCTTACCTAGGTACTGTCAGGGCCCTCATACTCTGCTTCTGACTGGCTAGTAGTCCTTACCTAGGTACTGTCAGGGCCCTCATACTCTGCTTCTGACTGGCTAGTAGTCCTTACCTAGTCACTGCACATAAATATAATATTGTACCGTGATAAAACTTGTGATTTACAGCCCTGAACACAACGCACATGAACCAGAACTAAAAAGTGAATGAATAAATGATGCCGATGCTTCTAAAAGGCTGATGGATCCAAAAACATTTGGGTTTCTTGTCACATTTCAAAATGCTTTTAGCACACACGCAGCCAGATGTCATCAGAGATGTCATGCCCCGTTTCTATTTTGAGTACTTTCTGGTTTATTCGGGGGGGTTTTCAGATCATTGCTGATGAATGTCAAAAACAGCAGACGTTGTAGAGGAGGCACGCAACCTCAGAGCCGATGCCTTGATTCCAGCTGAGTTCAGATGTTGTATTTTTGGAGTTTAACCTTTTCTTGGCTTTCTCTGACGTTTCATCTGAAACCAGCAGACCCGTCCAGCAGGGGGCGACTCCACCGGCTCCAATCAGAAGTCTGTTTCTATAGACGTCTGTGAGAAAATGAGCCGACTTCTCTCTTGATTTAGTACCTCAGTAAACATTTTCATAATATGTTTATAGTCTTAATCTCTAGTCTCAAGTCTTCTTCAACACAGCATGATGTTCATTTAGTAAAAGATAGTCCCATTTATTTTAAAACAGACGATAAAGCAGGGGATGCTTTAGGACCTGTCATTCAGGACAGAGGCTTAGCGATGCTAACCATGCTAACACTGGGGACATTAATATCGATTTCTGGCTGTTTTCCGTGTTTTCATCTTTAACTTTGACCCTCTCTCTCACTGTGCGTTTTCACTTCAGTAATCTTAACTGGAACATTTTGGTCGCCTAAAAATGCCTTGTTGTCTTTAGCACCTTGTCAACCAAACTAGCTAGCTACCGCTAGCGTTAGCTGGTAACTTAAAGGGAAAGTTTGCTAGTTTTCCGTTTACTGCTGTACCTGCAGTACCTGGAGGTCTGCGTTTACCCGCCTGCACAACACCGGTGGATGACTCCATGATGCTCTCGTTGGCGACTTTCCCTCTTTAGCGTTTAGCTTAGCACACTACACAACAGCGGCTTGGCCGCGTCATCCTCCCCAGCTCCACCCTTTTGTCCCAATAGGGTTACTTCTGGCTCCACACTGCCGAATGGCAACGGCCCAAATGCAAACTCAAGGCTTTAAAACGACAGTCCACGAACCACTTTTCACAGATCTTCATATAATCATGAGGAGGAGGTAATTTATTCAGCTGTCTGTCTGTCTGTCTGTCTGTCTGTCTGTCTGTCTGTCTGCAGAATTACAGAAACACTACTGGCTCGATTTTACAAGGAAACTTGGAAGGGTGTAGCATGGGCCAAGGAAGAACCCATTCAATTATGGAGCAAATCCAGATCACGGTGGCGGACACACAAATTATTTTTCACTTCCGTTTACATTGCGAGATATACGGTACGGAGCCCCCCTGGTGTCCGCTTATAAAAAAAACTAAACCGTGTGCACGGATTCATAATCCGGGCTCTCGCAAACTTATTTTTTAAAGTAAGTGCTGTAGTACAACTACAAGGAGACACGTTATAATTGAGATAAGTTTGGAGACACTACCTTATTTAAACATGAAATGAATAGATATTATAGTGTCGGTGTTGGAGTTAGTAGATGGTCCCTGAACACGTCCGGTCTGACTGACTGTCGTCTCACCTCCGGCTGCCGTCTCACCTCCGGCCGCCGTCTCACCTCCGGCTGCCGTCTCACCTCCGGCTGCTCAGAGAGACCAATCATGTTATTCCTCCAGGTCGGAGGACGGCTCGTGTTGATGATAATGAGTTTGTAGCTCGTTCTTAGCCTCACTACGTTAGGAAAGATGCCTAGTTTGTGTTTTAATAACATTTCGCTATAGAGAATTATCCCAGAAGTTCGAATCTGTGAATATATTTCTAATTTTGCTTACATTTATAAACCGAGAGCACGGATTATGAATCCGTGAAATAGTTTTTTTTTTTATCAGCTGACACCAGGGCGCTCCGTAATACGGCCTTTGTGCTGCAAGGCAAGGCAGCTTATTTGTATATTGCACATTTCAGCAACAGGGCAATTCAAAGTGCTTTACATAAAACATTAAAGAGCCGTTAGAAATGATTAAAAAAACAAATTTAAACATTAAAAAGCAGGTAAAAAATGATTTAAAAATAAAAAATTCTCCGACGACAGGTCTCCGGTGACAAGACTGCAGTAGTTCTACTTTTCACTACGATGTAGCCGTCGCTACAAAGCTTAGTTTAATCTCGGTACACCTGGCTCAATCCGGGACAGTTCAGTCTGTCTCTTGATAAGTTAAATATCTGACAAGTTAACTTTCTTATTGACCTAGTTCACAGACTAAATCTGACCAGTTCACAGACGTGGTCCTTGTACGGATAACCTATTGTCACACCCGTGTTGGAGAGGTAATATCAGAAATATGTCCGTTATCTACCGGTCCATATTTCTCCGTCATTTCTCCGACCACAGGTCCTTTTGGCTCAGGTGACTACGTGTCTTCGTTACCCATTACAAGACTGCAGTAGTTCTACTTTTCACTACGATGTAGCCGTCGCTACAAAGCTTAGTTTCATTAAAAATAATGTAGAGGTATTTTCCGGCATGTCTCCCCCCCTCGCTCCCCTTTCATATCTAAGATGTCCTGATGATTAAAGGCGGAAATGCCCCAAACATAATCTTAACCTCTAGTCACTACACTACCTCCATCCCAGACTATACATCTGCTCATAGCACATACTATATATATATTTTTACATTCTGCACTCAACCCATTCGGCCTCCTTTCTCTTATACCAAACAGCTATTTTGTATATATTCTTATTGATGTTGAATGCGTTTGTTTGCGTACGTATGCACCGAATACCAATGCAAATTCCACGTTAAGTGTAACTTACTGTGGCAATAAAATGCTATTCTGATTTGATGAAATTCAGAAACAGAAGTTGAGTCGATCACTTCAGTGTTGCTGAAAGTTTGACCCTTGGCCCGGTTTGCTGTCGGCGTCTGGCGGTGAGCGATCTAATCTGTCACACGCAGTCACAGCTGCCAAAAAAAACAAACAAGAAGGCGAACAAGAGGAATCAGTGTTCGGGTCTTAGATTACAGAGTTGACTGCAAGCTGTAATGCCTTCAGAAAAGCAGCCTGTGTGATCATAAAAACACTGGAAGAGAAAATGAATTGATATGCATACATAACGCATCTTTGTATTCATATATTGATATCTGTGTGACTTGTTTTCACATGCTCCCATCCGGCGGGTAGCAGTTATTTACATTATTCTCGGCTGCAGAGCAATTTCTGCTTCGAGGGAGACAAATCACTCTTACAGAAGGAAAAAAAAGAACAGAAATGAGTTTCCTCTCCCAGTAATTTCCCTGTGAAATGAACGGTAGGAGGATAAATGTAGAACCTGGCTTTCTTTCAGATGCATACACAGTCGATTAGCTACAAGGGGAGTGTGCCTATGTTCCCACATTTCTAAGAATTCTCTTTTTCACTGAATATTAGGCCCAATGTTCCCACAGCCCTAAGTTCCCGCAGCTCTCTGTTCCCGCAGCTCTCTGTTCCCGCAGCACTATGTTCCCACAGCCCTATGTTCCCACAGCCCTATGTTCCCACAGCTCTATGTTCCCACAGCTCTATGTTCCCACAGCTCTATGTTCCCACAGCTCTATGTTCCCACAGCTCTATGTTCCCACAGCTCTATGTTCCCACAGCTCTCTGTTCCCACAGCTCTCTGTTCCCACAGCTCTCTGTTCCCACAGCTCTCTGTTCCCACAGCTCTATGTTCCCACAGCTCTATGTTCCCACAGCTCTATGTTCCCACAGCTCTATGTTCCCACAGCTCTATGTTCCCACAGCTCTATGGTCCCACAGCCCTACGTTCCCACAGCCCTACGTTCCCACAGCCCTACGTTCCCACAGCCCTACGTTCCCACAGCTATATATATTACTTTATTAATATATTTACAACTCCCCCAATAATTAAAACTGGCCAGTGCAACCCCCCCCCCCCCCCCCCCCAAACCTAGTATATATTCTTTAACATAAATAAAGACATTTGCACCCTAACTTGATGCAGAAAATGAAGTGTTTTGATGCTCAAAATTTCAATTTTGCTCATAAGTGGAGATCTCAACAGCCGCAATGTTGACCCCAAAGTTCCGCCCTTGGATACACGGATCTGGTGAGCCCAGTTATTACTCAGCGTGCTCTCAGGACGCAACATTCAGTTTGAGGATGAAGGAAGTGACAGGTTTCCCCCTCAGGAGGTCGTTGCTAAAAGGATAAGAAGGTGAGATGTAACGGACGGCTCTCCTGGCCTGTTCTCCGCCTCGGTGGACTCCTGACTGCGTGGATGATTTCCTGACCGGTGGGGGGGGGGGGGGCTGCTGGCTCTGTGCCGGCTCTTCTCGTCACTCGGGCGCCACTGCAGCTTCTCTATGGAGGGCAGACACTCTCGCTCTCATCTTTGGATCCGTTCTGGAGCCTGTTTCCTGCAGCTGTAATAGAATATGATAGGAATAAAAATGTATTCATTGATTGAAAACATCAAAAGGAAATGACAGAATTTGGTGTCCGGCCATCGGATTGTTTTTTAAGACGCTGGTACATATATATATTTCAATGGCTAGGATTGTGTGTATTAGAGACTAGAGCTCGGCGATATCTATCAATATTATATCGTGATATGAGATTGGATACCGTCTTAGATTTTCGATATCGTAATATCGTGATATGCCATAAGTCCTGTCTTTTCCTGGTGTTAAAGGCTGCATTGCAGTGAAGTGATGTCCTTTTCTGATCTTACAGACTGTTCTAGCTGTTCTATTATTTGTCTTTTCCCCACTTAGTCATTATATCCACATTACTGATGATTATTGATCTAACATCTAAGTGTGAAGATATTTTGTTAAAGCATCAATTGTCAACCCTAGAATATCGCCGCAATATCGATATCGAGGTTTTTGGTCAAAAATATCGTGATATCTGATTTTCTCCAGATCGCCCAGCCCTTAGAGACGCAGAGAAACAAAATACACAGGCTGTAGTGTGTGTGTGTGTGTATATATGTATGTATGTGTGTGTGTATGTATGTATATATATATATATATATATATATATATATATATATATATATATATATATATACACATATATACATATATATATATACACATATATACATATATATATACATACTTACTTACTTACTTACTTACTTACTTAGGGATGTAACTCCTGGATGAAACTTACATGTATGTGTATCAGCGGTACATTTGGGGCCTCTCTAATGCCAAAAATAGCAAATTGTCACCATTAAAAGTACATAAGACGTTCAGAGATGGCAGAAGTACTCACTTCCCGTAAGTAGAAGTACAGATATTTGTGATTAAAAACTACTCTGGTGAAGGTAGAAGTACAGATATTAAGTAGTATAAGTACAAGTATAAAAGTAAGAGTAGCCTTGCGAATGACTACCAGCAGTTTGTGGTGTTTCGGTTGGCACGATGTGTTCACCAGGAGTCATTCCTGATGCCAACTAACATCTCTCTGCGATCTCCCGCTTTCTTCATTTCCAATCATGTCGCCGTCCACACTACTATGTGCCAACGTTACCGCCATCAAGCCGCAATGGTTTGCCGCGAATGAACGCCGCCGAATCTATCGAGTCGTCTTGTAGTGGTGCAGAAGTGCGAAACGTACATTCCCATCCAATTAGATTCGGTATTGATGACGCGGTACGGTAACTCCACTGAAATTATTTGAAACTAAAGGAACGAGCCAATTTTGTAAAATGTAAGGAGTAGAAAGTATTGATATTGGTGTTTTTAAAAATGTGAGGAGGAAAAGTAAAAAGTCGGCACAAAAATAAATAGTAGAGGTAAAGTTAAAAATATCTGAAATATCTACTAGAGTACAGTAACGAAGTATTTATACTTCGTTACTTCCGTCTCTGCAGATGTTCTAACACCATATTGCAAGTCAGGCGATGCCGAGTAGTATGTCTGCTTTTGCAACCTTGCAAGATTGGATGGAGCTCCCCAAGCTGTTTGGAAATGAGTCCCTTTACATTTAAATGATTCAGGTTCAGTATGTGTTGATGCTGGTTCTTTGCTCGTGTTTCTGCTTTCTCTTTCCGCTGCAACAGCAGCGTCCGTTTCCCAGCAGACGCCGTCACTCTTCTCTCACGTTCATCGTGTGTGTTCAGTGTCTCTGGTGTGTTGACGGCGATGCTTTGTGTGCCTGCAGGTCTGTGCTTACAAGTGAAGCTGCAGAGATGTTTGCCGTTCAAACACAAGGTGAGTACCGGGAAAAGAGTGACTGACTGATAGTTGCCATGGTAACGTTAGTAGCTTTAAGTCTGAGAGAACGAGACGTCGTGACCGATGAGATCCCCAATCAGGAGGAGAAACGTTGAGACTGAAACAGGGGGAATGAGAGGGGGGAACGCCAGAGCGGGGGGAATGAGGGGGGGGGGGGGGGGGAACGCCAGAGCGGGGGGAATGAGAGGGGGAAACGCCAGAGCGGGGGGAATGAGAGGGGGACACGTCAGAGCGGGGGGAATGAGAGGGGGACACGTCAGAGCGGGGGGAATGAGAGGGGGAAACACCAGAGCAGGGGGAATGAGGGGGGGAAACGCCAGAGCAGGGGGAATGAGGGGGGGGGGGGACGCCAGAGCAGGGGGAATGAGAGGGGGAAACGCCAGAGCAGGGGGAATGAGAGGGGGAAACGCCAGAGCAGGGGGAATGAGAGGGGGAAATGCCAGAGCAGGGGGAATGAGAGGGGGAAACGCCAGAGCAGGGGGAATGAGAGGGGGAAACGTAGTAGAAGAATATTAATTTTTAATCCAAAACGTAGCGATGTCAATGTAGCCTAAGTGTCTGACAACATTATAAAAGGATCCCTACAGAGATAAACCTTTTAGTTAAAGAGTAAGATCCTTTTAGTTTAACATGGAACAGCCCCAAAATCTCCATCACCAAACTCCACCAGACTCCATGTAAATAATCAGGACTTTTAGCGTGTATAGAGCCAGCATATCTCCACCAGACTCCATGTAAATAATCAGGACTTTTAGCGTGTATAGAGCCAGCATATTTCCACCAGACTCCATGTAAATAATCAGGACTTTTAGCGTGTATAGAGCCAGCATATTTCCACCAGACTCCATGTAAATAATCAGGACTTTTAGCGTGTATAGAGCCAGCATATTTCCACCAGACTCCATGTAAATAATCAGGACTTTTAGCGTGTATAGAGCCAGCATATTTCCACCAGACTCCATGTAAATAATCAGGACTTTTAGCGTGTATAGAGCCAGCATATTTCCACCAGACTCCATGTAAATAATCAGGACTTTTAGCGTGTATAGAGCCAGCATATTTCCACCAGACTCCATGTAAATAATCAGGACTTTTAGCGTGTATAGAGCCAGCATATCTCCACCAGACTCCATGTAAATAATCACTACTTTAACGTGTATTGAGCAGCATATCTCCACATGTAAATGGGTGAATTAAGGGTTTATTTCAACCAAACCAGAGTGGTGATTGTTGGAACAGCGGAAAGATGAACCAATATGGCTTTTGATAGTTTTATTTAGTTTCTGTTGACTTTGAATGAAGTTTGAATGTTTAAACACGGTCCGCAGGCAGCTTCAATAGCCAGCGGTGATTGCATTAATAATGTATATTTCCATGGACTTTCTACCGAAGTTCAAAGCTGACTTTCAAGCCGGAACATGACCAAACAAATCAAACCTACAGAACACAAAAGTTCAGTGAGGATGCAGCTGTAATTTCATTACCAATTCAAAGAGTAGCACCCTGGGAAACGAGAGAGAGGCAATACCCTGAGAACAGACAGAAACGCAATCAATCCATAGGGAATAACCCCAGCCAATCTGCAGAGGTCAAGGGTCTCGGCGAGAGGAGTGTATGTAGCCAGGTGCTTTTAATCTCTGCAGTATTAAAGCGGCTTTATGCACCAGATGAGTAGCCTCTTCATTAGAGGAGTGCTTTCATCAGGAACATCTGCTTGCTGCAGAGAGCACGGCGAGTCCGATGTTGCATCACAGTCCTGTGGAACAAAGAGGACCAGGAGGATATTAAAGAACATTTTAGTTATCCTAAATCAAGCCCAGACTGTAGATTCAAGCTCCACTAATCAGAATGTGTTATATAAATATTGCATCATTTCATTTCTTCTTAAGGGCACTTTGTAGTTTGGCTTATTTGAAGCTACTTCTATGTGATTCTTGCTGTTTTCGGAGTTTGCACCTCACCTTCATGGTTGAATGCACTGATTGGAAGTATCTGTGGATGAGAGCGTCCGCTGCTGTAAATGAAATGTAAGGAAGGCCGGTATCAAGTCGACACGCCGACAGCTTTCTTATCATTACTTAGAATTCCTCATGCGGGCGACAAAAAACTTTTTGAAAATGAGTTAAATGTTGTTTTGTCCCGTTTTATTAATAATTAACGTTTATTTCAACGGTTGACCTCGAAAAACTAACGTGCACACACACAGAGAGACACACACACACACACACACACACACACACACACACAGAGACACACACACAGAGACAGACAGACAGACAGACAGACAGACAGACACGCACGCACGGACACACGCACGGACACAGACAGACAGACAGACACGCACGCACGGACACAGACAGACAGACAGACAGACAGACACGCACGGACACACACACACACACGCACGCACGCACAGACAGACAGACAGACAGACAGACACGCACAGACAGACAGACAGACAGACACGCACGGAGACACGCACACACACACACACGCACGCACGCACGCACGCACGCACGCGCACACACACGCACGGACACACGCACGGACACACACACGCACGCACGGACACACACACGCACGCACGGACACACACACGCACACGCACGGACACACACACGCACACACTCCACACACACACGCACACACTCCACACACACACACACACACACACACACACACACACACACACACACACACACACACACACACACACACACACACAACGTACAACCAGCCACTCTGTCTTCCAACATTTTTTCTTTCTCTTCTCAGTTGGAAATTTACATTTCAGAGGGAACCCATTCTACTGAAGAAGATAGTAAGTATTTTTTAATTCCTTTTTTTAATGTAAAAGAGCAAATGGCCTCTTCAGATTACACAACCTTCCACTGAGCCAATTACCTGACTCGTGTGGAAATGAACTCTCGCTCTGTTTCTGCACATTAGTAGTCTGGATGCCAGCCGAACTTAGCCCCGCCCACAACATTTGAGGTCGGGAAGTTGGGTCTGGACTTGATCCGTCGTGGAGCAACTATGCTCCAACCAGAGCTGTTCGGACCAATCAAATTGTCAGGGGGGCGGGCTTTATACGATGATGGACAGATGGTCAACGGTAACGTAATCAACCACGTCACCAGAGATCGCTCGGGTTGAATTCGTTTACAACGAAGATGGCTGCCGCTGGAGAACTGAGATGTGTAGATTCGGCCATTGTGTCTGTTATAGAAGACATCGACAGCCGATTATTTTTAAAAGACTAAGAGATCGAGGCATTTGTCGATCGGAAAGCTGTTTTTGCCGTCCTTCCTACGGGATTCGGCAAAAGGTTAATTCATCAGCTGGCCCCGATGGTCACTAAGAAGATGTGCCGTTGCTCTGATTGGTTGGAGGTCTATCCGTTGCTCTGACTGGTTGTAGGTCTATCCGTTGCTCTGATTGGTTGGAGGTCTATCCGTTGCTCTGACTGGTTGTAGGTCTATCCGTTGCTCTGATTGGTTGGAGGTCTATCCGTTGCTCTGATTGGTTGGAGGTCTATCCGTTGCTCTGATTGGTTGGAGGTCTATCCGTTGCTCTGATTGGTTGGAGGTCTATCCGTTGCTCTGATTGGTTGGAGGTCTATCCGTTGCTCTGATTGGTTGGAGGTCTATCCACGTCAGGCTAGCACATTAGCAGTTTGGCTCAAAAAGTAAGAAAAATGAACGATGAGGCGACTTATCGATTAGTCGATCGACAGAAAAATAATCCCCAACTATTTTGATATGTGATTAGTCATTAATGTAATTTTTTATGCAAAAATTACAAAATAATGCTGTTTTCAGCCCCTCAAAAGATATTTTGTTCCATTTTATATAATATTTAACTGACTAGCTTCTTTAGTTTCTGAGAAACGAGACATTTAAAGACATCACCTTGGACTTTGAGAAACTGGGATGCAGAGCTGCAAAGATTAATCAATTAGATGTCAACTATTAAATGAATCTGCTACTATTTTTGATAATCTACTGTGTGTGTGATGTCGGCGTGTTAAATGTGAATATTGTTCTAGCTTCTTCTCTCCGCTGGGACAGGAGACTGAGTATCTTTGAGTTGAGACAAAACAAGACGTTTAGAGACCAAACTATCATCCATTCGTCCAGGAAATAATCCAAAGTGAAAAGAAGCCGTCAGTTGCGGTTTCTGACGCCGTGTTGTCTCTGTCGTGGTTGTTGTGCTGTCTGACTGGGAGTCAGCGTCTCAGGACGTTTGTGTCTCCAGTTAACAAGCAGATCAACGATAAGGAGCGAGTGGCGGCCGCCATGGAGAACCCAAACCTGAGGGAGATCGTGGAGCAGTGTGTCACCGAGCCCGACGACTGACGCAGGGCGCTCCACCTGAAGCCAACACCTCGCATCGTGTGTGTGTGTGTGTGTGTGTGTGTGTGTGTGTGTGTGTGTGTGTGTGTGTGTGTGTGTGTGTGTGTGTGTGTGTGTGTGTGTGTGTGTGTGTGTGTGTGTGTGTGTGTGTGTGTGTGTGTGTGTGTGTGTGTGTGTGTGTGTGTGTGTGTGTGTGTGTCAGTGGGGCGTGTGTGTGAGAGAGAGACAGTGTGTGTGTGAGAGAGCGAGAGAGAGACAGTGTGTGTGTGAGAGAGCGAGAGAGAGACAGTGTGTGTGTGAGAGAGCGAGAGAGAGACAGTGTGTGTGTGAGAGAGCGAGAGAGAGACAGTGTGTGTGTGTGTGTGAGAGAGAGACAGTGTGTGTGTGTGTGTGAGAGTGAGAGAGTGTGTGTGTGTGAGAGTGAGAGTGTGTGTGTGTGTGTGTGTGACGTCTGATGCCAGCGGCTGGTGTCGGCTCTAGGGCGTTGGCGTGTGTCCCGTGAGAAGCTTGAGTACTGAGCGGGGAATCATTCCGGGACAGCAGCAGGAATAAAGCCACAGATGTGTTTTTGTGTGTGTTGACTTCCCGGGCGTCTCCTGCTGGACGGCCCGGCGCTGGACGGCCCGGCGCTGGACGGCAGCTGGACGGCCCGGCGCTGGACGGCCCGGCACTGGACGGCAGCTGGACGGCCCGGCACTGGACGGCAGCTGGACGGCCCGGCGCTGGACGGCCCGGCGCTGGACAGCAGCCGGTCTGAATCAGGACGCTGCAGAGGAAGTGGACCAGTATCATCTGTTCCTGTGCTGACTGTTTTTAGTAATCTGTCTTTTTGTAAATGCAATCATCGCTGATTCAAGAAAGATTCAAGCCTGAGTAGAAAGTATAAATCTTTATAGAGGTGAATATTTTTAGAAAAGATGTGATGTACAAAAGATTGTGAATTAAAAGCGACGTCAACGAGAAGCTGCTTTGAGTCGTGTTTCATCAGGAAATTAGTCAATTGTAGACAGCAGACAGTTATTATTATTATTATTATTATTATTATTATTATACAGTTATTTTTAACATGGGACATAACTTTAAATAGCAACTTATGGTCCAGTATTAAGAAGAAACAAGCTGAAATGTAACGTTAACGGGCAATTGCGCACCGTCAACTACCGTCCACTACAAGTTCTGTTGTTGCTGCTGACAGACTCAGATTATTATTCTAAGTGTCTGACAACATTATGAAAGGATCCCTACAGAGATAGACCTTTTAGTTAAAGAGGAAGATCCTTTTAGTTTAACATGGAACAGCCCCGAAATCACCATCACCAAACTACACCAGACTCCATGTAAATAATCAGGACTTTTATCATCGTAAAACACACTTCATTCAAAGTCAACAGAAACTAAATAAAACTATCAAAAGCCATCTTGGTTCATCTTTCCACTGTTCCAACAATCACCACTCTGGTCTGGTTGAAATAAACCCTTAATTCACCCATTTACATGTGGAAATATGCTGGCTCTATACACGCTAAAAGTAGTGATTATTTACATGGAGTCTGGTGGAGATATGCTGGCTCTATACACGCTAAAAGTCCTGATTATTTACATGGAGTCTGGTGGAAATATGCTGGCTCTATACTTGCTAAAAGTCCTGATTATTTACATGGAGTCTGGTGGAAATATGCTGGCTCTATACTTGCTAAAAGTCCTGATTATTTACATGGAGTTTGGTGGAAATATGCTGGCTCTATACACGCTAAAAGTAGTGATTATTTACATGGAGTCTGGTGGAAATATGCTGGCTCTATACACGCTAAAAGTAGTGATTATTTACACGGAGTCTGGTGGAAATATGCTGGCTCTATACACGCTAAAAGTAGTGACTATTTACACGGAGTCTGGTGGAAATATGCTGGCTCTATACACGCTAAAAGTAGTGATTATTTACATGGAGTCTGGTGGAAATATGCTGGCTCTATACTTGATAAAAGTGCTGATTATTTACATGAAGTCTGGTGGTGTTTGGTGATGATGATTTCGGGGCTGTTTAATGTTGAACTAAAAGGATCATTAGTCACCAATGCATGGGAAAATAGAGTCCACGTTGAAAACAAAAAAACAGAGTGACCCTTTAAAGGGGCACTCCGCTGATTTCAAACCTGAAGTGAACAAAATAATTCAAAATGTCTGAAATGCCGAGTGCCTCTTCCTTAAAGACATAAATGCACATGGGGATTTGAGGAATCAAAGCCCTGCTTAGTTGTTGTAATGATGTGACTCCACCTGTTGGGGGCACTGTTGCACTTAATCAAAGACCCTGACTGCTGCAGGAGCTAAGTTAACATCACAGAACACGGATTCATTTCCTCATTACAAGTTTAGATTCAACACAAACAGCAGTGTGCATTAATACACATGTATGTTTCACCTGAAGTCAGAGTGTCTGGAATTGAAATTGTGTGTGTGTGTGTGTGTGTGTGTGTGTGTGTGTGTGTGTGTGTGTGTGTGTGTGTGTGTGTGTGTGTGTGTGTGTGTGTGTGTGTGTGTACCGGGGAATACAGTATACTTGTGGGGCCGGACAGCTTTGTGGGCCCAAAATGCTGGAGCCCACAAGGTTAAAGGTCTGTTTGAGGGTTAAGACTTGGTTTTAGGATTAGGGTTAGAATTAGGTTATGGTTAGGGTGAGGGTAATGGTTAAGGTTAGGCATCTAGTGGTGATGGTTAAGGTTAGGGTAAGGGGCTAGGGAATGCATTATGTCAATGACAGGTCCCCACAATGATAGTGAGACGCACTATGTGTTTTGTGTTGGGTGTGTGTGTGAGTGTGTCTGGAATTGAAATCAGGTGTGCGTGTGTGTGTGTGTGTGTGTGTGTCAGCAGCCACACTAACACACACGCCCTGTGCTTTCTGGGTTGATGGATTCCTGCAGCTGAACTGATGGAAACAACAAAACAAAGACGACCTGCAGCGTTTACAGTCTCCTCACACAAAGTCAAACCTGGCTCATAACTGGAAAATAAAAAGCACAACACAACAGGCCTCATGCATGGATGCTTCTTTTTAATTTGTTCTTGCACAAAGTAATGACAAGAAAATAAGAAAATGTGTGCGTGGGATACATGAAGCGTGCGCTGACAGTCTTTTGGTAAAAGTAACTGCCACCTGCTGTGTGTCTATAGACAAAAACTACCCACACAGTACAGACTGTCCCAGAAGTCCCTGAGCAGGCAAATCAACAAAGTTATGAGTTATGCAGTCAAATGTACAATGTCTATGATCTAGAGCGTATTTTCTGCATTCGGATACACTTCTATGCACCAATTTGCGGTGGAAATACCTTTATTTAGCCTATGTGAAGAAGAAAAACAGATGATAATTCAAAATATATCAAAATTAAGTTGTATTTTGTTACGTGTCATTGGGCATTTTTTAAGTGGGTATATGGAAATCCTGGAGCTTTCTTAGTGGGTGTACTGCATATCACGTAGACTACACCACTGCTGTGATTATTTATTTAAATTTATTTAAATGTATTTAAAAGGGACAATGTGTAATTAAAACATACATGTGACCATTTGATGCATTGCACCAGAGTTAGCCTTTGGCTAATTCACATCCGCAGTCCCTTGAAAAACAAAATACAAATACAACATTTTACAAGTTAAAACATCGCTTAATGAATAAAAAAAAATGCAAGAAATGGATTTTATAATTCATTTTTACATATTTTACATTTCATATCACACACACTCACTCACACACACACACACACACACACACACACAAGTGCGTCTCACTATCTTTGTGGGGACCCGTCATTGACATAATGCATTCCCTATCCCCTTACCCTAACCTTAACCATCATCCCTAAATGCCTAACCTTAACCCTTACCCTCACCCTAACCATAACCTAATTCTAACCCTAATCCTAAAACCAAGTCTTAACCCTCAAACAGACCTTTAACCTTGTGGGCTCCAGCATTTTGGCCCCACAAAGCTGGTCGGACCCCACAAGTATACTGGACTCCCGGTTTTTGGACCCCATGAATACAGTTAAATGAGAACCCACACACACACACACACACACACACACACACACACACACACACCGTCAGCCCCGTAAGACCAACAGTTGAATGAAGAAATGATTAACTAACGGTGTGCGTGCATAAGTAACACAATGACAGCAGTGTTTTCCGTAGCTTTATAAAAAGACTTGGATGCATTTGTATTCGCCGGGCGGTTTGGGGGTCGTCCCTCAAGAAAAGATTTTTCAATTAACAAAAAACAAATGAAATCATTTTGGAGCATTATTATCTAAAACGTTGGAAAAAAAGAGCAGATCATGAATAAACAACAATCCAAACACTACAACCAGAAGTCTGTTTCCAAATCGCCGTAAGCTCTCGTCATGTAAAACCGAATAGAAGGTCAGGAAATATCAACGGTTGACCAAATTCAATATTTAGGAGTCTTTCTTGACCCAAATTTAAATAAAAAAAAAACATATTAAAAAGATAACCAACACGTTAAAAATTAACATAGCACATTTTAGATGTATTAGGAACTCTTTGACCATAGATGCATCTAATTCATATCTAAATGCGATGATAATTCCACACTTTCGTTATTGCATGACGAGTTGGTCACAGGCATGTCAAACAGCATTAAGACCCCTGGAATCATTGTACAAAAGGTCTCGTGTTTTCTTCGTTTCAACCTTTTTTCACAATTTGTTTTTGCTTTTTCCAAATTTTTCTTCTACTCATCTTCAGCGCTTATTTCTACGTCCGATATTTTCTCATATTAAACAAACATTTAAAACGGGCCAATGTGACCCGAAGTCAACACAAGGGTTAAGATTCATGATAAGAAATCTCGGCTATTTCACCACTGTCATATTCTTAAAAAAAACATAGTATATTACGTTTTGAAAATATTATCATATATTCAAACGTCTGTCTTTTGTTCAAGATAATAAATGGTATTGGAGCACCTCCGGTTAAAAAGTGTGGCTATCAGACAGTCGAATAAGTTGCCAACTGAGCTGATCACACTTGTAAATGTTAACATTTTTTCATATCAGACATGTTCACATAATGTATAGTAACTGATGTGAATGTGGGAGCGTATTTGTAAATGAATGCTAATGAAGGGTATGATCATTTTAATGTTGGTTTTGGGATAAATGTGTTACTTAATGTATTTGTTGACATCAGCCTGCCCAGGGACTACAGGTGCAACCTAATAGAGTGCATCTCTCCTGTCTAAGGTTAATGTATATTGTACATTGTCCCTGTTTTAAAAATAAATGAATGCAAATGTAAAAATAAGATCTGAGAATAAGTCTTTTAGTCCGTTTTGTGCTGCCCAAAATGGCTCGGGTGCTGCACCTAAAAATTATAATGGCAGGCTGGCTACGTGAGGGCCAAATCAGGCACGCTTTTGGGACGCGCCGGGACGCGGCTGGTGGATTATCGAGCATTGACTTGAATGGCTGCGGTTGCTCGCGGGGAGACGCAGTGCCTGTAGAAATATTTTATTAACAAAATGTGTGTATGTGCTCGTTGCAAAAGAGCTGTTAGTCATTGAGGAAGTGGTTAAAAGTACTCCGGGTGACCTTGGATGCACAGAGAGTTAAGCTTAAGTCATAAAAATAATTTAGGCTTTTATGGCGTAGAGGGGAATTGTTTGAAGGTTGCGAGAACGGAAGAGGAAGTTGCACCACACGGAGGCCCCGACCTTGGCATGTGTGTGTCTGTGAAGATGCCAGTTTCTGTCTAGAAACAAGAAGAAGAGTATAGGATACTTTTTTTTTTTTATTTGACCTTTATTTAACCAGGAAGCGACTCATTGAGATTAAAAATCTCTTTTTCAAGAGTGTCCTGGCCAAGACAGGCAGCAGTACAAGCACACATACAGTACATACAAAAGGAAAATATGCAAAAACACCAAAAATATAAAACAACTGACACAGCAAGTCTTTCAAAGTCAACCACAATCCTAAACACATCAGTCAAAACATCTGCAGCCAGATGTGGCTGCCTCCAAGTCAATCAACATTCTCTTAAAAGCGACCAATGAGAGAAGCTCAGTAAGTTTCATGGATTTCTGTAACTTGTTCCAGGCAGAGGGAGCAGCAAACTTAAACGCCTTTTTTCCCCATTGACATATATATAATGAACCAGCAGGTCCCGTGTCTCTGGACGGAGACCAGTGAAGTCTCTTTTCCGGTGATGGCTGAGCGTTACTGAGCAGCCTCCAACTGAGCTTGAAGACGTAGATGTGACGTGAGCAACCTGTCTGAAAGTTGGAAGTCTTCTGGTAGCTGTGCCAAGAGAAATCTCAATCATTCCCAATCTAGCAGAGACGGAGAGCGTAGGTATATGTAAGGAGATAACATAGGCACAGGCTAATTACTGATCACTAACATGATAGTTAACATTAGTAATTACACTTAAACAGCTAATGGAAGTCCAAACTGCCTGAGAGCTTCTCCTGGACTATACGGTAATTCCTCTACTATGAGACAGTAAGTCTCGTGGTTATGACCCAATCGTTAGCCTATTTTTATAACAACGTCTGCTACGGAGCCATAACGTGAGCTACAAGGTAATGGAGCCTTTTATACATTGTCGTGTTTCTTTAGAAATAAACAGCGGACAAATAGAGTCTTTAAACGCTTCAGATGTAAAGTTATTCTCTGTCAAAGTGACGCCAAAATGAATGGCAGTCAATGGGATGCTAACGGGAGGTGATGGCTCTGTAGCATCAGAATGAATGGCAGTCAATGGGATGCTAACGGGAGGTGATGGCTTGGTAGCATCAAAATGGCGCCTTAGGAGGTTCGCGGTCCGAGGAGAAGCTAACCTTGTTTTTCCCAGCTCAGTTCTAACCTTTGGAACAGACAGAAGGAAAAGATCCTGGGATCGAAGATTGTAAGTCCCGGTACTATTTACACTGATATAGGTCAGAAGGTAGAATGGAAGGAGACCTAAAATAGCCTTGTATATAAATAAAATAAAAAAGCGTGAGGGAGAGAACAGATCGGAGCTCCTAAATCAGACCAGATCTTGGTGGACCAGCTCTGACTTGATGTCTCTTGCTAGGGAAACTTAGTCTCTGTTTGTTAACCCACAATTGTGTTGTAACTCTTATGCTGCACTCAGTAAACTTTGCTTAACTGGACTCTTCGTCTCAGATTGATCCTTGAAGAAGGCGCAGGAATTAGGTAATTGGAGTCAGATTCCTCTGGCCTTAGGGCCTTATTTTCTGTAAAGTGTGATTCATGGTCCTGCAGAGTATGGCTGCATGATTATGGCCAAAATGATAATCACGATTATTTTGATCAATATATTGATCACGATGAATTATCACGATTATTTGTTGATTTTAACCAAAACAAATGTTATTGTCACACAGGCTAATTATAACTGCTTTCACATCCATATTGTGCTACGTTCCTCCTTCGTTGAAGGACACTATGAAGGAGCCATTTCAGCTGTTGTGCGACCGCTTTCCAAACACGCGTTTGCGGTGAAAAGATATGACACGGCGTTTGTCATGTTAACGGCGCATGTTAAAATCCGGTGCCACTTAAATGTCTGCGTTGCTCTGATGCTCCAAAACAGACGTTAGAGGCAACAGAAACATCGCTGCATGTCCCGCTAGTAAACACTAATAACACGTTACACAGCAGCTAACGTTAGCCTACCGTTAGCTAGTAAACACTAATAACACGTTACACAGCAGCTAACGTTAGCCTACCATTAGCTAGTAAACACTAATAACACGTTACACAGCAGCTAACGTTAGCCTACCATTAGCTAGTAAACACTAATAACACGTTACACAGCAGCTAACGTTATCCTACCATTAGCTAGTAAACACTAATAACACGTTACACAGCAGCTAACATTAGCCTACCGTTAGCTAGTAAACACTAATAACACGTTACACAGCAGCTAACGTTAGCATACCCTTAGCTAGTAAACACTAATAACACGTTACACAGCAGCTGACGTTAGCCTACCGTTAGCTAGTAAACACTAATAACACGTTACACAGCAGCTAACGTTAGCCTACCATTAGCTAGTAACACATTACACAGCAGCTAACGTTAGCCTACCATTAGCTAGTAAACACTAATAACACGTTACACAGCAGCTAACGTTAGCCTACCATTAGCTAGTAAACACTAATAACACATTACACAGCAGCTAACGTTAGCCTACCATTAGCTAGTAAACACTAATAACACGTTACACAGCAGCTAACGTAGCGAGAAGTATAAAAGCCCGAAAATATGCACTGGGAGGTTGGTCGGGTCAAACAACAGGACTTTCACCCAGGAGACCGGGGATGTTTCCTAAACCCAACTTAACCCAAGACCAGACTTGAGTACTACAGCCCTGCTTTAAACTAAGTGAATGATGTGAATACTTCTTCCACCACTGATTTCCCTAAGTTCTCCCTCTCTCTGTATCAGGAGGCAGAGAAGGCAAAGAGTTATGTAATGACTGTGGCTGCCTCTCAGTGCTCTCGGTCTGTGATCAAAGCCGCGGGTGCAAGAATGAATCCCCCCGACGCCGGCACTCTAGCGGTTCAGGGCGGGACAGAGCGAGCATCTATGACTGAGAGGCTGAGAGCTCTGTTGGAAAGCCTTTGATTACAGAGGAGAAGGATTTGCATTCAGCATCAAAAAGTAATTTTTCACGACAATAGGGAGAGAGACAGGACTGCTACGCTGTTCTGCTGTGGGGAAATATGGGATATTCTGTCAGCTCAGTGTGTGTGTGTTTGTGCAGGCTGATCTCATGAAGCATTCATACGTATAGCTACGAAAAGTAAAGCACTCCACATATTTATTAAGAGGGCAAAGATCGTCGTAGGGAGGAGGTCGGCCCCTAATACACAGGGAGAGGAGTTCATGTCCCGGTAAGAATGTGTTGCAACTGCATACAAGGACAACAACAAGGACGATATGGCGGTATTGAAGGATGAAATGGAAATTAGTTTGTCTGGTTTGAGAATCTTTTGCAGAGCATTCCAGTCGCGAGCGGTGGCAGATTGAAAAGATGCGAGACCAGAGGCAGAGCTGGTTTTTGGTAAAATAATCTTAATTGAATATAAAGTGAGGACCGGGTGTATGTGACAGACTTTGGCTGCAGCAGGTGACATAAGTAAGGAGGTGATCGGCTAAGAAGGGTCTTGCTTGCTGTCATTGTTTTGCTGTTCCATGTGTGAGTGCGGCTGTCTCCCAGTACGTCCACGCTCAGCTGAAATCGTTCTCCTCTGGCTGACTTCTTCCACTCAGGAACATCGTCAAACTGAGGGACAGAGTGGCCCTGCACTTAATAAAAGTCAGTTATACGTTGGGAACAATCAGTGTCAGACTAAACGTCCATTGAGCCGCTCGCTCGATATTGAGTGGAGTAGTGCCTGACAGAAACACGCCAGCGAGAGCGTACGGATGTATGAAGGCTTTATATTTCTACTAGAAATGCTTCTGTATATATCGTATAAACTGTAGAGATTGTAATCTGTTCTTAAGGAGAGTATTTTTCTCTTGAATTTGATGATTGTGCCAGAATAATCAAATGCAAAAACCGGAAATAAAAGGTGCTACCCTGCTGTTTAAATGTTATCCTGCTGCAGGTTTTTATATCTTTCAGATTCAAAACTTGAATCTGAAAGATCAAGTTTTGATCTTGAACTTCTAACTAAAAAATAAAGTGTAGAAAAAAGTTTTTTATCAGGTAAATTAAAGTGAACCAAACATGAATAATTTCACCAGCTTTTCTCTTTTCCAATTTTATCTGAAAGAATTATAAGAAGAGTGTAAAAAAAAGAAGGTATCTTCTCCTTATAAATTAGCCATTTTCATCTTTCTGTGTAGTTCTTCTTACAGACCTTAGCTCCACTCTGCACCAAACAACTTCTGCTGAGCCGGAGCCAAATGCAGATGAGTCGGAGCCGAAAACTCTCCCTGAATATCAAGTTTGTCACATGCATAGTCCAACCCGGTCTCACGCCATTTCGTGAAATGGTCACGTATATGTTTATTTCGTGTACAGGTCACGAATTTCATTTCATGTACTGCCACGGGGAAATTAAACGCCACACGCCGGCAACAACAACGTGATCACGGACGGACCGCCACACGGGGATGTGTTACCCGGGCGCACAGACACGATCCGCGGTCTCTGTGGCACGCAACAACGGGGACATGAAACGCCACAACAACGGGACGGTTGAGGTTAGGAAAAAAAAGAACTGGGAAAGGAACCGTCACACGCCGGACACGGCGACAACAACGGGACGGTTGTGGTTAATAACGCGGAAAGGAACAGCAACACGCGGGACGCCATCCCCGCTCTCCAGGGTGAAAGTCCTGCAACACGCGGGACGCCATCCCCGCTCACCAGGGTGAAAGTCCTGCAACACGCGGGACGCCATCCCCGCTCTCCGGGGTGAAAGTCCTGCAACACGCGGGACGCCATCCCCGCTCTCCGGGGTGAAAGCCCTGCAACACGCGGGACGCCGTCCCCGCTCTCCGGGGTGAAAGCCCTGCAACACGCGGGACGCCGTCCCCGCTCTCCGGGGTGAAAGTCCTGCAACACGCGGGACGCCATCCCCGCTCTCCGGGGTGAAAGCCCTGCAACACGCGGGACGCCATCCCCGCTCTCCGGGGTGAAAGTCCTGCAACACGCGGGACGCCATCCCCGCTCTCCGGGGTGAAAGTCCTGCAACACGCGGGGCGCCATCCCCGCTCTCCGGGGTGAAAGTCCTGCAACACGCGGGACGCCATCCCCGCTCTCCGGGGTGAAAGCCCTGCAACACGCGGGACGCCATCCCCGCTCTCCGGGGTGAAAGTCCTGCAACACGCGGGACGCCATCCCCGCTCTCCGGGGTGAAAGTCCTGCAACACGCGGGACGCCATCCCCGCTCTCCGGGGTGAAAGTCCTGCAACACGCGGGACGCCATCCCCGCTCTCCGGGGTGAAAGTCCTGCAACACGCGGGACGCCATCCCCGCTCTCCGGGGTGAAAGTCCTGTGTTGTTTGACCCGTCCACCCCCCCCCCCCGACCAACCTCCCTTCGCGGATCTTTGGCTTCTAATACTACTCCCTACCGTTGTCGTGCTGTGATCACGAAATATGATTCCCATTTAAATACATTACATTAAAATTCGTAATCACTACACGAAAAAAACGACATATTCGTGTCCTGTTCACGAATCAATAGATTCAATAACGGGACCATTTCACGGACTGCCGTGAGACTGGGCTGCATAGTCATACACTTACAACAAGCACTGACATTTTTTTTATTTATTTATTTATTTATTTGATTGGGACAGTGCATGTTAATGAACAAACATGGAATACATGCATGTAAACATGCCGGATTATAGCCAAGGGCTAATTTCCATCCGTAGTCCCACGGGCTAAGATCACACAGGTCGCAAAACATTGCATAATATAATTTACATCTACAGTAAGTACATCGTTTATCAATAAATTAACAAAAGCCCTATATACAATATTCACATAAGACTTAAAAATTCATTCAACTTCAAAAATCCAAAATAAAGACATTCAGAAACAGATACAACATACCCACTAATGGCAACTTTGGGTTGCCCATAGCCATTTTTTCAACTGGGCTTTAAAGGAGCTATATGTAGGGCGTTCTCTCAGTGTTAGAGGAAGACTATTCCACAGACTCCCACCACGGACAGACAACCGTCTGACCGAAGGCCGAAGGTGGTACCCCTGGCACGCCTGCGGGGTATTATCAGGTCTCCTCTAGTAGAGGCTTGAGTGGTCCTCTGCAAATATTCTTTAGATTTGATCAAATCCTTCAATGGTGGAGGAGCGAGGGAGTGTAGAACCTTGTATATCAAACAGGCCATTTTCAAACTGATCATATTTCGATAATCCAATAGTCTGTCTTTTTATAACATGACATAGTGGTGGGATAGCGGTTTTTTATCAAGTGGTTTTAATGCCTTTTTATAGAGACTTTCCATGGTTGCAAGTGTTGTGGGCCAAGCAAGAGAGCAGGTAGTCAAACAACAGTCAAAATGAGAAATAATCATTGAATAAAAATATGTTGTAGCAACATCCATGGTCAAATTATTTCGAATATGCCGGAAAGTTTGAATTCCTGACTCCATTCCAACTGTGCAATCACATAACTAATAGCATAATAAGTTAAGTTATAGAATAAAAGTTAAGTTTAAAGCATGACTAAATAAGAAGCCAGAGATAAAAGATATACCACCCAGCCATCACTCGTGGCTGGTGCTGTAACGGATCAGTTCGCCGAGGTTTGGACCGTGAAGAAGCACGACTCACAAGCTGAACAGATGGATGCAAAGCTACGTTTACTTTGTCAAAAAATTAAATAAAAGGCAGGCAGGCAAAGGTTCAGAAACTGGCAGGAAACCATAACTGGCAAACAAGTCTGAAGGAGAATAATCACGCAGGTGGAAGGGTCAAAGAAACATAGGAAGGCTTAAAAGACAATATGGCCAGATGTTCTTTTATAGAAACCAAAGGATTGATTAGGGACTAAGACGCAGGTGCACAGGTGGGTGATGGAAATGGCAGCATCTCAAAGGACAACCAGCATGTGAAAAATGTATTTCAGAAGCTGGTTTTTCTTTCGCTTAAGTGTTTCTGTCTTGAGAAATTGGAAAGTGTTCGTCACGCTACTCACACAGCGGGTTGTGAGTTTGGGAACACAGTGTGTTGTTGCTGTAAATGATTTCTGCTCCATTACCTCCCTTTCTCAGACAGCAGCAGAAGATTAAGTGTCAACCCCCGCCTCGGCTTCGATACGGAGTCCGACAAACTGCAGCCTCGTTCCAATGAGCAAAGTCAGTGTTTACAAAGTTTGACACTTTCTTTACTTACTCAAACCTACATTGTGTAATATTTTTTTAAGATTATTTTTGGAGCATTTTTAGGCCTTTGTTGACAGGACAGCTGAAGGAATGAAAGGGGAGAGAGAGAGGGGGGATGACATGCAGCAAAGGGCCGCAGGTCTGAGTCGAAGAGTACACCTCCTCTTTATATGGGCGCACGCTCTACCAAGTCTCTACTAAATCTGTAACTTTCCCTCTTTAGCGTTTAGCTTAGCACAGCACCATAGAAACCATAGACAACACTGGCTTAGCCTCGTCATCCTCCCTAGCTCCACCCGCTCAGCCAAAAACCTCACATCCAGATCCACACGCACACACGGACACACAGACACACGGACACACGCACACACACACACAGACAGACAGACACACACACACACACACAGACAGACAGACACACACACACACACACACACACACAGACAGACAGACACACGCGCACACACACACACAGACAGACACACACACACACACACACACAGACAGACAGACACACACACACACACACACACACACTCTGGTAAATATTAATGCATCAACAATCGCCGTCTGTGGGTCCAGTAGCAGCCAGTGATGTCTGCACACATCCTTCAGTTTGGCTTCCATCTCCCTTGAACGGTGATGAAACGTGGAGGCGAGGGGATGAAAATACATGAAAGGCAGGCTCTTTGATTCATGATCACAGCCTCTCAAGCAGGTGCAATCAACACACACTCGTCACACTCTGAGGCAGCATCTCTGGGCCTGTCGGGGGGTGGGGGGGGGGGGAGTTGTAATGCAAGTTCAGGAAGTTTTCAGCACAAATTAATTTGTTTTGTCGCTCAGCTGAGCAGCTTAATTTGACCAAAAAGCTGAGGGCCCAGAGCCGTGACAAGGATATGCATCCAATGTGAGCGCTGGACTGATCCAGAGACAATCAGGGAGTAATAGTTCCAACTTACAGTGTGAGATGTGTTTACAGATTCATTTTTCAGCCCAGAGACTCCTGACAGTTTGCCAGACAGACAGAGCGTGTAGTAAGATGATTTTCAGGTAGTTTCTGTCTAGTACACAACATTGAAAGATGTGAAGAAGTTGGAGACGATGTGTGTGTGTGTGTGTGTGTTTTCTGTGTTTCCTGATTGCTGTCACAGAGAAAACATTGACGCCGCGTCTGTGATGAGAAATTTGGTTCATGATTTGCTGCCATTGTTAGTTTGTGATGATGTTTTTCAAGTGCTCTGGAAATAAAAGTTCAGAGTCTTGTTTTCCGATAACGATCGATGTTAGAAGTTAAGAGCATTTTCTTTTCTTTCAGTATTTAGAAGCACTTTAACTTTAACCCAACTTTTAACAAAAGGCTGTAGGGAGTACCTAGACTTCAGCGGCAGATACAGCTGTGAGTCATCAGCGTAGAAAGTAGAGATGGTCCGATACCATTTTTTGCTTCCCGATACCCATTCTGATACCTGAACTCTGTATCTGCCGATACAGAGCACCAATCCGATACCAGTGTGTCATATTTATTATGTTTTAACAGCTGAATACCACTATCCCTTGCATGGATGTGATATGATTTCAAACACAGACAATTAACGCCTTAGAACTTTCTTTTAATATCCAGTTTGTCAGCGAGTCATAACGGAAAATGAACATAAATAAGCTACTTTAAAGTAGGCAAAATTACGTCTTATCGGATCAGTGCATAAGCTCCAGTACTTTCCGATACCGATACCAGCATTTTGGGCAGTATCGAAGGCTTTTCCAATACTGGAATCTCTAGTAGAAATGACAGGAGATGTTATATTTTCTAATAATGTTTCCAAGGGGGAACATGTGCAGGCAGAAAAGAACTGGACCCAGAATGGAACCCTGAGGGACACCGTAGGTGACGGGTGATGGAAAACCCGTCACTTACTGTGCGCCGCTTGTGATTTCCTCCTGGGGATGTCGCCACAGACACCCAGTTCATAATACTGCAAATAAAGAGCTTTCATCAAGTGGAAACATAGGGCCCTATCTTGCACCTGGTGCAGCGCAAAGCCAGACTAGTTTAAGACTGACACAGTTGTCAATTTCCCGTCCAGCACCCACGTCTTTTAAATAGCAACACCTGCGCCCATCTGTGCGGCCATGGGCGTGCTGGTCTGACAAGGAGGTGTGTTCAGGTGCATTCTGGGCGTGCTGGTCTTACAGGGAGGTGTGTTCAGGTGCATTCTGGGCGTGCTGGTCTTACAGGGAGGTGTGTTCTGGTGCATTCTGGGCGTGCTGGTCTTACAGGGAGGTGTGTTCAGGTGCATTCTGGGCGTGCTGGTCTTACAGGGAGGTGTGTTCAGGTGCATTCTGGGCGTGCTGGTCTTACAGGGAGGTGTGTTCAGGTGCATTCTGGGCGTGCTGGTCTTACAGGGAGGTGTGTTCAGGTGCATTTTGGGCAAGCTGGTCTTACAGGGAGGTGTGTTCAGGTGCATTCTGGGCGTGCTGGTCTTACAGGGAGGTGTGTTCAGGTACATTCTGGGCCTATTGCTATCTTGAGGCAGCGGGAAGTGATGGCACCATTGACCAACAAAAACCTGGTCTGAAGTCAATAACGCAGCATTTCATTGTTATTTTAACAGAGCATTAGTAAAATGCTCCTAGGCTCGTGAACAGCACGTGCACACACACACACACACACACACACACACACACACACACACAGGGACGCACAGCAGCACATACACACACACACACACACACACACACACACGCACACACACACACACACACACACACACACACACACACACACAGGGACGCACAGCAGCACATACACACACACACACACACACACACACACACACACACACGCACACACACACACACACACACACAGGGACGCACAGCAGCACACACACACACACACACACACACACACACAGGGACGCACAGCAGCACACACACACACACACACACACACACACACACACACACACACACACACACACACACACACACACACATGCAGAAGATTACAAATAAAAATATTACGGTGTAAATCCTCCATCATAACAGCAATGCTCCAAGGTCCAAACGCGCCTGGCTTTTAAAGGGAATGGGAGATGATCTCTGATTGGTTGATTGCATGTTACGTCCAAAACACACCTCTGATTAATGAAGACACTAAGTCCAACCCTTTAGAACCATGACCCGGCACACGGACCCTTTTTAACGCCGTCCAACTAGCAAAAGTGGATTCATACACGCCCTAAACACACCTGCACCAGGCGCTTCACGCCGTGCGCTGAGATATCTAAAATAGGGCCCAAAGGCTGAATCATCGTGTTACTCTAATAGAGTTATTCTTTACCGTAGAAGTAGATTTCCCTGAACATGTGACTGCCCTCACCCCCGTCGTGCAGCGCTTTAACGTCATAAACAGGACGATGTACATTTCTTTCAGTATTTAAGAGCACTTTTAACTAGGGCGCACTATATATCTTTTTTTTTATCGTCATCGCAATATAAACTGGCGCAATATACACATATCGCGAAAGGCTGCAACATATTGCATGTGTTAGTTGAAAGAAAACTTAAGATTAAAATGTAACTGCTATCGGGCGCCCGGATAGCTCAGTTGGTAGAGCGTGCGCCCATATATAGAGGTTTACTCCTCGACACAGCGGGCCTGGGTTCGACTCCGACCTGCGGTCCTTTGCTGTCATTCCCCCCCTCTCTCCTCTTTCATGTCTTCAGCTGTCCTGTCAAATTAAAGGCCTAAAAATGCCCCAAAAATAATCTTAAAAAGATAAAAATGGAACCTTTAATTTTTTTTTTAATGCTGCCTTTTATATTCAATATAATGTTCATTTTGTTCGATGAAGCTATGATGTAAATGATTTCCTTTTATATGTTTTGAATTCAAGTTGAATGCAAGTTGTATTTCAGACGAATACTGAAAGCAATAGAACTGAGTGCACAATTATTGCAAGTAATGTCGTTATTGCGATATTTAACGTTATCCAATATCCCATATTTACCTCATATTGTGCAGCCCTACTTTTAACTTTACAACTTTAACCCACACTTAGAGAACTACTTTGGGTTAGAAAGTATTCACACTTTCATCTCCATCGATCTGAATGAGCGGCACCTGAAACGGCCCAGACCCCATTTCTCTGAGAAGATGAATGCAGCTGCAGGGGAATGAAAACCTGAGAGTGGAGGAGCCGTTCAGGGGACACTTTAATCTCAGCGAGTGAATGAAGACAAATGGTCCCAAAGGTTTAGGGAAGCACAATGTGGGAAAAGGATGAGATTTTAAATTTTTGGACTTGTGATCGTGTCTGAGTGAAATTCTAACTTGCTGGATGTTTGGATGGAAAAATAAAACGAGAGACAAAGTCCAATAACAAGCAACTTTATTCTTTTAAAATTTAAACGGTCAATGTTACAGAGTATTTTGTCTGTCTACCTTTTTTTTTTAAATGACATTTTGGAGCAGAAACAACAGTCTGATGTCTAAAATACGTTGTTTAAATGGTTGCGTGGTTATCTTTCGTCCGTGGATAAACCCAAATATGACTCTGAAGGAAAAACTGCTTATAACGTGCAATTGTTATCTATATATATATATATATATATATATATATATATATATATATATATATATATATATATATATATATATATATATATATATACTGTTTGAATTAATATACAGTGTTGGGAGTAATGCCATACAAAAGTAACGCAATTACAGTAATGTATTCCTTTTTGCTGTAACGCAGTAATATACAAAATATTATGAACAAACTATGATGGATTAAAGTGGATAAAGATGAGACTTTATTGATCCCGTGGTGTAATTCACAAGCTACCTGCCCAGTCATACTTCCGCTGTTATTTTGGTGAAAGTAACGCAAAAGTAGTGGAAAGCATTACAATCCAGAGACAGTAATATTGTAATATAACTAATTACTCTAAAATGACAGTAACTAGTAATATATATATATATATATATATATATATATATATATATATATATATATATATATATATATATATATATATATATATATATATATACTGTATATATGTCTATTTAAGGTGTATTTGTATTATTCTGATGTGTTCTTTGGAGCTGCTGTAACAAAGGGAATGAATTAAGTCTATCTTATCTTAGCTCTTATAAAGTGGCTGAGTCACACTGAGTCATTGGCGATTTTAGACCCTTTTTAGGGGGCTCAAGCAACTAAAATTGCTGAATGTTAGAGCATTGTGTCAAAGTGGTCGTTACTGAGACTTATAAAGAGTCAGGTTTAGTTCCATCACACACACACACACACACACACACACACACACACACACACACACACATATATATACACACACACACACACACACACACACACACACACACACACACACATAGTGCGTCTCACTATCTTTGTGGGGCCCCGTCATTGACATAATGCATTCCCTAGCCCCTTACCCTAACCTTAACCATCACCACTAGATGCCTAACCTTAACCCTTACCCTCACCCTAACCATAACCTAATTCTAACCCTAATCCTAAAACCAAGTCTTAACCCTCAAACAGACCTTTAACCTTGTGGGCTCCAGCATTTTGGGCCTCACAAGGCTGGTCGGACCCCACAAGTATACTGGACTCCCTGGTTTTTGGACTCCACAAATGAAGTTAAACAAGAACACACATACCCACACACACACACACACACACACACACACACACACACACACACACACACACACACACACGCACACAAACACACACAGCCCCCTGAAGGTCTGATCCCAGAGCAGCGGTAGGCCCACGGTGACTTACTAATGAGCGAGTGTTAGACTAGTGGCGTCTTATTATAATCTAACTGAATATGTATCTTCCCCAAATGAAACACAAATGTATTCGTGGTTCAGTAATTTAGTTTGCTAGGTGTCTCCATCAGCACAGCGAGAGGCCATCCAGTTATTCTGAAGCACTTTTCACCGCGGCTATCCTGGATAATAAAGGTTATTCTAACCACCAGCACACAGACAGCATGGTTGCTCAGCGGTTAGCACTTCTGCCTCACAGCAGGAAGGTTCTGGGTTTGAATCCAGGCTGTTCCGGGCCTGTCATCTTGGATTTTGCATATTCTCCCCGTGTTTGCGTGGGTGCTCTAGTTTCTTCTTCCTTCTTCATAAAGACATGCGTGCTAGGTAATTAGGACTACAGTTGAAAATGAGCTTTTACAGAAATGTTGATTAATGTGCATTGTCCTAATCAAGCAAACATAAGCCTTTGACGATATAAATCAGAGACGTTTCCAACATCTCTTCACCACAAAGTGCTTCTCCGCCGACGTCACAAGGACGAGTGGATGTGATCTGGGTTAATCAAGAGCCAATCGCTAAATAGAATGACTTCCTGAGTGACCTTCTGGAGCACTCATGGTGGTTTAAAAGTCTCTGCTGTTGTATTTCTCTAATCCAGATACTTAACAGTTTTTCTCGCTTGTTTACACACATTTCTGAAAGCAACATGCTCTCAGAACTATACACACAAATCAAAACACACACACACACAATGGGCAAAAGCCCTCAATTATCCTGCAAAATTAAACTTTACATTCAAAACAACTTTAAATATTAAGTTATTTCTTCTCAAAGTGGTATTTTGTTTTCAATTGACACACAAATGAACAGACATTTATAAGAACCAACACTATGATGAATAGAAAACACTTCTCCATTCATCATAATGACTTAGGCCTTCTTTTTGTTCAGTGTTATTCTTACTACAGACAGTATATACAGAAGTGTGTTATAACATATGTTTCTGAGTAGCTGAGTGCTCCAGTGCAGCCACCTAGCTCAAGGACTCTCTGAAACACAGATGACAATATCAGAAATAGACATGGAGTGGTCACTATTGTGATGCACAATCATTATGATTACAATACTGAAATATGTATTTCATACATACTGTATATATTTATACAGTGTTGAGAATATGCATCAATTATGGGATTGTATAGGACTCACTTGCATATAGTTACATCGCACTTCTTTGACTCTTTCTGAATTGCGTTCAAATGGCACCCTGTAGACCTGCTTCATCCTCAGATTAAACCTTAAAACGTATTTATTTATTCCTTTACCCGGTGCTAACAGGTACGAGAAGAAGGCTATTGAATTTGGGATGGCGATTGCGAAATAATTGATTTTGCGTGTGTGGAACATGGACTCTGTTGCCTACTAGGGACGTCCCGATCAGGTTGTTTTGCCCTCGAGTCCGAGTCATTTGATTTTGAGTATCTACCGATACCGAGTCCCGATCCGATACTTCTATAATATATTAAAAAAGAATAAAGAAGAGCAAAAAGACAGATCCAGGATGTTCTTTCACCTTATTTTAACATTCAACATCTCTGTTAACAATCAGAGCTCTTCCTCTTCTGGGAGGCAGCTCCAACAACCAAGTAATAACAGAAATTATTCACTTTTGGACTTCAGTGCAACAGGAAATATAAAAAGAGTCTAATATAAAAACAAATAGCTCCTCAACTTAAAATACCCGGCAGGCATGGAAACAAATAGGATCTGCCCTCCTGACTCTTACTGTCCCAGACATACTCGCGCTGTCCGCTTCAAGCTGCTTCCGTCTTCTACTTCGCCGGCTTTAACCAATAGCGTCTCTGCAACAAAGTGATGTCATGCCTCACGCGTTGCTGTTCCTGTGTGGAGTCCAAAGGGTCTAACTCTGTGCCACCGCATAACTATAGATGTGTTCAAAAATAATGAGAATATATATACATATATATCCGAGTCCTGATCGGGAGGTAACGTCCGATTCCGATCGAGTCTGAAACCACGTGATCGGGCCCGATTTCCGATCACGTGATCGGATCTGGACATCCCTATTGCCTACGTATGACCTGTGGTTGGAAGAAATATCTAAAGGCTCTGACACACCAACCCGACAGCCGACCGTCAGGAGGAAAGGCAGTCGGACTGATCAGTCTCCCCGAGTCGGTCACAAAAAGTTCCTCAGAACTCACCGAAGTGACGCCGACTTGAGCGTACGTTCTGCGTGTGCGTGAGACGTAATACGTCCTCCATAACAGCAGGCGGTGCTAATCTTGTCACCCAAAAATGAAAACTGGCAGCTGATTGGACGAACGCGCCACGTGGGTCTGGCTGCTCCCGGATTTTACAACCGAGCATAATGGCGGCTTCGTTCGGAATACGATCTCATATTGTCCTAAAATAGTTCACCGAAACGTGTTTCTGAAAACATTTTAAGAGAGAAATAGGCCGTAGATTTTGAGAGACTCTAGTCACGCTAACATAAGTGCACTGATTCGCTAGTCAAGGGCTAGAACCAGCATGTCGGGTTGGCCAAAATGAAGGCAGACGGCTCCTCCGACGGACGACGGCACAGAACTAGAGGGTGACACGGGAATCAATTGTCGCTCCCATCCCATCCCAATCCCACGAAAATACTCCCGTCACATCCCGATCACGGGACCGTCCCTAAAAAAAATCCCGTCCTGCAAAATCCTGAGAGAAAGACTCCCAAATCCTGTCCCGCTCCCGTTGTGTTCCCTATGTTGTCTAAAGTTATCAGAGTCTGTGTGTGTGTGTGTGTGTGTGTGTTCACTGCTGTGGGGGTTAGGGTTAGGTAGTGACCATTTTTCGAGACTCCCGCGGGTCACGGTATCAATCAACAGACGTATCGTGAGTTGTAAGTGGGTCTCTTTTCTAAAACGAAATGCCACGCAATCTTTGGGTGCACTCACCGCATTGCAGCGTCATTTCTTAATTTAATCTCTGGCTCCGTCCCGCCCTCTCCCGTTCATTTCTATGCTTGATCCGTCCTGAACACGTTACTGACAGTGAAATTGACTCCCGTACCGCGGGAGTCCCGAAAAATTGTCACCCTCTACACGGAACACACCGGACAGACTCGAGTCCCCGACCTCGCCAGACTGTCCGACGGCCGATTATCGGGCCGGTGGGTCAGGGCCTTTACACACTTCACTTGGAGAGACTGAGATACTACAACGAAGATAGAGGAGATGTGTTCGATAAGGTATGGGACCCTGTACTGAGATTCTTTGAGGGGCAAGCTGCAGATGTTATTTAGTGTCCCACTGTATGTTGTGGTTCAGTGTCTTGCTCAAGGACACATCGACGTGGGACTGCGGGGCCGGGGATCGAACCGGTTGGTAGGTCGACCGCTCTACCACCTGAGCCACAGTCTCCCCTGGTTGTAATGGAAATCCAACGTAGAAATGAACGTTTGGATGGTCCGTCTGTGCCTGCCTCTCTCTTAACAATGAGCTCACGAAGGCGGGGAACTATTACTCATGTGTTGTGCAGAGTAATTAACAAGATAATTAAGTGTACACAATCAGCGGGGCGAACACAAGCATCTCGTGAGCACAGTTCTGAAGAATATGGCGCACTTCCCTCCAGGCTGCTTTAACAAAACTCTCATTAAAATGTTAAGTGTTTCACTTTAATGGCTCCACTGACTGACTGAATGTCACCCTCATTGCTGAGGTGATAACAGCTGATTATTCTTCTTGTGCTGGGGGCCCTTTTCATCAGCTCGGGAGAGATTTCTCGGCTGATATTCGCCTCCGTTCTGTTTGTTCGGTGCCTGTGGGTGTAGACATTCAAATAACCAATTCAATTTATTCTGATTTATTCACAAAGTGACTGATGGGAACAACAACCTTTGAAACTGGTCCAGTATTAAGCAAGAAACAAGCTTTTACAACATTATGAAAAGGATCCCTACAGAGATAGATTTGTTAAATAGTAAGATCCTCCATCACCAAACACCACCAGACTCCATGTAAATAATCAGGACTTTTGAGTCTGGATGCCAGCCGAACTTAGCCCCGCCGACAACATTTGAGGTCGGGAAGTTGGGTCTGGACTTGATCCGTCGTGGAGCAACTATGCTCCAACCAGAGCTGTTCGGACCAATCAAATTGTCAGGGGGGCGGGCTTTATACGATGATGGACAGATGATCAACAGTAACGTAATCAACCACGTCACCAGAGATCGCTCGGGTTGAATTCGTTTACAACAAAGACGGCTGCCGCTGGAGAACTGAGATGTGTAGATTCGGCCATCGTGTCTGTTATTGAAGATATCGACAGCTCATTCATTTTAAAAGAGGAACAGAGAACCGCGATCACGTATGTCTACACATTGCCACACCCGTCCTCACGATACGGAAACTGCCGCCTCTGCCTTTGCTCTTTCAAAGCCTGTCTTTGACTTGCAGCTTCTGTGACATCTGTCTCCGTTGCTCTGATTGGTTGTAGGTCTATCTGTTGCTCTGATTGGTTGTAGGTCTATCTGTTGCTCTGATTGGTTGTAGGTCTATCTGTTGCTCTGATTGGTTGTAGGTCTATCTGTTGCTCTGATTGGTTGTAGGTATATCTGTTGCTCTGATTGGTTGTAGGTCTATCTGTTGCTCTGATTAGTTGTAGATCTATAATTGCTCTGATTAGTTGTAGGTCTATCTATTGCTCTGATTGGTTGTAGGTCTATCTGTTGCTCTGATTGGTTGTAGGTCTATCTGTTACTCTGATTGGTTGTAGGTCTATCTGTTGCTCTGATTGGTTGTAGGTCTATCTGTTGCTCTGATTGGTTGTAAGTCTATCTGTTGCTCTGATTGGTTGTAGGTCTATCTGTTGCTCTGATTGGTTGTAGGTCTATCTATTGCTCTTATTAGTTGTAGGTCTATAATTGCTCTGATTAGTTGTCTGTCTATCTATTGCTCTGATTGGTTGTAGGTCTATCTATTGCTCTGATTGGTTGTAGGTCTATCCAATTGAGTGTAGAGGCATTTTCTTTCCCTGTTCGGTTGAAACACGCCCAATAATCACAGCCCAGTGGAGCAGCATCAGACTCATATTCTGAATAAAATCTGAGTATGACCACGTCAGGCTACCGGCGAACAGGTTTTTAAATTAATTAACAGAATTTTTATCATCGCAAAACACACTTCATTCAAAGTGGACCTAATTTGGAAAATGTCCTAGAAATGTGGGAACATAGGGCTGACCCCAAAATGACACCTGCGGTTATTTGTGTGTCTGGTTTTCTGTCACTTCCTGTAAATCCGTCCTCTTCGCTCCTTCCGACGCAAACAAACACAGACGTTGGCGGTGTCGTTTCCTCGTGGCGCCACGGCTCACCTGGATGTGTGCGGTGTAGCGAGGCGCTTTCCTCTCACATTAAGCTCGTTGCTGTTAGTCTTCGACCAGAGTGACAGCTCCTGCAGGACAGAATATAAATTGTACCGTGCGGCTCATTTCTCCTCTCTGCTGTCCATCTGCATGCTTCCACCTGAAGAGACGCTGTCCCTACATACAGCTTTGTCTTTTCGTTCATTTGTAGCCGCTGGAATTAGATGCCACACTGGATTACTTTCTGGGGATTAAACTCGGAATAGATTCTGCTTTATCGCTGACTGAGGTGTTTGAGCTTCACTGTGTACTCTTTATTTCACTCTGTTGCTTTAACACCTGGCCATACCTGAAGGATTTTGTGACATCACAGTTACTTTTGGAGCCAATCAGGGTCCAGTAGGAAACATAAAGCCTCCAATCAAGAAACAGTTTGTATCCATGAGTTTATTCGCTCCAAACCAGTTGATGTAACCGTGCTTATTCGCATTTATTTTTTGCTTGACAATTGAATGTAACTTTACCTTTAAATATTAAGTATTTCTCTGTAACACGACATATTCATCGCTAAATGTGCAACCAAGTTAAAGTACAGTTCCATAGTTATTATTTATGAAGGGTTTAACACTTGAAATGTATCTTACATTACATTATGTGTCATTTAGCTGACGCTTTTATCCAAAGCGACTTACAATTGCTATATATATCAGAGATCGCATGCCTCTGGAGCAACTAGGAGTTAAGTGCCTTGCTCATGGACATATTGGTTGATGTATCACAATGGGAATTGAACCCAGGTCTCCCACACCAAAGGCATGGGTCATAGCCACTGCACCATCACCATCACCCTCTCTCATATCGCTCTTCAAACTGTGGCAGAAACAGACTGTTCTCGCACTAAAAAAACGTTTCCATAGGTTGTTTGTTCAAGCAGCAATAACGACTCATATTTAGATTTGTAGTGGTGGCGCCCTCTAGTGGCCGTAGTAGTTCTGACATGAGCAAAGCAGGAAGTAAGGTGAGGAAGTATAAGAGCGCCAAATGTCCTGGTAGCGATTTTTGAATCCTACTATGGCCACGCCAAGACCCGCCCTTCAATAGCATTCACACATTACTATTGGCCAGGCGTCCATGCTTACATGTACAGGCCCTATCCCCTGACCAATCGGCTAACCCTAACCTTAACCACTCAAGGTCAATGCCTAACCCCAACCAATCCAGCTGCTATTGAAGGGCGGGTCTTGGCGTGGCCATAGTAGGATTTGTAAATTTGCATCCTGGTAAGGAGGCAGGTTGGGGAAGAGGAAACAGAGAACAGACCAAACGGCGTTCGTGTGTGTTAATGGGGTCTCTGTCTCGTTCCATGTCATACCAAACACTGTCGGACGAGACTGTCCTCTCCCAAAAAACGCAAAAAGTAAAAACTGAGTTTTTTCAGAAACTTTATGGAACAAACCAAACTAACAGAACTATGTCACTGTCTAACCGGAAGTTAAGTAACGTCCGAGTATAACCCCAACCTCCATCTTTTTACCAACTTAACTACGTAGGTTGGCTGTCTAAACCCAACCAAACTGGGACAGTTACCTTCTCTGGTTTAGATATATATCGACAGATATCACCGTATGGTTTGGAGGACTTGTTGGTCAGAAAATAATGTATTCATGTGGGACTCCATCTCTTACAGTACGAAGCTCCTTTAACCCTTAAAAGGGATATTTTATAATCATCCAGCTATCTGTTATGTCATGTTTGTGTTGGTGTTTGAAGCATACTGCCCTTCTGTGAGCTGTCCCTTTTATGGTCGTTTTCTTTTGTGAACATAAATAGGTTAAACCATGAATGATCACAGGGTTTCCACATCATGCTATCTCACTCTGGTACTGTAACTAGTCAGCAGCTTTTTACACAAGCTTCAACAAGTGCCTTGCGCTTCAAATGTCCGCCCCCACCACACCAGGCGTCCTCTGACCACTCTTCCTTGGCTTTAACACCTATATAATTACATTGAGTTGGCGCAATGCAGCACACAGAATGTTAGGCGAGGTATTAAAAGAACGTGTGAAAACAAACAGACATCAAGATTATTACAAAACGGATCGATGCATGGGCTTGCTCTCAACGCTGGCCGAGCGTTGTACAACATGAGCAGATAATACATCTCTTTTGTTTATTGCCCCTTATAGCACGGGTGTAAAACTCAACTTCCCAGAGGGCCACACTGGAAAATGAGAATCACATCAAGGGACAGACATGTAGAGATAATTGACATGCTTTGATTTCATTGAAAAAGTCAAATATCTTTGATTGTGTTACCTTTTTTGGACATTTGTCGCATTTTCGTCATTTTTGTAGCAGTTTTTTCCGACATTTTTGTCGCTTTTTTGCGAATTTGGCACGTTTTTGTTGACATAAAGCCCTACAAAAGTCAGCCAAAATGTTCCCTAGCCATGATAGGATTAAGCAACTCAAGCAGAACAAAGATTACATTTTTAAAAGCAGGCTACCACACAGCCGACTCACAGCCTGAATATGAAACCTATCTGCTTCTGGAGGAATTTCTGAGTCTCAAAGTCGGCGAATCTGCCAAATTATAGCGTAATTGCGGTCTGCAAACAGTTTACCGTCTTTTTGGGTTTGGTGCACAACTAGGCGGGCCACAATTCATTATGATCCTAAATTAGTCTGCGGGCTGGATCCAAATCTGCGAGGCCTTGAGTTTGACATACGTTCCTTAGAGGGAAACAACTAGGAGCCACCACATATTTGAATTAATTAGCTCATTTTGTCAGATAAGACTGGCTTATTAAAAGGTCACTTGTTTGAATGCAGTAATTATTTCCATAATCATGTTTGGTGAGCATAAATTAGAATGAAAAACAAAATAGTAGCTTTGATCATTTTTTTTCTTTCAAAGTAGCCTAACTAGCGTGGCTCTGACATCTGACCCAGTGAGGTCAACTCTGGAAGGGGGAGTGCTTTGCTGTGAGACATCAATCAGCTGTGTGCTCAGGGGTGTAGCACACAATTCTGGGCCCCTCCCCACATCCACAGCTATTCATTCTAGCATCTTTTTGGGCCCTCCTCACATGAGGGCCCTGGGTACTCAGTCCCCTTTTCCCCCCAGTCCGACACCCCTGTGTGTGCTCACTGCAACCGCCTTGGTGGGCAAACAGTCATCTGAACATCAAGTAATCTTAAACATTTGATGAAAAACAGGACTAAGAAGCATTGTAGGAGCCCATCACCTGAAACATGGACACGCGCGTGATATTTATTACACAAAACATTTAGTGGACATCCCATTCAATAACATCTACAGGCGCTGACACACCGAGCCGATTATCGGCCGTCGGACAGTCTGGCGAGGGCGGTGACTCGAGTCTGGTCGGTGTGTTCCGTGCCGTCGTCCGTCCGAGGGGCCGTCGGCCTTCATTTGGGCCGATTTCACATGTATAATCTGAAGGCGGGCACTGCCGGCAGTCGGACTCAATGACTCATCTGATTGGTGGAGCGCTAACCAGGTAATGACGAGCAGGATGAGTCTGAGTAACGGCTCTCAAAATCTTCTAAAGATCTTTTTTAAACTGACCTTTGTCGATCTGAAATGAAGACAGATTCAGCGACTGCACGGCCTATTTCTCTCTTAACATGTTCTCAGGAACACGTTACGGTGAACTATTTTAGGACAATATGAGATCGGATTATGAACGAGCCGCCATTATGCTCGGTTGAAAAATCCGGGAGCAACCAGACCCACTTAATGCGTTCGTCCAATCAGCTGCCGGTTTTCATTTTTTGGGCAACAATACAGATTAGCGCCGCCTGCTGGTATGGAGACGTATTACGTCTCACGCACGCGCAGAACGTACGCTCAAGTCGGCGTCGCTTCGGTGTGTTCTGAGGCACTTTTTTGACAACTTTTCTGCCGAAGGTCGGACCTCGGGTTGGTGTGTCACAGCCTTTATTTTTTTTTATTTAACCTTTATTTATTCAGGGAAGGTTCACTGAGAGGCAGCCTCTCTTTTGCAGGAACGCCCTGATCACATTCACACAGTTCCACATTCATACCTGGAAGCTGCCCAGTACCACCACAGTCTGATCTGATCACATTCATACCTGGAAGCTGCCCAGTACAACCAGTCTGATCTGACCACATTCATACCTGGAAGCTGCCCAGTATAACCACAGTCTGATCTGACCACATTCATACCTGGAAGCTGCCCAGTACTACCACAGTCTGATCTGATCACATTCATACCTGGAAGCTGCCCAGTACTACCACAGTCTGACCTGACCACATTCATACCTGGAAGCTGCCCAGTATAACCACAGTCTGATCTGACCACATTCATACCTGGAAGCTGCCCAGTACTACCACAGTCTGATCTGACCACATTCATACCTGGAAGCTGCCCAGTACTACCACAGTCTGATCTGACCACATTCATACCTGGAAGCTGCCCAGTACCACCACAGTCTGATCTGACCACATTCATACCTGGAAGCTGCCCAGTACTACCACAGTCTGATCTGATCACATTCATACCTGGAAGCTGCCCAGTACTACCACAGTCTGATCTGACCACATTCATACCTGGAAGCTGCCCAGTACCACCACAGTCTGATCTGACCACATTCATACCTGGAAGCTGCCCAGTACCACCACAGTCTGATCTGATCACATTCATACCTGGAAGCTGCCCAGTACCACCACAGTCTGATCTGACCACATTCATACCTGGAAGCTGACCAGTACTACCACAGTCTGATCTGACCACATTCATACCTGGAAGCTGCCCAGTACAACCAGTCTGATCTGCTGCCACTGAGCAGCTCCACTGGAGCGGTTGGAGGTTAAGGGCCTTGCTCAAGGGCACCTCAGTGGTGGTAATGAGGGAGGGACAAGCACTGCTCTTTCACTTTCCCCACCCAGATTTTTATCCTGTCGGTCTGGGGATTGAACCGACGACCTCCCGGTCACAAGCTCGCTTCTCTATCCTTTAGGCATGTATTAGAAGAGATGCATGATGTATTTTCACTGTACAGTACCTTACACCTGATGTGACCCAACTATTTCACTATTTTGTTTCTCTCTCGTTGTGTGAAATTGTACATTTGCGAGGAAATTACATTTTGAAAATTCTTTTTGGGCATTTTGATCATTCCCAGAACAGACAAACATATTTTCAATCAATTATATCTGCATATCAATAGTCCACTAAAAGACAATTTGTGACATCCAGGTCAAATCTCAAAAGCATAGCAAGATTTTCTGGTATCACTTACTGTACAGTATGTTTCCTAATGTTTAAAGCCATATTCCATTTTGGTCAAAGCATTCTTTTGCTTAATTAATATACGGTCAACCAATCTAGGGCAGGCTTTGCACCCTCCCACTTCGATGACATGCCCACCTGCTTTCACCTTCACACAGCAACTTTGGAAACCGCTCAAATTACAAGATGGATTGTGACAGCGGGTCCCCCTAAATGTGGTTCACAGAAGATAGCATATGCCCTACATTGCACCCCAAGTTAGCTGACCACTGGCTCACTCTGACCGCTTAATCCTAATCATTCTATAATGTAGACTGAATCAACTTTAAAAAGACATCTCAGAGCCTGAATGAATTGAAATTACATTTCAGGAGACATTGACATTTCTGTAAAATCATGTGAAGTTAGTTTAGAAAAGGCAATACTAAATGTACAATTGTAAAAACTAGAATTACATTTAATAAAAATGTTGCTTACTTAGTGAGTAAAAATGTTACATAGTAAGTCATATCTGGGTATGTTTACATATGCACACTAATATTTCTAAATGAAGGGGCTTTCTGTCAAAAGCAGACTCTGAAAAATGGGTTCACGCATTTATAACAAGTAGATTAGATTACTGTAACGGTCTGTTCACCGGCGTCCCGAAATCAACTGAGCAGCAACTACAATTAATTCAAAATGCGGCTGCACACGTTCTGACTGGAACAAAGAAGTTTGAACATATTACACCTGTCCTTAGACTTTTACACTGGCTCCCAGTCAAGGCTAGAATTGATTATATGATTCTGCTCCTAGTATGTAAAGCTCTCATTGGCCTTGCACCTCAGTATATTAGAGACATGCTCGAATCAGCAAGAACTCTCAGATCGACAGGCAGCGGTCTCTTATCCATCCCTCGCTGTAACTCGAGAGCAGGGGAGGCTGCTGTCTGTGTCTGTGCCAAAAATGATATGGAACACCCTGCCAATGGAACTGGGAGGGGCTTCCACACTGATCACTTTTTAAAAAAGGCTAACCTTGCTTTTTACAAAAGTCTATTAATAACTGAGTTTGTTGCTGTTCAATGTTGATCTTTGTGTGTGTTTGTGTGTGTGTGTGTGTGTGTGTGTGTGTGTGTGTGTGTGTGTGTGTGTGCATTGATACATGTTTTGTATATATCTTATTCTGTATAATTGAACAAAGTATTATTTTATGTCACTCTTGTACGAAGCACATTGTGTTACATTAACTTCTATGAAATGTGCTATAGAAATAAAGTTTGTTTGATTGATTGATTGATTAAAGATTGCCGTAATAATCCCATTCATAATTAAATTTCACATGACTAAAAAGAGTGTAAAAAGTCATTTTTTGCTCTTTTTGTCTTGCATTTTCAGTAAAGGTCGCCAAAATCTATATATTTTTGTCATCTCTACTCACCTCAGCACAAGCAGGTTTATTAGGAGTCAAGAAATGACCAAAACAAGGGCAAGCACGAAATAATTTAAGACCGTAATGTTCAATGTTCATCTACCTTTTCATGCATATGCTGTCTGTCAGATAACAAACTTTAAATTCCTCACATACATTTAACATCTCACAACATCGTCTCAAATTAAAGAATGCCACTCAATCAATTATCAATCATCAAACATCTTAAAGGATATCTTCATCTTGTGTGTCAACACCACCTTTTCCTATTATAGTCTTTAATTAAAAGAAATTAAATATCTATGTGGGAATGTTTTAAAATAACTCAATAGCTGCTTACTTAGCGTAGGGATTCTCCCAAATATAGAAGAAGCAAAACATGCGTCAAGACTCAGCTGTCATCCATATCATATTTGGCAAGTCTGCTTCAATCTATGCTTTGTAAGCACACCAGACTGAATATAAGGGGTCCATGTGGGTGCCTTACACAGTGTGGTGGAAAGCGAGGGAAGTTCCAGCTTGTGGTGAGATGGTCTTACTACTATGCATCGTACCATTTAGGAAATTAGTTTGCAAAATATAATGTCATGTAAGAATTAATGCATGTATTCAATGCACTCTGTGCATCTTTGACATGCATCTTGAAGATGAAATGTATATATTTGTTTATGTATCACTACAATGTAATATCTGTTAACAATGTTTTCAATTGATTTGAGGTTGTTTCCTGCACTGACTAACCCATGATGCTTTCACTAGGATTGTGGAGTGCGACATTCTTTTCACAAGGGGAAAAGATAAGGTGTGTACAGTTTTTACTTTAAAGGTCCCATGGAATGACAAGTTCACTTTATGAGGGTTTTCTTTTAACATTTAAGGTGCTGTAGGTAGGATTGTGAAGATCCAGGACTTAGCCAAAATGTTTTAACATCAACAACTTCTCACACCCGCAACGTGTGTGTTACACTCTCACTCGCTCCCGCAAAACGCCCGCACAATAACAGAGATGCATTGATGTTGTCTTCTCCGTCATTTTATAGGCTAGTAGGGAGAAGATGCAGGCAAAGAAGGCAGGAGCTTGCTGCTGTGAGAGAGGGAGGAAGGAGCAGAGGATGAGGGAGAGAGGAGAGGGAGAGAGGAGGAGGAAGGAGCCGAGGATGAGGGGAAGAGGAGGAGGAAGGAGCAGAGGATGAGGGAGAGAGGAGGAGGAAGGAGCAGAGGATGAGGGAGAGAGGAGGAGGAAGGAGCAGAGGATGAGGGAGAGAGGGGGAGGAAGGAGCAGAGGATGAGGGGAAGAGGAGGAGGAAGGAGCAGAGGATGAGGGAGAGAGGGGGAGGAAGGAGCAGAGGATGAGGGAAAGGGGGGGATGAAGGAGCAGAGGATGAGGGGAAGAGGAGGAGGAAGGAGCAGAGGATGAGGGAGAGAGGGGGAGGAAGGAGCAGAGGATGAGGGGAAGAGGAGGAGGAAGGAACAGAGGATGAGGGAGAGGGGGGGGGAGGAAGGAGCAGAGGATGAGGGAGAGGGGGGGATGAAGGAGCAGAGGATGAGGGGAAGAGGAGGAGGAAGGAACAGAGGATGAGGGGAAGAGGAGGAGGAAGGAACAGAGGATGAGGGAGAGGGGGGGAGGAAGGAACAGAGGATGAGGGAGCAGGAGGACGGTGGACGGAGCCTTGGAGCTCACCCGTCCTGGGAGGCTCAGACACGCTGCTGGTGTCTGCTCATAGATATACAGTAGCCTATATACTGTCAGGATATATATATATATATATATATATATATATATATATATATATATATATATATATACTGTCAGTATATATATATATATATATATATATATATATATATATATATATATATATATATATATATATATATATGGTGTCTGCTGGCGTGGGGGGGTTTCAGGCTACATCCTGATCCCGCTATATAAAAGAGACTTCAGATACAGTATTAGGGACCACTAAGGCCTATATAAAAGAGACTTCAGATACAGTATTAGGGACCACTAAGGCCTATATAAAAGAGACTTCAGATACAGTATTAGGGACCACTAAGGCCTATATAAAAGAGACTTCAGATACAGTATTAGGGACCACTAAGGCCTATATAAAAGAGACTTCAGATACAGTATTAGGGGACCACTAAGGTCTATATAAAAGAGACTTCAGATACAGTATTAGGGACCACTAAGGTCTATATAAAAGAGACTTCAGATACAGTATTAGGGGACCACTAAGGCCTATATAAAAGAGACTTCAGATACAGTATTAGGGGACCACTAAGGCCTATATAAAAGAGACTTCAGATACAGTATTAGGGACCACTAAGGCCTATATAAAAGAGACTTCAGATACAGTATTAGGGGACCACTAAGGTCTATATAAAAGAGACTTCAGATACAGTATTGGGGACCACTAAGGTCTATATAAAGGAGGAAGATTAACTGAGCATGAATCTCTCTCCCTGGACGATGTGTGTAGAGCAACATAATGAAATTACAGCATAGAGCATTGGTTCTCAAGCCTTCTTCAATAATGTTCCCCCTTTGAACAGTTTTTTTAAGCCATGTACCCCCTAACCAGCGCAAATAATATTTGGTCGAAAAAAAAAGTCTATATAAAGAGGAAGAATACAGCGATGTCAGCGATACAACAGCCTTGGACCTGGAAAACATTTAAATGATGATGGAAAAAGGCGAAAACTTGGAAAAAAGACGGTAGAAAGAAGGAAATAAGGCAATAATAGGTCGGAAATAGTAACAAAAACTTAGATAAAAAAAGCCAGTAGCAGTAACTACAGCCTTGTAACTGAAAAACATTTAGCAAAAAAATCTTACGTACCCCCTGCAGCCCTCCAGAGTACCCCTAGGGGGACACGTACCCCCTGCAGTCCTCCAGAGTACCCCTAGGGGGACACGTACCCCCTGCAGTCCTCCAGAGTACCCCTAGGGGGACACGTACCCCCTGCAGCCCTCCAGAGTACCTCTAGGGGGACACGTACCCCCTGCAGTCCTCCAGAGTACCTCTAGGGGGACACGTACCCCCTGCAGTCCTCCAGAGTACCTCTAGGGGGACACGTACCCCCTGCAGTCCTCCAGAGTAACCCTAGGGGGACACGTACCCCCATTTGAGAAGCACTGGCATAGACAATCTGTCTGACGGTCTGAAAGGCTTTAACTAAGCTAAAGGTCTCTTGTAATAATGTCAAAAATATTTTGTTATTGATATATTGTTGATGTTTTGTACAATACCAGGTATTTAGGAACTGTTTAATGATATGAACAGAAACCATAATTTTAAGATTGCTATTGTTTGACTTACTGACTTGTGATGATGCCCAGAGCTCAATTTAATAGGTATATGTTAATTACTTAATTGAAATCTATAATTATGGGCTTTCCAGTCATATGGCTAGAAGACATTAGTTTTAATATCTAAATATAAAAATATATATATATATATATATATATATATATATATATATATATATATATATATATATATATATATATATATATATATATATATAAATACTCTTATTTGTAATTACTTCACAGAAGTAAACCGCCACCATGAGTACGGACGCGGAGATGGCCATTTATGGCAAAGCTGCCATTTATCTTCGTAAGCCAGAAAAGGAGAGAATCGAGGCTCAAAGTGCACCATTTGATGCCAAGAGTGCCTGCTACGTGGCTGATACCAAGGAGCTGTACTTGAAGGCAAAAATCCTCAAGAAAGATGGTGCCAAAGTCACCGTCGAAGTCCTGACCACTAAGGAGGTTAGTCTCATGAAGTCACAGTCAACTGGGAATTCAATATGATTAGTTCTCATTGTGTCTAATGTCCTGTTGCAGGAGAGGACAGTGAAAGAAGAGGACGTCCATCCAATGAACCCTCCCAAGTATGACAAGATTGAGGACATGGCCATGATGACCCATCTCAATGAAGCCTCTGTGCTGTATAACCTCAAAGAGCGTTATGCAGCATGGATGATCTACGTAAGACAATCTGCCAAATGAGAAAAGAACTATTGCGAATGGCTGAACTTGTAGGAAACATAGAGTTAACAGTTGAATCTCTACGATCACTTTCAGACCTACTCTGGGTTGTTCTGTGCAACTGTGAACCCCTACAAGTGGCTCCCAGTGTACGATGCTGAATGTGTAAGTGCCTATAGAGGCAAGAAGCGTATGGAGGCTCCACCCCACATCTTCTCTGTCTCTGACAACGCTTTTCAGTTCATGCTTACTGGTAAGTCATCACCAAAACAATGTCGAATTTATCAGTATAAAGGGCTTTCTGTTGCAGTAAAACATAGTCAATTATTTTGTTTTTTATTTACAGATAGGGAGAACCAGTCTGTCTTGATCACGTAAGTTTGTTACATTTACATTTGTTGACTTTGTTTAAAGGACAATTCCGGTGCAAAATGAACCTAGGAGTTAATAACGTGTACCGAGTTGACCGTTCTCTGGGATATGTTTTCATGCTAATCGAATGTGTATTTAGCTTGAAACAAGCTACCGGTAATTAGCTGCTAACGCTACCTTTCGGGGCAGAGGGTAAATCACTATTTTGTACCACTAACAAGGCTCAAAATAGCACCACACTTCAACGGTAGCATGATGAGGGTCCCTACATAAATCGAAGCATTAAGAACTTTGTCATGACCAGTTGAATCACGAACGCTGTGTTTGAGCTATGTTACCGGTTACTGGCTGCACGGCGTTCATCGTTCGACTGATCGTGACTGTTTTCCAAGATGGCACCCGCATGTAAAAATGAACGCTACTGTCTTTGTAATCTATCTTTTTAATAAACAAAGTTCTCAATGCTTCGGTTTACATGTAGGGACCCTCATTATGCTACCGTTGAAGTGTGGTGCTATTTTGAGCCTTGTTAGTGGTATAAATAGTGATTTACCCTCTGCCCCGAAAGGTAGCGTTAGCAGCTAATTACCGGTAGCTTGTTTCAAGCTAAATACACATTCGATTAGCATGAAAACATGTCCCAGAGAACGGTCGACTAGGTACACATATGTTATTAACCCCTAGGTTCATTTTGCGCCGGAATTGTCTTTTAACATAGTTGAATATCTTGATCAAATTCTTATAAGTTTGTGTCTATACCTAGTGGAGAATCTGGTGCTGGAAAGACTGTGAACACCAAGCGTGTCATCCAGTACTTTGCAACCATCTCAGTTGGTGGACCGAAGAGGGACGAATCAAAGGTATGTTACTGTATGATTACAATTCAGGTTTCTTCCACTATAGAGTATTTTTCAAGGGGGAAAAATAAAGTCATTTTCTGACTGTAATTCTAAACCTGACTTATAGGGGTCACTGGAGGATCAGATTATTGCAGCCAATCCCCTGCTGGAGGCCTATGGTAACGCCAAAACTATTAGGAATGACAACTCTTCCCGTTTTGTAAGTATGGAACCATTTCTGCACATGAAAGAGGTCTTGTAACAGATTGCCCATGTGGAGGGACATTACAAATCCTATGTTCCAAACAGGGTAAATTCATCAGAATCCATTTCGGCACAACTGGCAAACTGGCTAGTGCTGATATTGAGACATGTAAGTAATAATACTCATAGTACATACATACAACTGGAATTGAGAATTGGTCAGAGTGTAATTTATGAAAAAATATTTGTAGATCTGCTGGAGAAGTCAAGAGTGACATACCAGCTTTCTGATGAAAGAGGCTACCACATCTTCTTCCAGATGATGACAGGCCACATCCCTGAGCTGCTTGGTAAGAAGATTGAGAGGATGCACATTGTTTAACCTGTTTTCATATGAAACAAATGTTCTGACATGTTCCCCCTTATTTTGATCTCCAGATCAGGCACTCATCACAACCAACCCCTACGACTTCCCCATGTGTAGCATGGGTCAGATCACTGTGGCCAGCATTGATGACAAAGTTGAGCTGGAAGCCACCGATGTGAGTGATTTTCACTTTCAAATATTTAAATATATCAACATCAAAAAGGAGCCAGTTGAGGTGGTTCGGGCATCTGGTAAGGATGCCCATGGGCGCCTCCCTAGGGAGGTGTTCTAGGCACGTCCAGCTGGGAGGAGGCCTCGGGGAAGACCCAGGACTAGATGGAGGGACGTCCAGCTGGGAGGAGGTCGAAGACCCAGGACTAGGTGGAGGGACGTCCAGCTGGGAGGAGGTCGAAGACCCAGGACTAGGTGGAGGGACATCCAGCTGGGAGGAGGTCGAAGACCCAGGACTAGGTGGAGGGACATCCAGCTGGGAGGAGGTCGAAGACCCAGGACTAGGTGGAGGGATTATATCTCCACCCTGGCCTGGCAACGCCTCGGGATCCCCCAGTTGGAGCTGGTTAATGTGGCTCGGGAAAGGGAAGTTTGGGGTCCCCTGCTGGAACTGCTTCCCCCACACCCTGACCCGGATAAGCGGACGAAGATGGATGGATGGATGGATGGAACATCAAAACTGCTCTTTTAAGTGCATTTTTCTAAAGTGATTATGTTTGTGTGGGCCTCTTTTGAACTCAGAATGCCATTGATATCCTGGGCTTCACTGGTGAAGAGAAGGTGAGCATCTACAGGATGACTGGTGCTGTGCTCCACCATGGTAACATGAAGTTCAAGCAGAAGCAGCGTGAGGAGCAGGCTGAGCCTGATGGCACAGAGGGTCAGTATTGAATACCAGCTCAGAGTGTATAGCTTAGGAAAAACAGTAATACAGTTCTTAATCACACTGGTTTCTGTTCATATCATGATGGAAATCTCTGAACTATTTCCAGAGGCTGACAAGGTTGCTTACTTGCTGGGTCTGAACTCCGCCGACATGCTCAAGGCTCTGTGCTATCCCAGAGTGAAGGTCGGAAATGAGTTTGTCACCAAGGGACAGACTGTACCTCAGGTAAAGAGATAAATAGGTATCACTTTTTGTAGTACATGTGTATTTATATTTTGACATATTTTTTGTATTATTTTGGATTCTTTTGTGTCATTTATTTCATTAGAAAAATTTTAAATACCAGTATTCCGTAATTTTACAAGATTGTTGATGGTTGATTTTAAACCAACATGACATCATGACTTCGTGTAAACATACACGTCACTTTCCTGAAGCCTAGTGGCGTGTTATCTGTACACATTTCGAGCTATCCGCGTGTATGTCTACTCTGTATACAGCGGACGGTAGTCTGCAACGTCACAGAGTAAACATACACGCCACTTTCTAAAGCTATCAATTATTAGTTATTAGACTAGTTATCGCTAGTCAATGGAGGCCAAATGGAGGCCAAACAGCGTTGATAAAGACGCTAAAAAGCGAGTATGTGGCTTGATAACACGCCAATAATGGCATACGAATTGCCGTGTCATACATACGCCACTTCATGAGATCAGTCTGAAATCACATACTTGTTTTTGTTCAGGTGATGAACGCAGTGCCTGCCCTGGCCAAGTCTATCTATGAGAGGATGTTCTTGTGGATGGTCGTCCGTATCAACCAGAGTTTGGACACTAAACAAGCAAGACAGTTCTACATCGGTGTCCTGGATATTGCTGGCTTTGAAATCTTTGACGTGAGCTTCATTTCACACAATTCAGAGGCTGATGCTTTTCATGATAGAATCATTCATTCATATTGCCCTGTGAGAGATTATACTAATTATTCGTTCCATCACAGTTCAACACCTTGGAACAGCTGTGCATCAACTTCACCAATGAGAAACTGCAACAGTTTTTCAACCACACCATGTTTGTCCTGGAGCAAGAGGAGTACAAGAAGGAGGGTATTGTCTGGGATTTCATTGACTTCGGCATGGACTTGGCTGCCTGCATTGAGCTCATTGAAAAGGTAATCACTTAATTTGGTAATTATTAGGGTTGTCAGCGTTAACGCGTTAATCGCGATGCGATTAAGGGCCGACGCGATGCGATTAATCTTTTTTAATCGCATTAATTGCATGCCGGCATGCAATTAAAATTTCTTAATTGACATTTTTATGAAAGAAGTGATAACACAAGGGTGTAACAAAAGACCATGTCATTTTAGCATTTTTTTAACCCCCCAAACCCAACCCTGCATTGCTCAGGAAAGGAAGTAAAGACAGAGTAGTAATGCAATTGCAGTTATAACTCAACACCCAAACAAATAGTAATAATTATAAGTAATGACAGTAGTATTACTAGTAACAATGATAATGCTGATACAAGGCAAGAAAAAAAAAAGACAGATGTGACAGATTCAAAATGTTTCTTTTGTTTACAGTAAATAAATAATTACAAATCTTAAAATCAAGTTCATAAAGTAACTTTCTTTGCATTAATTTGATTCCCAATCAAGATCCACTGGTAAGAATTGCTTTTGATTGTTAATATGGACTTAAAAACAGTTTGAAATGCAAAATAATAGAATTTTAATGATGTGATAAAATATGCGATTAATCGCAATTAACTATATAAATTCAATGATTAATCGCGATTAAAAAAATGAATCGTTTGACAGCCCTAGTGATTATATATAATTGTTCTTAATTTGACTTAATGTATCACCCTGACCCTGACAAACTTACGGCAAATTCGAGATTTGCGCTGTAAGTCCGTCTGGCCAAGAGCCCATTCAAGCCCATTTCCAATTTTTCCAAATTGAGGCACCAATCACAACCGTTGAGGCGGGCTTTACACAATGACGATAGTGCAGCGATGGCGAGCAGCTTTTTGTTTGCATTCAACGTGGCGGCCACCGAAGCACAGCAACCCGTTGATGCTGCTGTCGCTGCTACGTCATCCAGATTGTTGGTCTGATTGGTTGAAGGACTATCCAATTGCGCCCAGAGGCATTCGAGAGGTGTCCATTGGTGACGCCCCTTTGGAAATGCGCTGTGAATGAACCTTGCCCAGACCCACTCTCAGTTACAACTGAGAAGGGTCTGGTGTCAACCAGGCTAACTTAATGACATACTTCTTCACACTTTTTTTCAAGCCCATGGGAATCTTCTCCATCCTTGAAGAGGAGTGCATGTTCCCCAAGGCCACAGACACATCCTTCAAGAACAAGCTGTATGACCAGCATCTTGGCAAAAACAAAGCATTTGAGAAGCCTAAACCCGCCAAGGGCAAGATTGAGGCCCACTTCTCCCTGGTGCACTACGCTGGTACCGTGGACTACAATATCACTGGCTGGCTGGACAAGAACAAGGATCCACTGAATGAGTCTGTCATTCAGCTGTACCAGAAATCCCCAGTGAAACTGCTGGCTGTTCTGTATCCTCCAGTCGTTGAGGGTATGATAGTAACTGCAGTAAACTAAAATACATGTTAAGGTTATACTGTATATTTTTAACTAACTCTAGCATGTGCTTTACAGAAACTGGTGGTGGAAAGAAGGGAGGCAAGAAGAAGGGCGGTTCTATGCAGACTGTGTCTTCACAGTTTAGGGTAAGGTTTAACATTGCAAACATATCTCAACATAGACAATCATTTCTCTTTTTTATTGCACTATTTGCACATTAACACTGTACATTTCATATTTTATTCACTGTATATTTCATATTTCATATTTTATATATTATTATTGTATTTTTGTTTTTATTATATGTTAAAAGTCTGGATAATATATGTTTGTATACCTGGAGTGGTAACAAAAATAATTTCCCCCTGGGATTATTACAGTATTTCTGATTCAAACTCACAGTTATTATATGCATGAAAGAACTCACCATTTTGGATTTACAGGAGAACTTGGGCAAGCTGATGACTAACTTGAGGAGCACCCATCCTCACTTTGTGCGCTGCCTGATTCCCAATGAGTCAAAGACTCCAGGTACATAGAAAACTACATCTCAAGATATTCTTTGAGGAGTGATTTGTTTTGTTGGTATGGTTTACTTAATTTTAGAGCCTAACTATTTATTCAAGGAAGTAAGTAAGAAATATATTTTTACAGGTCTGATGGAGAACTTCCTGGTCATCCACCAGCTCAGGTGTAACGGTGTGCTGGAGGGTATCAGAATCTGCAGAAAAGGTTTCCCCAGCAGAATTCTCTATGCTGACTTCAAGCAGAGGTATCAATTAGGGACGGATTCGGCCGAATATTGGGCTTTTTGACTGGGTTCAGTTTCTGCCGACCCTTAGAATTTTTTCCACCGAACCCTACTCGGCTGCTGCTCGTTAGCTAACATAATTAATTTCACCCACCCAACATGCCTTCTGGGGGTCATCCCTATGTTCCCCGGGTCCTATGTTCCCCGTTTTTCCCAAAAAGGGTTCTATGTTCCCCTGTTGCAATACATACTGGGGAGCATAGGACCCTTTTTCTGGAAAAGGGTCCTATGTTCCCCGCAATCTATCAATCTTTACGGTAGACTCTCAGCATGGCCAGCAGGCCTACCGTCGCAAGCAGCCCAAAACTTAAATTTGCACAGGGGGGTTAGGGTTAGGGGTTAGGGTTAGGGTTAGAGTTTGCCACCCCTGACCTAATCTTTCCTCGTCTAGGCCTATTTGCATATGCGCGTCAAACAGCCCGTAGGCCTACATAGGCCTATTTGCCATGGAATTTGGCAGTAATGGTGGAAAAAGTAACAGACCGGGGAACACAGGACTCTTTTTTTGAAAAAGGGTCCTATGTTCCCCAGTCTCATACAAAGAGGGGACCATAGGACCCGGGGAACATAGGACCCGGGGAACATAGGACCCAGGGAACATAGGACCCGGGGAACATAGACACGCTCCTGCCTTCTGTAGAGGAATGGCTTCGAATGACGACCAATAACGCTTGTCTTTTACTGTGACAATTTACTGTTAATATCTTGCAGTTTTACACACAAGAAAGTCAACAACTTAAGCTTGACGGACATGTTTTGCATCTAGCGTCTCACACTCATCTCAGTAAGCTAGCAAGAGTACACAACAGACAACTTCCGTGTAGGCTACTTCAAAATAAAAGCACTTCCTATGACGGTTCGCAGTAAAACTAAAATACTGTTAAACGAATAAGGTTGTGTACCTTTTCACATATCAGCTGTAAATCAAGTACAGCAAATAATGTAAATAGTGAGTTTTAATCACACTATGATTTACCATTTCCTTTAGACTTTTTTAAACTAAACAACATGAATTTCTTATTTAAGTGCTTTAAACAAACATTTCACAACACCATCATCATACACTGGTTAGCGAAAATATGCCAAACAAAATTGTTACTCATCTGGCGATAGCGATGCTTTCCTACGATGTGAAAAGAGCGTGTGAATTCAACATGAAGTTGTTACATTTAACTATTTTAGAGGCTGTGGACGTTGTTGACTTCATTAATGTGTTGACTGTGTTCATGGACTGAGGCTGGGAGGAGGAGTCAGTATTTGTTATTTGGCCGAACCCCAAAAATCTGGATTCGGTGAATCCCTAGTATCAATGGATATTTAGAGAATTTTGATAGTTTATTAAAAGAAAATGCTCACACTGACCATTAACTCTCATAAAAAGGTACAAGGTGCTGAATGCCAGTGTCATCCCCGAGGGCCAGTTCATTGACAACAAGAAGGCTTCAGAGAAGCTGCTTGGGTCAATTGATGTTAATCATGATGAGTACAAATTCGGACACACCAAGGTAAGCCCCTTGATTGCATTAATATACTTTTAGTGGTACTTTCCAATGATCGTCAGTGCATTTTGTCTGTTAAACAAAAAGAGTATCTTAAACAAGTCTTACACAATTTACGTATTGTAATGGGAAATTAGGCCATTGAACGAGTAAAGGATAGAAATAGAGAAATTGCGCCACCATGTGCCCATTGATAAAGCAGGTTACATTTCTTGTGTACCAAGTGATAGTAAAAGTAAAGGTGCCCATACAGGATTGACGTTTCCTAGAAAAAAGCACAGCTGCCATCAGCCATTTAGAATAATTGTGTTTCACTGTCTATGATATTTTGCTACATATCCTGATCCTGATGACGATAAAAAAAGTTTTCTTAATAATATATCATTCATATGATTGTGTGGGGTACATGCTCTCTGAGTCATTTCTGGTTTAATGTTTAGATTAGTGTATAGTGCACACATGAAGTCAATTTCTATTTTCTCTTTGATCAGGTGTTCTTCAAGGCCGGTCTGCTGGGTGTCCTAGAGGAGATGAGAGATGAAAAACTGGCATCTCTGGTCACCATGACTCAGGCTCTGTGCCGTGGTTATGTCATGAGAACAGAGTTTGTGAAGATGACAGAGAGGAGGCATGTTGAAAACAACAATTTTGAGTGCACAGCCATGGAATGAATAATGAGGAATAACTTTGTCCCTAACAGCATCTTCTTTTCAACAGGGATGCTATATATGCCATCCAGTACAATGTCCGCTCATTCATGAATGTCAAACACTGGCCATGGATGAAGGTGTACTACAAGATCAAGCCTCTGCTGAAGAGTGCTGAAACTGAGAAGGAGCTGGCAAATATGAAGGAGAACTATGAAAAGATGAAAACTGACTTGGCTGCTGCCCTGGCCAAGAAGAAGGAACTGGAGGAGAAGATGGTGTCCCTTCTGCAGGAGAAGAATGATCTGCAGCTGCAAGTAGCATCTGTAAGTACACACCAATGGACAGTTCTGTTTTTTCATGTTTATTTTTATGTTAATGTGCTAACATCTGTTTTTGGAAAATTACCTAGGAATCAGAGAATCTGAATGATGCTGAAGAGAGATGTGAGGGACTTATCAAGAGTAAGATTCAGCTCGAGGCCAAACTCAAAGAGACAACCGAGAGACTGGAGGATGAAGAGGAAATCAATGCTGAGCTCACTGCCAAGAAGAGAAAGCTGGAGGATGAATGCTCTGAGCTCAAGAAGGATATTGATGACCTGGAGCTTACCTTGGCCAAAGTGGAAAAAGAGAAACATGCCACAGAGAACAAGGTTGGTAAATAACAATCTGTCCAGCAGAACAAGTAAGATTATAATGGTGACCGTTTAAAGACAAGATTTTTCTTGCACATTTAGGTGAAGAACCTGACCGAGGAGATGGCCTCTCAAGATGAGAGCATTGCTAAGCTGACCAAGGAAAAGAAAGCCCTTCAGGAGGCTCATCAGCAGACTCTGGATGACCTGCAGGCTGAGGAAGACAAAGTCAACACTCTGACCAAGGCCAAGACCAAGCTTGAGCAGCAAGTGGATGATGTAAGTTTACAAAGTCTCTTGGATTGGCAGCACAAGAGCATTCTTCTTGATTGTGATGGTTAAAAACTCATCTTATTTCTTAGCTTGAGGGTTCTCTGGAGCAAGAGAAGAAGCTCCGTATGGACCTTGAGAGAGCCAAGAGAAAGCTCGAGGGTGATCTGAAACTGGCCCAGGAATCCATCATGGATCTTGAGAATGACAAGCAGCAGTCTGATGAGAAGATCAAAAAGTAACGTGATTTTTGAACTTGTACAACCATTCTTTTAAAAATTGTGGTCAACTGCATGAACTCAATGTACTTTATTTATAATTCTCACAGGAAGGACTTTGAAATCAGTCAGCTCCTTAGCAAGATTGAAGATGAGCAGTCACTGGGTGCTCAGCTTCAGAAGAAGATCAAGGAGCTCCAGGTGATGTATCGCGTTCCACATAGCATTTCTGCATTGTGTTCCCAATTTTGTGTATTAAAAGTGAAAGTTTACTGAAAGACATCCCATCTATATTCAACAGGCTCGTATTGAGGAACTGGAGGAGGAGATTGAGGCTGAGCGTGCTGCTCGTGCCAAGGTTGAGAAGCAGAGAGCTGACCTCTCCAGGGAACTTGAGGAGATCAGCGAGAGGCTGGAGGAGGCCGGTGGTGCCACTGCTGCTCAGATTGAGATGAACAAGAAGCGTGAAGCCGAGTTCCAGAAGCTCCGTCGTGATCTTGAGGAGTCTACTCTGCAGCACGAAGCCACCGCTGCTGCTCTTCGCAAGAAGCAGGCCGACAGCGTCGCTGAGCTGGGAGAGCAGATCGACAACCTCCAGCGTGTGAAGCAAAAGCTTGAGAAGGAAAAGAGTGAATACAAGATGGAGATTGATGACCTCTCAAGCAACATGGAGAATGTTTCTAAAGCAAAGGTACGCACAACCCATTCTCACCCCGAATTCGTAAAATACGGACGTTTGGACAGTGGCTGTCAGCGTCTGAAGCGATGAAAAAAGCGTCTTTCAGCGTGTTTGTGTAACAGACCGGGAAGAGCAGCAGCTACACAGGGTTTGAAGATGACGTAACACTAAGAGCGACTATGGTAGCGAGTAGTATGTAAGGCCGAAATTCCGCGTAGGGAGATTGGTCTGAGTGGTGGATGGGTCAAACACAGGACTTTCACCCAGGAAGTCAGGCTTCGCGTCCTAAAGTCGCATTCTTCTTTTGCTAAACCCAACCGTCCAGTTCTTCCCGCGTGTCACGGAAATGTACGCCCACCCACGACCTTTTCCTTAACATAACTGCATCAAAAGCGACGCCAATAGTCCCGAGCAAGCGCGTTTAGTTAAAGCGCTAAAGGAGACTTTTAGCGTCAATAACAATGGCAAATGCACCTGACCAAGCGTCCGTATTTTACGAGATGGGAGTGAGAATGTGTTGGTACACAATGCATTACATGCTGTTTTATTAATTAAATAAGTATAGTAAATAATGTCATTAATATTATAAATAAATTCTGATCACTGATCTCATCTCTCTTTACTCATTAGGGAAATCTTGAAAAGATGTGCCGTACTCTAGAGGACCAACTTAGCGAACTGAAGACCAAGAATGATGAAAATCTCCGCCAAATCAACGACTCCAATGCGCAGAAAGCTCGTCTCCTGACAGAAAATGGTATCTAAAACTTTGAAGCTGAATGATCTGTTGTGTATATTATTAAGAAACAGGACAAAAACTAATGTATCATGACATCTTTCACACAAGGTGAGTTCAGCCGTCAAATTGAGGAGAAAGAAGCTCTTGTCTCCCAGCTGACCAGAGGCAAACAGGCATTCACACAGCAGATTGAGGAGCTGAAGAGACAGAATGAAGAGGAGGTTAAGGTAAGAAACTGTTAAGTGAGTGTGTATTGGTATTAAAGCTTAGATCGGGCCCAAAAAATCAAGCCTGACCCTACCCGAGCCCGTGCACGTTGTGCCCGACAATTTTTTAATACGTGGGCTGCTATAACTGATGTTCTCAACTACAATTCCTTTTACCTGTGGTTAACAGATCAAGGCAGCAACATAATCAAAGCCCTGGAACCATATAGGAGACTTTCTGGTCTCGATCACCTAATTAATACTGTCCTTCACCACGGTCTGCATGCCGACGCACTGGCCGACAATGCGCCGGATGTAGGAGAGACCATATCTGCTGCTAAAGGACTGGTGAGATATCTGAAACAATCTGGCCTGGTTGATATAGGAGAGACCATATCCGCTGCTAAAGGACTCGTGAGATATCTGAAACAATCTGGCCTGGTTGATATAGGAGAGACCATATCTGCTGCTAAAGGACTGGTGAGATATCTGAAACAATCTGGCCTGGTTGATGTAGGAGAGACCATATCTGCTGCTAAAGGACTGGTGAGATATCTGAAACAATCTGGCCTGGTTGCACAATTATCGAAGAACAGTGCAACAGAGGGGGGAGACACAATTTAGCCCAGTTTACCTCATACTCAAGTCAGGTCAGGACCTCCACCCAGAGCTACGGGAGGAGCTAGAGAGGCAGAGCTTTCTCCCTACCGAATTAGGCTTATAAAGTAATGATTAAAAAAACACAAATGCTTGATGAAGGGCCCGGCCCCCGAGGATAGTGGCGAGACATATCGGTCAGACCGAGTTTGGGCTCGGGCTCGGGCAGAGAATCTAAACTCTAATTGGTATTATTAGTTTGGGATTAAGACATTTTGTAAATGTAATCATATGTCTTATACCAGGCCAAGAATGCTCTTGCCCATGGACTGCAATCAGCCCGCCATGACTGTGATCTGCTGAGGGAGCAGTTTGAGGAGGAGCAGGAGGCCAAGGCTGAGCTACAGCGTGGGATGTCCAAGGCCAACGGTGAGGTGGCTCAGTGGAGAACTAAGTATGAAACTGATGCTATCCAGCGCACTGAGGAGCTTGAGGAATCCAAGTGAGTAACATTCAAACAATTCAATGGCCAGTTCAGAAGTGTAGCATTTAAGCATAACTCAAATCAACCCGTTCTCACTCCGAACTCGTAAAATACGGACATTTTGGACAGTGGCTGTCAGCGTCAGATACGACGTAAAAAGCACCCGTCAGCGTGTTAGTAGACGCACCGGGGAGAGCAGCAGTTACACAGGGTTTGAAGATGACGTAACACTAAGAGCGACTACGATAGCGAGTAGTATGAAAGCCGAAAATCCGCATAGGGAGATTGGTTGGTGGGTGGACGGGTCAAACTTTCACCCAGGAGACCGGGTCCCGCGTGTCACGTTTCCTAAAGTCGCTTTCTTCTTTTTCTAATCCCAACCACCCTGTTCTTCCCGCGTGTCACGATAAGCCCACCCACAACCTTTTCCTTAACATAACTGCATCAAAAGGGACACCAATAGTCCAGAGCAAGCGCGTTTAGATAAAACGCGTTACATGACGCTAAAGGAGACTTCAGATACAGTATTAGGGACCACTAAGGTCTATATAAAAGAGACTTCAGATACAGTATTAGGGGACCACTAAGGCCTATATAAAGAGACTTCAGATACAGTATTAGGGGACCACTAAGGCCTATATAAAAGAGACTTCAGATACAGTATTAGGGACCACTAAGGTCTATATAAAAGATACTTCAGATACAGTATTAGGGGACCCTTAAGGTCTATATAAAAGAGACTTCAGATACAGTATTAGGGGACCACTAAGGCCTATATAAAAGATACTTCAGATACAGTATTAGGGGACCACTAAGGTCTATATAAAGAGACTTCAGATACAGTATTAGGGGACCACTAAGGTCTATATAAAAGAGACTTCAGATACAGTATTAGGGGACCACTAAGGTCTATATAAAGAGACTTCAGATACAGTATTAGGGGACCACTAAGGCCTATATAAAAGAGACTTCAGATGCAGTATTAGGTGACCACTGAGGTCTATATAAAAGAGACTTCAGATACAGTATTAGGGACCACTAAGGTCTATATAAAGAGACTTCAGATACAGTATTAGGGGACCCTTAAGGTCTATATAAAGAGACTTCAGATACAGTATTAGGGGACCACTAAGGTCTATATAAAAGAGACTTCAGATACAGTATTAGGGGACCACTAAGGCCTATATAAAAGATACTTCAGATACAGTATTAGGGGACCACAAAGGTCTATATAAAAGAGACTTCAGATACAGTATTAGGGGACAACTAAGGCCTATATAAAGAGACTTCAGATACAGTATTAGGGGACCACTAAGGCCTATATATGACAATGTCAATAACAACGACAAAGTCACCTGACCAAGCGTCCGTATTTTACGAGATGGGAGTGAGAACCTGTTGCTCAAATACAGTACTTGCATTTAAACAAATGTTCTAAACAGGTTTTTCAATTATTTGTATTTAGTATCTTATTATGAAAAATAACATTTTAGATTAAAGCAGTGCTTTCTTATATCCATCTAGGTTCTGAAAGTATGTAATGATTTGTATTTCATTCATGAAAAAATATCTGGACAAAGTAGTTCCAGCGGAAAACACATCTTATCCTTTTCAAACAGGAAAAAGCTGGCTCAGCGTCTTCAGGAGGCTGAGGAGCAGATCGAGGCAGTGAATTCCAAGTGTGCTTCTCTTGAGAAAACCAAACAGAGGCTCCAGAGTGAGGTGGAGGACCTCATGATTGATGTGGAGAGGGCCAATGGGCTGGCTGCCAACCTGGACAAGAAGCAGAGGAACTTTGACAAGGTAGCATTTGTTTACTTTGTGTGGCCAAGCCATAGCCATAGACCCCAAATCCGAAAGATTAAGGGTCTGGCATTGAGTAATGAAAATGGCCCAATTTGAGGGGCAGCACCAAGCATGCATTTGAAAATCTCACTGCACGCAATCACACAACCAATCACAACAATACACAGGGTGACATGTCCAGAGACCCATACGCTTAGCTACCAGCCGAGCTAACTGGGAGATTCTAACTGTCGTCATCTGTTTAGCCCGCCTATATCAGATACACAGATGCGATTGGTGCAGCTCGGCTAAAAGGGCATAGTTAATGAGCATCATTACTCGATGCCAGAGTGACTTGCTGAGCAAATTACAATTGTGCTCTCGCGAGAGCAGGGAGGGTAGCCAAGCCATACAAACAATGAAATAATATATTTATTTTTCCTCATATTGCTACATAACCAACTGAACTGTATTAATGATGTTATTCAGGTGCTGGCAGAGTGGAAACAGAAGTTCGAGGAGGGTCAGGCCGAGCTCGAGGGAGCACAGAAGGAGGCTCGTTCTCTCAGCACTGAGCTGTTCAAGATGAAGAACTCCTATGAGGAATCTCTGGACCAGCTGGAGACCATGAAGCGTGAAAACAAGAACCTGCAACGTAAGTTCTACATTATGTAACAGTCACATTGTATTCAACACTTGCATTTCTTACATTGTATTCAATTGTGGTTTTTTTATTTTACATTGTAAGGCTTAACAATATAAAACACATGGATCTCTCTGCAGAGGAGATCTCAGATCTGACTGAACAGATTGGTGAGACTGGCAAGAGCATCCATGAGCTGGAGAAGTCCAAGAAGCAGGTGGAGACCGAGAAGGCTGAGATCCAGACAGCACTTGAAGAGGCTGAGGTACATACAAAAAAACATAGCCTGACAAGCCAGACCCACATCCAGATGTTGGGTCTGGGAACTCACCATTGGTCAGGGCTCAATTTGTGGGGCGGGATAAACAGTTGTCTTTCAAATTCCTTTGATGATGAAGGTCTGAGACCTTATATTATATTATAGCTTGCGTAATGGTCAGTGTGCGGGACTCTTGATCTGCTACTTTTGATCATATCCTACGCACCTGCCTGACAAAAGAGGTGTGCAAAAAAGCTTTCTTACGTCAAATTCCCTCTGCATGCAATAGGATAGCGCTACAACCAACCAGAGCAATGCTAGCTGATAGATTCAACTTTAAACTCCCAACACATCTTCCTTTTTTAAGAATGACTTCAATGCCGTTCTTTGTTCTTTTCTCAAAGAAAAGCTTAACTCCAAGTCTTCCAGAGCAGGGAATTCACGCGGAACCGTCGCAACTCTGCCGTCATTATGTTAAGCCCCGCCCTCTGACTCTATACACGATGTGATTGGCCCGGCTAGAGTTTGGCTTTTACAGCTCGCAAGCCAACGGAGAGTTGCTAGACTGACCCTGGCTGCAAGTTACATTTGCTGCCGCTACGGTGCGTCTAGATTTCTAGGCTACAAAAAAAGTTTTAAAGGCAAAGATTAATATTTATTTATTTGATATCATCAGGGAACTCTGGAACACGAAGAGTCTAAGATCCTGCGTGTCCAGCTGGAGCTCAACCAGATTAAGGGTGAGGTGGACAGGAAGCTGGCAGAGAAAGATGAGGAGATGGAGCAGATCAAGAGGAACAGCCAGAGGGTGACTGACTCCATGCAGAGCACGCTGGATTCTGAGGTCAGGAGCAGAAACGATGCCCTGAGAATCAAGAAGAAGATGGAGGGAGACCTGAATGAGATGGAGATTCAGTTGAGCCATGCCAATCGCCAGGCTGCTGAGTCCCAGAAGCAGCTGAGGAATGTGCAGGCGCAACTGAAGGTATTGTTAGACAAAGAGTTGTTGCACGGACTATGGCCATTGTAGGTACATTTTGGCATTCATGTGAATACTTTCCTGATTATTTTTTTCACTAGGATGCACAACTGCACCTTGATGATGCTGTCAGAGCCCAGGAAGACTTCAAGGAACAAGCTGCTATGGTGGATCGCAGGAACGGTCTGATGGTAGCTGAAATCGAGGAACTTAGAGCGGCTCTGGAACAGACGGAGAGAAGCCGCAAAGTTGCTGAGCAGGAGCTGGTGGACGCCAGTGAGCGTGTTGGACTTCTGCACTCTCAGGTGAACAAGCTTCAATAATTCAAAAATCTAATGACAATTAAATAACGTGAAAATCAGGCATGTAATGACTAAACTGCCTTTTTTTTTGCCTGTCAGAACACAAGCCTTCTGAACTCAAAGAAGAAGCTTGAGTCTGACCTGGTCCAGGTCCAGGGTGAAGTGGATGACACTGTTCAGGAAGCCAGAAATGCAGAGGAAAAGGCCAAGAAGGCCATCACTGACGTAGGTTTACATTTCATTTGTTCTTACTTTCACTTCAATATGTTCAAGATATTTCTCATTAACATTGTATGCCGTCTCTTCTAGGCTGCTATGATGGCTGAGGAGCTGAAGAAGGAGCAGGATACCAGCGCTCACCTGGAGAGGATGAAGAAGAACCTGGAGGTTGCTGTTAAGGACCTGCAGCACCGCCTGGATGAGGCTGAGAACCTGGCCATGAAGGGTGGCAAGAAGCAGCTCCAGAAACTGGAGTCCAGGGTATGAAAGTCACGTTAAGAATTTGCACAACTGAAACAAGACTTTTGGATAAGAAAGACAGATACTTATTGTCTTGTTTTGTGGAAGGTGCGTGAACTGGAAGCAGAGGTTGAGGCTGAGCAGAGACGCGGAGCAGATGCCATTAAGGGTGTCCGCAAATATGAGAGGAGGGTGAAGGAGCTCACCTATCAGGTACAGTCACTTTGATAGTTACCATGTACAGTACGAAAATTATCTAATATATTTACCTTTAAAGGTCCTATGACATGCTGCTTTTTGGAGACTTTTATATAGGCCTTAGTGGTCCCCTAATACTGTATCTGAAGTCTCTTTTATATAGGCCTTAGTGGTCCCCTAATACTGTATCTGACGTCTCTTTTATATAGGCCTTAGTGGTCCCCTAATAGTGTATCTGAAGTCTCTTTTATATAGGCCTTAGTGGTCCCCTAATACTGTATCTGAAGTCTCTTTTATATAGGCCTTAGTGGTCCCTAATACTGTATCTGAAGTCTCTTTTATATAGACCTTAGTGGTCCCTAATACTGTATCTGAAGTCTCTTTTATATAGACCTTAGTGGTCCCCTAATACTGTATCTGAAGTCTCTTTATATAGACCTTAGTGGTCCCTAATACTGTATCTGAAGTCTCTTTTATATAGACCTTAGTGGTCCCTAATACTGTATCTGAAGTCTCTTTTATATAGACCTTAGTGGTCCCCTAATACTGTATCTGAAGTCTCTTTATATAGGCCTTAGTGGTCCCCTAATACTGTATCTGAAGTCTCTTTTATATAGGCCTTAGTGGTCCCCTAATACTGTATCTGAAGTCTCTTTCCTGAAATTCAGCCTTGGTGCAGAATTACAGCCACTAGAGCCAGTTCCACAATGAGCTTTCCTTAGGATGTGCCATTTCTGTGTCTGGAGGAGAGGGGGGGGCAAGGTGGAGGGTGGGGGGGTGTGGGGGGTGTGGCCTTGACCAACTGCCATGCTTAGCTTGTTTGCATGCTTGCTTTGCTAGCTTTGCATGATGTCTCTCTCTCTCATGGGTGGGCCAAATTCTCTGCAAAGCAGAGAAAGGGGCGGTAACCTTTCCCCTTATGACGTCATAAAGGGAAGATTCCAGATAGGCCCATCTGAGCTTTCATTTTCTCAAAGGCAGAGCAGGATACCCAGGGCTCGGTTTACACCTATCACCATTTCTAGCCACTGGGGGACCATAGGCAGGCTGGGGGAACGCATATTAATGTTAAAAAACCTCATGAAGTGACATTTTCATGCTATGGGACCTTTAAAAATACACATGCAAATCTATATTGCCTATTACAGACTGAGGAGGACAAGAAAAACGGTGCCAGGCTGCAGGATCTGGTTGACAAATTGCAGCTGAAGGTCAAGGCCTACAAGAGGCAGGCTGAGGAGGCGGTAAGGACAAAATATACATTTTCAACACTGAAAGTTTGACAGTATATCATAGTTATTTTAATATACAGTAGTACTATGGATCTTTTTGAACATTTACATTTTTTTTTCTTCTTTGGCTTGTATTTCAGGAGGAGCAGGCCAACACTCATCTGTCCAAGTGCAGGAAGGTTCAGCATGAGCTGGAGGAGGCTGAGGAGCGCGCTGACATCGCAGAGTCCCAGGTCAACAAGCTGAGGGCGAAGAGCCGTGACGCTGGCAAGGTAAATATACACTCTTTGATGTATATCTGTCGATATGTTACAGCAGATTCTTTACAGTATTCAATTCACCTTGTAAAGCATTAGGTTTAAATACTATGCAATTAACAGATCACAATCATTGTCCCCACGATCACTTATTCAAACTCACACCAACTATTTGTTTGTTTTACAGGGAAAAGAAGCAACCGAGTAAAACACACGAAAGTTTCGCTGCTTTGAATCATGTTATATGAAATAATTCATGCCGAAACAATAAAAGGTTAAACTGTTGATATTAAATTCTGTCTGTAGTACTTTAATCTCGTTGCTTCTCTCAAAAGGTAGTTGTGAGATTTAAATAACACTTTTTTTGGGACATGAAAAGTGTTAAAATCATCCTTAAAGGTCCAGTGTGTAACTTGTTTAGTTGTTCATTATCAAAATCTGTGTTGCCCGTTCACTAACTTGTCCTTTTTCATGAATATTTACCACCTCCATCAATTCCAAATATTCCTATTGGCTTGACATTTTACATTTGCATTTGGGTGAACTGGGGTAGACGCTCCATATTCATGCTCCATCTTGAAATACGTTAGCCGGTAAGGGACATACGGAACATACTGCTCCGCCTTTGGCATTTTCTCTGTCACATGATAACCTCACAGCTGCTGTGAATGCTGCTAACGGCTATCGTAGCTTCCCGGACCAAGTTTGAAGAAGGAAACATGGAGGACCGCACGTATTCAAAATCCAAACTTCTTCGCCCAGAAAAAGAAAAAGGAGATTGAAAAGAGCAAGAGACCGGCTTTTGGAAGCGTGAAGGCTACCGTAGCTGTAATACGTACTGTGATTGTGATATATATGATCTCAACGCTAGATGGGAGAAATTCCCACACATTGGACCTTTAACATTTGAGGTGAAGGTGAACAATATATGCGTTTTCATAATCTGGAAAACAGGCACAAAAAAGAATAACGAATGACTTAATCCAAGATGAGCTCTCATTTGGAGGCCACAGGCTCAATTTAAACAGCAGAATAAACTCTGGACTCCTAGGTCCACAACTTTGGCTCTGATAGAAAGCAGTCATTAGCTCACACAACCAACACATGTTGTCACAACACAGGGTTTCTGCAGGTTTTACCAAGTCAAATTTGACTTAAAGTGCTCATATTATGCTTTTTGGCTTTTTCCCCTTTCCTTTATTGTGTTATATATCTTTTTGTTCACGTTATAGGTTTACAAAGTGAAAAAGGCCAAAGTCCCCCCCAAAGGGACTTACCATCTCCCACAGAACACACTGTTCACAAACTGCTCCAAACAGCTCTATTGTAGTCCAGCCTTTACTTCAGAGACAAACGTGGTCACTTTGGAACACACGTTATAATGCTCGCCTAGCTGCTAGCATGGCACGCCCTCATACTCTGCTTCTGACTGGCTAGTAGTCCTTACCTAGGTACTGTCAGGGCACGCCCTCATACTCTGCTTCTGACTGGCTAGTAGTCCTTACCTAGCTACTGTCAGGGCCCTCATACTCTGCTTCTGACTGGCTAGTAGTCCTTACCTAGGTACTGTCAGGGCCCTCATACTCTGCTTCTGACTGGCTAGTAGTCCTTACCTAGGTACTGTCAGGGCCCTCATACTCTGCTTCTGACTGGCTAGTAGTCCTTACCTAGCTACTGTCAGGGCACGCCCTCATACTCTGCTTCTGACTGGCTAGTAGTCCTTACCTAGCTACTGTCAGGGCACGCCCTCATACTCTGCTTCTGACTGGCTAGTAGTCCTTACCTAGGTACTGTCAGGGCACGCCCTCATACTCTGCTTCTGACTGGCTAGTAGTCCTTACCTAGCTACTGAGCATGTGGTCTTACCTAGCTACTGAGCATGTGCGACTGCCAACAAAGATATTACAGCAGTGGGAGGTCTCACTCTGTAGCTAAAAGAGACCTGAACACAGGGGGAAAAGAGGAGCTGCAGCAATGTTCAGTACAACAAAAATATGGTGCTTTCTGATAATTAAACCATGTAAACCTATTCTGATATAACCTCTAAATACAAGTATGAACCTGAAATGAGCAGAATATGAGCACTTTAAGACCTTTTTATGACCATTATGAATGAAATTTAAGAACTATATCATGACATTAAAAACAAAACAAAAAACAGCAGATGTCAGAGTCGGGAAACATCTGAAACAATTCACTGATTTCCTCATTCGTACTATAGGCCTGGCGTCTAGTCACCCTGTGGAGGACCCAGACTAGAGTTGGGTATCGTTTGGGTTTTTTTCTGATACCGGTCCTAAAACAATTCAACTTATAAAATGGTGCAGGTGCCTTAAAGCGTAACTCTCGCCAAAATGCAACCTAGGCTGTTTTTGTGAATGTACCCGAGTCAAACTTATCGTTTAACCCTCGTGTTGACTTCGGGTCACATTGACCCGTTTAAAATTTTTGTTTTATATCAGAAAATATGGTACGTAGAAATAAGCGCTGAAAATGTGTAGAAGAAAAATTTTAAAATTTAAAACGTTGGAAAAAGCAAAAACTAATTGTGAAAAAAAAGGCGTCAAAAATGTCAGAAAAAAAAAGTTGTTTTTTTTCATGGTTGAAGGGAAGACAACACGAGGGTTAAGGCATAATTAGGACGGAAACGCCACTTTTAAGATTTACTGTATTCTCGTTTTTCGGTCAAATGGCCTTCTGAATGGGAGAGCTAGCGGCACTACAATGATCGCATCAAAATAGCTATTTTTAAAACACTAAGAAGGCTCGACACAACATGAAGTATCACCAGGGGCTCTACACCTTAACTCCACCGGTGACCAAGATATATACTATCACCAGGGGCTCTACACCTTAACTCCACCGGTGACCAAGATATATACTATAACCAGGGGCTCTACACCTTAACTCCACCGGTGACCAAGATATATACTATAACCAGGGGCTCTACACCTTAACTCCACCGGTGACCAAGATATATACTATCACCAGGGGCTCTACACCTTAACTCCACCGGTGACCAAGATATATACTATAACCAGGGGCTCTACACCTTAACTCCACCGGTGACCAAGATATATACTATAACCAGGGGCTCTACACCTTAACTCCACCGGTGACCAAGATATATACTATCACCAGGGGGCTCTACACCTTAACTCCACCGGTGACCAAGATATATACTATAACCAGGGGCTCTACACCTTAACTCCACCGGTGACCAAGATATATACTATCACCAGGGGCTCTACACCTTAACTCCACCGGTGACCAAGATATATACTATAACCAGGGACTCTACACCTTAACTCCACCGGTGACCAAGATATATACTATAACCAGGGGCTCTACACCTTAACTCCACCGGTGACCAAGATATATACTATAACCAGGGGCTCTACACCTTAACCCCACCGGTGACCAAGATATATACTATAACCAGGGGCTCTACACCTTAACTCCACCGGTGACCAAGATATATACTATAACCAGGGGCTCTACACCTTAACTCCACCGGTGACCAAGATATATACTATAACCAGGGACTCTACACCTTAACTCCACCGGTGACCAAGATATATACTATAACCAGGGGCTCTACACCTTAACTCCACCGGTGACCAAGATATATACTATAACCAGGGGCTCTACACCTTAACTCCACCGGTGACCAAGATATATACTATAACCAGGGGCTCTACACCTTAACTCCACCGGTGACCAAGATATATACTATAACCAGGGGCTCTACGCCTTAACTCCACCGGTGACCAAGATATATACTATAACCAGGGGCTCTACACCTTAACTCCACCGGTGACCAAGATATATACTATAACCAGGGGCTCTACACACACTGTAAACGATTTCCTTGCAGGGCTCCAGACTAACTTTCTTCACTAGGAGCCCAACTGAAAATTTTAGGGGCGCAACCAAAAAATGTAGGGGCACACACCGTAAATCAACATGCTAACCAAATATTCACATTTCTACTAATTTCCACTGTATTACTAATAAAACTTGTACCATGTAAAACGTTAGCTAGCTAGCTAGCTAACGTTTTACATCTCACTGTAGTTTAAAGTTAGTTTACAGAATAGCTGTTTAAGTTCAATACAAGCCGAAATGAAAAGCCTTTCTTTAGGAGTCATACGAAGTCATATGTTATAAAATAGGAGTATTAGCTATATGTGTAAAGGGGAACCCAGATCTTTTAAATTGAGCAATATGTTAACGGAGTCCAGAAAGTAATGGGCAGGGTAACGTTAACTGTTACAAGTATGAACAAATGTAAGGGTATTTTTGTCAGACAAAAAAACAAGATATGCAATTAACTGTAGGCTACAATATGTTCAGAGGATAGCCACTTGCTATCCACACTAAAGTCACAAGGTTAGCTAGAAAATGACTCGGTGTGAGGATATCGCAACGTTAGGATGCCCAGTGCACCCCACACTATAAAAAAGAACGATGTTGTGGTAACGTCACACTTGAGCGTAGAATCATGAAACATTATGATAAAAGTTAGCATTAAATACATAAAATAAACCAAACTGTAAAACATCCCCTGCTAGCAAGGCTTCTCCTTCAGTATCTGGGGCCAGTTTGTTGTTCTGTCTGAGTAACTGACATCAGGAGACGTTTTTTACAGCAATGCTGTATTATTGCCATGGCATATTACAGTCAGGTTACAGCAAGCCTAAAATATACTGTAAAATATTCCTGCTTCATCAAAATAACCCACAATGCAATATAAAATGAAGTATTTTACTGTAATGAAGAAATGTGGCATTGTACTGTAGATTTTTACAGTACTGTGCTGCAAAATCTACAGCTATTTCTAAGTGCATGAACTCGAGCTTGAGAACATTGCTTCAACGGTGCCTGAATCGATACATAAAATAAACAAGAGCACGATGTGTATTGTTAAGGCCATATTGTCAAATCCATGCATCCCCCCAGGAACACTGAGAAGCCACATCTGGCTCCATTCGTTTCACATTTTTGCACATCTATCACATATTTCACGCTTGATCATATATCTTCATATCACCATGGTAACCTGCACTGCACGGTTTTGGTTCAAAGGATCAGGAGATTCAAACATTCGTTCATCCCCAGAGCCGTTACCTGTGACAAAGGGAATGGAACAGACTCAAATGCAAGCCTCAAGGCAAAAGGGAATGGGCAAGTGGACGCCAGGGACAGGGAAAAAGGCAGGTAGGATAGCAAGGGCTCGGGAGCGGGGAGTAGGATGGCGAAGGCAGATAGGATGGTGAGGGCACAGGAGAGCGCGGGGAAACCGGGGCCGAGAAGCCGAGGGGGAGGCACTGGGGCTGGGGAGCAGAGGAGCCAAAGAGAGGGTGGTTGGGAGCGGAGACAGAGGCAGGTTGGAGCAGGGTGCCGTGGGAGGGGGTTTGAATGCCGGAGCCAGCTGACTGGAGACGACAAACAGGAGAGAAATGGTAACTGTGGAAAACAATCACAGGAAAAGGTGAGTTAGGGTTAGCAAGGAAACAGGTAAGCATAATGCTACATTTACACGTGGCCGGCTATCTTCATTAACAGACATTTCAAACATCGTGCACAGCTGTCAGTTTTCAGGAAAGTGTTCGTTTACATGTACCCGTGATATATGCCGTCAAGAGCAGACCTGTAGGTGGCGGAGTAACGAGAAGCTCAAGCCCACGTTAGCCAATCAGAATCTCGAAAATAGCAACAACAGCAACCAATTACTTCCTCTCTCTTCTCTTCCTCACTTCCTCGGCTGCCTAAACCTCCATTTGTCTCAGTTTACGTGCAAACGAAGTTTTCCAAAATCTCTACTTTGGCCGGAGTTTTTAGAAATAATCGTTTTCTGTGATAAAAACGGAGTTTTTGTGTAAATGAGAGAGGAAAATATCTGCGTCTTCCCTTCGTGTAAACGGGGCATAAGGGTCTTAAGGAAAAGCTTGCAGAATGTTCACCAGCGTGACTGGAGCAACGATCAAGCGGAGATGGTCTGTTGAGCCGGGGTTGAAGAACAGGTCTTGATTGGAGATGGAAGGCAGGTGTGTGCGGCGGGAGAGGGTGATGATGTAACCAGGTGTGGTCAATTAGCTGGCAGCAGCGGCGGGAGGGGGAGAACGCAGGAGGCTGACCCCAACCATCACAGTTACCGTCCTACACCCAGGAACATTCAGGCCTGTTCATGCTGATCTCCGCGGGACGATTCTGGTGGATGTTTGTTGATCTTAATTATAATGCCGTGTCGGTCAAACATGTAGGAGCAGGGGCGGAGCGGGGGTTGGGGGTCGGGGGAGGATGGCTTCTGGGGCTAAAGGACCCAAATGTTTCCTCTAAAGCCCTGAATAGGGATTCAAAAATAACTTCAACTTCGTGTCATTTCCCAAATTCGTTTTGACAGGGTTTTTTTTCTCGTTTGACTTTTTTTTTCAATGTTTTTTGTCACTTTTTTACATCCTACTTTGCATCTAACTGTTCTCCAACTGTCTTTATCAGAAACTGTCTGATGTTTCTGTTTCTAAGTCCCATAACATTAGCCTGGCTCCGCCCTCCTATGTACTTCCGCTCAATTTTCATTTCCCCTCAGTAGTTAACGGTATATTCTTCGATTTTCTCCGGCCAAATTTTTGGCGGTCCAATCAGTGAACAGAGGGAGTGGCTGAGAACGATGACGTTGAGGTTGTCAACAGAGTACCCGCCTTCAAGGAAGTTAACACTTGTCAATGGAGAGAGGCCAGACTCTCTGGACCAATGAAATGGACCAGAGTCTGGTAGGACCAGGCTAATGGACCAGAGTCTGGTAGGACCAGGCTAATGTACCAGAGTCTGTGTGACAAAGGCCTTGTCACTTTTGGATGGCACATGGTAACTTTACTCAGGTCACCAAGAACCCAGACAATTAATTTGCAGTTACACTTTTATACACATTCAGTAAAACTGTTACCAAAAATACCACATTACATTGGTTTAGTTTAGTCAGTTCAGTTTATTCATTTAAGTCATTTCTAACTGTTACTTAACCATTATTTCGAACTCTTTCTCCTCTCCAGTCCCTGGGTCTGAACCAGAGCTGAGGCAAAGTGCTGCTTCATATAGGGCCTACAGCAATCACACTCAGGTGTGCTGATGGTGGAAGATACCATGTATCTGGGTCATAGGGGACGGTAGATGTTCTAGTTGAAAGTGGGTTATATATATATGTATTCAGTGTTTTCTAAAGTAAGATGAGTTGAAAGTGATTTTTCAAGAGTGTTATTTGCTTATTGTAGAAACTAGCAGTGAATGTCTAGATGTATAGATGGTAATATAATTTAGAGAGAAATGAAGCAATTAAGAGTTGGTTGGTCTAATGGGAGGGGCTTAACACTTATAAGCTTCTGGCCACCTAAGCATGGGGGGTCAGTCTGAGGGTGACTACAATCCAGACAGGTGATGTGCATTTTGCTAGTGAAAGCTTGTGTAAAAAGATATTTTTGGTTGTTTATTCCGCTGTGGACGTCCTGCGCTGTTTCACCATTTTTGTTTTTTGTAAATAAAAGCACCTTCATGTTTTGCAACTTAAGCCATCGTGTTAGCGATTTTGTTTTTGTCCAGATGCCCAACGCTCTCTGTAACAGTCTGGTAGGACCAGGCTAATGGACCAGAGTCTGGTAGGACCAGGCTAATGGACCAGAGTCTGGTAGGACCAGGCTAATGGACCAGAGTCTGGTAGGACCAGGCTAATGGACCAGAGTCTGTTAGGACCAGGCTAATGTACCAGAGTCTGGTAGGACCAGGCTAGTGGACCAGAGTCTGGTAGGACCAGGCTAGTGGACCAGAGTCTGGTAGGACCAGGCCAGTGGACCAGAGTCTGGTAGGACCAGGCCAGTGGACCAGAGTCTGGTAGGACCAGGCCAGTGGACCAGAGTCTGGTAGGACCAGGCCAGTGGACCAGAGTCTGGTAGGACCAGGCCAGTGGACCAGAGTCTGGTAGGACCAGGCCAGTGGACCAGAGTCTGGTAGGACCAGGCCAGTGGACCAGAGTCTGGTAGGACCAGGCCAGTGGACCAGAGTCTGGTAGGACCAGGCCAATGGACCAGAGTCTGTTAGGACCAGGCCAGTGGACCAGAGTCTGGTAGGACCAGGCTACCATAACATAGGTAGAAACTGTCTGAAACCAATTGCCCTTCAGGAACAAATTAAGCTGAAAATTGAAGTTGAAGAAGAAAAGATGCGGAGGACTCTTTTATTCAGAGTCCTGCAGATCAAGAGATCAGAAAAAAACCCACACAGCAGCTGCTTGATATTCAACGTTATCGCACTAAATGAAGCAAGAATAATCAGAGTGCAGTTGGGGTTTTAAACTCAATGGAACAAAAGGTACTTTGGGAAAAAAGCAATGACATTTAAAAGCACTTCGGCAGCAATTAGAGCTCATTCAGGGTTATTCAGGCATCCAAAACACAGTTTTACACTCTTAATAGACCCTATAAAAAACAAGAATGAGCCAATAAAAAGTTCTTTTGTAGTTGGACTCTTACTGAACTCTTTTAATAAACTCAGATCAGATTTACTAAAGCTACGGCATTCTGTCCTGAACACAGAGTTTTTATTAAGGCTGGGACTATATATATATATATATATATATATATATATATATATATATGCCTGCATTACCTGCAGGTCTAGGTAACGTGCATTACCTGCAGGTCTAGGTAACATGCATTACCTGCAGGTCTAGGCCATTTCATTACATGATTCCTAACAGAGATCTTCTCTGATGGATGGATTGAGGTGTCCTTCGATGACACTTTCAATTGCAACAGCTTCTTTCCAGAATCCATTTTTCCGACACTCGGTGTAGTCGCTGACGCTGATTGATTGGCTTGTGAACAGGGCAGCTGCTTTGTCTTGCTCTGATAGGCTACTCTGCGGCTAGCAGTAGCAGTAGAGTTGTAAGTGGTTCTTTTCTAAAACGAAATGCCTCGCAATCTTTGGGCGCACTCACCGCATTGCAAAAAAAACAGTCACTGTAGAAGCAACAACACGAAGAATATTGAAAAGATATAGTGAAATAAAGCATGCATGATTAATGACAGCAGCAGAGCGTGTAATTTGTCTTTGTGTCAGTGTGAGTGTCTGTGTGCGTGTGTGTGTCTGTGTGTGTGTGTCTGTTTGCGTGTGTGTGTGTGCGTGTGTGTCTGTGTGTGTGTCTGTGTGCGTGTGTGTCTGTGTGTGTGTCTGTGTGTGTCTGTGTCTGTGTCTGTGTCTGTGTGTGTGTCTGTGTGCGTGTGTGTGTCTGTGTGTGTGTGTGTGTGTGTGTGTGTGTTTGCGTGTGTGTCTGTGTGTGTGTCTGTTTGCGTGTGTGTCTGTGTGTGTGTCTGTTTGCGTGTGTGTGTGCATGTGTGTCTGTGTGTATGTCTGTTTGCGTGTGTGTGTCTCTGTGTGTGTAAAGAGATTAGCGCCAACAGAACTCCATTTAAAAAGCACACATTTGTATTTACCTGTAATTTGTCTTTGTCTCAGTGTGTGTGTCTGTGTGTGCGTGTATGTTTTGTGTGTGTGTGTGTGCGTGTGTGTGTGTGTGTGTGTAAAGAGATTAGCGCCAACAGAACCTCTAGTTAAAAAGCCCACATGTGTATTTGGCACATTCAATTTAATATCGCTGCTCTCTTCTTAACACTACGCCTGATAAACTCTGTTACATTAAAACATTTTTTTTCTAATTCAGTGGTTGAATATCAACACATAATGCAAATCAGAAAGTTACTTCGTAAAGCTAAAGCTTCGGCACCTTTACCTGTGTGCTAAAATATACAATGACAAAGCCTAGTGACGAGTCCATAGCAGTACATACCAGTGTTGAATTGGGTATTTCCCAGTGTCCTTTGCTGAATGGTCTCAATGTGTTATTGTTTTATTTCATGTGAATACTAGTTCACTAGAGGAGTAACTTAGTATTTGAAGTAATGCAGTAATGCATGAAGTGTGCATTTATTTCCCATGCTTATTGTGTTTCCACAACGTTAGTGAGTTAATCTACTGAAATGGCCCCCACACCATAACAGAGGAGTGGGATGTTAAGAGGAGAATGCAGAGGTTAACTCCTGTACGAAATGGCTGTAAAAATCAAATAGCATCTGTACATCTTTGCTAAGTGCAATCTAGCACATAAGAGGAGGGTCATGCTTCTTTTTCAAATACTTTTGCAGGGTCATAGAAAAATTGTTACTGGCGAGGGGAGGGTTAAGTCTTTTTACCCTAAAGGTCCCAAAACTCCTCCGGTGGCCCCTTAAATAAATAACGAACAGACCCTAATGTAAGAGTACAATCAAACTCAATATTCAGTGAAAGGCTGGGGAGGTATCAGCTGTCTGAAAAGCCTCTTTCCTTTAATGTGACTCGGGTTTTTGGTCTGAAAGCAGCAGCCTAACATCTCACTCGTCTGTGACAGGATGCTCAACCCGGTCTCACGGCAGTTTGTGTAAATGTTGTGTACATTTTTAATCTATTGATACGTGTTCACGGGGACGTTTTTCTCGTTTTATTTCGTGGTGGCCAGCACGAAATACCCTACGGGGAAAGGACGCCTCACACGCCGGGAGACGGCCGCTGGGGACGTGCCACGATAACGGGACGGTTGTGATTAGGAAGACTACGGGAAACAAAATGCCACACACCGGACGCGATCCCCGCTCGCCCGGGTGAAAGTCCTGTGTTGTTTGACCCATCCTCCACACCGACCAACCTCCCTACACGGGTTTTCTGCTTTTCATACTGCTCCCTACCATATTCGTGCTGTGACCACGAAATATGCTTCCCATTGAAATACATTACTTCACATTTTCGTGCTGGCCACCACGTAAAAAATGAGAAAAATGTCCCCGTGAACACATATCAATAGATTAAAAATAACGTGACATTTACACGAACTGCCGTGAGATCGGGCTGGGATGATGAGACCATATGAGTGACTCACGAGGGAGAGAAAGAAATAGGTTTCTGTGCAGTCTCTCTTCTTCCCAGGTGCCGAAGCTGAGACCCCTCGAGGTGTCTGCTCAACGAAAAAAAAGTGATTTCACAGTTCATGTAATCATCAAGCACCAAACGCCCAGCGTGAGCGCCGCACGGCGTCATCCTGCTGTGGTTAACGTGTGACCCAAAAATACCAAGAAGGAAAAGCTGGTGGGAGGTTGTGACGTGTTTGTGTGTGTGTATGAGGACATGAGTGGGGGGTTGGTATCACACAGTAATTAAAACTCTATTTCTGTGTCAGAGATATTGTCCCAATTATGATCCGAGAGTCTTTGGTGTGCAAGTTGTGCATACATAAATGCTCAACATGGAAGTTAAAGATGTCCTACTTAAACAAGTCTCTCTCTGCAGATTTTAACAGTGACGGTTAATATAAACTTCATGGTAGAAATTTCAAGTTCTCTCAAATAAAACTGAAAAAAAGAAGCTCTGGCTTGTTTCTTTTTCTCTCGTGTGCACTAGAGATACTTTCTCGTTTGAATATCAGTCAGAATGGCTGCCGAGGAGGATGTATTCATCACAAAATGTACCTGATAGTGTCATCAACCAACTTAAAAGGTCCAATGTGTGGGAATTTCTCCCATCTAGCGTTGAGATCATATGTCGCAATCAACTCTCTTGTGCCGCGCAGTTCACAGTACGTATTACAGCTACGGTAGCCTTCACGCTTCAAAAAGCCAAGATGTCATCCACGTCTTCATCCAGCTTTACCTCTGGCGATCAGGTCCGTTCGTTTGATTCTTATTAATTGCGAAATTTTATCCAAAGATTTGGTGAGTACTACAAACTGTCTTGTTGATGTTAGCCATGTTTCCTTCTTCAAACTAGCCGGGGGCCGGGAAGCTACGATACCCGTTAGCAGCATTAGCAGCACCTGTGAGGTTATCATGGGACAGAGAAAACGTGAAAGGCGGAGCAGTATGTCCTGTATGTCCCTTACACACACACACACACACACACACACACACACACACGGAGCAGTATGTCCTGTATGTCCTTTACCGGCTAACGTATTTCAAGATGGAGCATGAATATGGAGCGTCTAACCCCAGTTCATGCGGAAAGGCCAAAAGGAATATTTGGAATTGATGGTGGTGGTAAATATTCATGAAAAAGGACAAGTTTGTGAACATATATGTGCCCACATATATGTGTTCTGTAATTACTTATGAATACTGTTACTAAACTGTTAACTAAGAATCTCATCATCTTGAGTTATTTCAGTGTACTAGAGGAAGGGCTTAGGTGAGTCTAGAGGGGAGTCAGATTAATTCGGCACACGGGCCTGAAGGTCCAGAACCGAGTCACATCCTCCCGTCATAACTACGTAATAGTTTCCACAGTCACTAGAGAGTGCCGACATTATAAATGTAAATATGATTCATAATTGGGTTACTAGGGTTAGGCAAGGGTTACGGTTAGGGTTAGGTGCCTTGAAGTTGACGGTGGGGGCTTAAAACACCATCGAGCCATAATTCTTTTTTGGGCTTTTCTGCCTTTAATTTTTGACAGGACAGCTAGGTGGGAAAGAGGGGAAAGACACGCAGGAAATTGTCACAGGTCAGATTCGAACCCTGGACCTCTGCGTCGAGACATAAACCTCTCAGGATATGTGCGCCTGCTCTACCCGCTGAATCAACCCGGCCACACCATTGAGCCATAATTGCTGCTTCAACAAACGAATTATGGTGCCATTTTTCAGGGGAGGACAGGCTCAGAAAAAGCTATTTGTTAGTTTTCACTCCTGCAGCTTTCAAACGTCACAGGAGACACCTAACGCGTAACGAGTTGAAATGGAAAGTTAATATTGAAGGGGGCGACAAAGGCAACATAAGCTCTCTTTGATAAGAAATGGCTGGTTCTCTCAGGAGGTAGAAAATGAAAACACGTTTTGCTTTAATATGCAGATTATCGCAGCCTCGTGAGTCTCTTTAGAGATCAGCGAGAACAAAGGACGTAAACACAGAATATGAGACAAATGCACGCACATTGCATCTGTCCTTATTTAACTGATTACTGATTGCCCGAGCTTAAGTTTCCTAGAACAATAACTGAATATAACAATGTTCTGAATTTGACACAGGTCATGTAAACAGTATTCATTCAACAGCATATTCATTTTTAATGTTTCTGATTAAGACGTGTGGGATATGCTGGTATTATGCGGGTCTTAGAAGCATTCTTTGGACATGTATACAGCGCATTCAAAATCTGTGTCTCAGTCAGGGTTTTTACTGCAGTTTACAGTACATTTAGGTACAAAAATAGTTAATCAGTTTCAGTTCTTTGATGCTTCTGTGAGAGTTAAATGCAGATTTGAGGCAAAAATACATCTGAAAAACATCATCACAGAGAAGGAACGGGGCTGGGAGTCTACATACTGAGGCAGAAGACTAACAGGCAGCAGGTGTGCAGACAGGTGATGGGTTTAGTTGGGAGAAATGCACTGAGGACACCAGGTGGGCAGGTGAGCAACAGCCAGGAGCCAGAAACATGATTTAAATGAAACTGATGGCTCAGCACGGGTGTAAAACTCAACTTCCCAGAGGGCCACACTGGAAAATGAGAATCACATCAAGGGACAGACATGTAGAGATAATTGACATGCTTTTATTTCATTGAAAAAGTCAAATATCTTTGATTGTATTACTGCACGTTGCCTTTTTTTGACATTTGTCGCATTTTCGTCATTTTTGTAGCAGTTCTTCCGACATTTTTGTCATTTTTTATCAACGTTTTTGTTGCTTTTTTCAACTTTTGGCACATTTTTGTGGACATAAGATAAGATAAGATATACTTAATTGTCCCCGAAGGGAAATTAGTTTTGGACTCTGTCCGTTCCGCAACCCTACAAAAGTCGGCCAAAATGTTCCCTAGCCATGATAGGATTAAGCAACTCAAGCAGAACAAAGATTACATTTTTAAAAGCAGGCTACCACACAGCCGACTCACAGCCTGAATATGAAAACTATCTGCTTCTGGGGGAATTTCTGAGTCTCAAAGTCGGCAAATCTGCCAAATTTTGCTTGAAGTGTCGCATAATTGCGGTCTGCAAACAGTTTCCCGTCTTTTCGGGTTTGGCGCACAACTAGGCGGGCCACAATTCATTATGATCCTAAATTAATTTGCGGGCTGGATCCAAATCGGCAAGGGGGCCGGGTTCGGCCCACGGGCCTTGAGTTTGACACATGTAGGCTATTTGTTAGTTTTCACTCCTGCAGTTTTCAAAGGTCACAGGAGACACCTAACACGTAACGAGTCGAAATGGAAAGTTACTATTCAAGGAGGAGACAAAGTAAAGGCAACAAAAGCTCTCCTTGATAAGAAATGGCTGGTTCTCTCAGGAGGTAGAACATGAAAACACGTTTTTCTTTAATATGCAGATTATCGCAGCCTCGTGAGTCTCTTTAGAGATCAGCGAGAACAAAGGACGTAAACAGAGAAAAACACAGATTATGAGACAAATGCACGCACATTGCATCTGTCCTTATTTGTCTCCGGAAATGTTTAAAACTCCGCACCAAACTGATTGCCTGAGCTGAAGCAGAAGGGTACTTTGCATCAACAGTTTGAGTGTCTCAAAGAGTTCTTTGGAGTCCCGTCCCGTCCAGCCCAACACGCTTTACCCTCGCGTTTGTATCCATAACTCGCTCACGGGGAATCGTGACACCCCTACGGTTCATTATCTCACTCAAAAATACAGAAAAACTTTAGGCATGAAAATAACAAAAAACAAAATAGCCTTTAATTAAATACACTTAAATCTATCAAGACTTTAAAATTAAAGGACAGAAGACTAATATATGGTTGTGGCTTGTCACAGAAATGACACTAATAACTAGATATTTTAATAACGAAATGCTGAAATTGAAGCCATGCTAAAGGGATTTAATGGATCCGTTTTTGTGCATAATGATCATGATGATGAAGGGGAGGCAGAGAGCCTCTTTGTTTGAAGGACAGGCCCTGTCACGGCCTGTCATTGCCGCTGCACATTGTAATTACACCGCTTAAAATACTGCATAGCGTCTACTTCGCAGACGGCTTAAACTGATGAGTCTAATTTCACTGTGAATCAATGCCTTTGTATTTGTTGCTCCACGCAGACCTGAATGCATTTTCAAACTTTGCTCTTTTGTTACTTCAGAATCTACTTCTTTTCATTTTAATGATCACATATCTCAATATCTTTTAACATCTACCAAACATCAGGCTGGTGCAGGACGCATGCAATTCCTTTTTTGCAGTTTTAATGAAGCACACAAACAGGAAAACTACTCTGAATGTCCAGATAATTGGCTTTAGAGACGGGAGCCGCTTCCCTCACCAGCTGCTCATTACACCTCTCTACAGTGTGATCTCTAGACGGCTGTAAAAAAACATTGATGCTCAAACCCGAAATAGCTGCCCAATTACCTTTTGAGACGATATTTTAGTGCATCCAACACAGTTTGATAAACTGACCACAACAGCCCTCTCTCTACCAACCACACATTCTCACAGCTGACTCTGTGACTCTGTCCTGCTCGGAGGACTTCTCTAAATCAAAGTTTAACTTTAGTTTAAGCTAAAAGCTACCTGGCAGTATTCACAGGATCATCTGAGGATGGGCGTCATCTCCGGTTAAGCAGAAGATGTCTGAGGACACATGAAGGGTCTCAAAAGCATTTTAAAAAGCTTGGAAGTTATGTCACGCGATGTGAGGGTGCCCCTTGTTCATTTCAAGATGATGCATTGCTTCTATTGGACTCCCTCCAGATTCTTTAGAATTGGTCTGAAAGAGACACTAAACTTTTGGAAATGTAAGACAGTGGACAGCTTATTACTTCATGTCCTATGGTCCAGTGATAAGGTCCAAGAATTTTGGACGGGGATACATAATAACCTATGTCGGATTGCAGTAACCCAGGTTCCATTCAGTTAGTCTTGCAGTGCCAGACCTTCCTCCACAGCGTGGCGTAGGAGGGTCTTGCTAGTCCACACAGTATTCTGGGATGGGAGAAAAACGTGTTCTGGTTCATTGGCGTTTCTTTAAACCAATCACAATTGTCTTGGGCGGTGCTAAGCGCCGGACGGAGCCACGGTGCCTCTGCTAAATAGTCTCAGGAAGGAACTTGTTTTGGTGGAACATGTGGACGTTCAGAAGTAGTTTGAGTCGTGCAACAGAGAACTCAGATTGGACAGATAGTCTAGCTAGCTGTCTGGATTGACCCTGCAGAGATCTGAGGAGCAGTTAACCATAGTCCTCACACATCAGCCGGAGGTTAGAACGCCAACACAGAGACAGAGGAATGGGACGGACATCCAGCTGAAAAGATGGACATCCAGCGGAATTTTTTGGCAGCACCGGAGATATCCCGAAAGTGGATCGTCGTGGATATAGACTAGATAGCTTCCCAACTGGAACAGGAAATTGTTCCAGTTCATGAGCATGTGCTCTTATTTCTGCCCTGAGTTGTCATGGATGTATAAAAGGCAGAGCCCCGTTCACTCCTATGAGAGTTGCTCAGTTGCAAGTGTACATTTTCGGATCCGTTTGGTTCTAATTAAGTTATTTGATGCTATAAAGACGGGGTGAAACGTCATGATTGACAGCTGGGATTGAGGTGGGTGTATGTTCTTGCCGCTTTTTTCGGCATTTGAACCCTTCGGAATTGAATTCAAAAATACTTTGAGTCTATTAAAAGAAAAGAATGTATATAGATTATATATTGTGTATGTGTGTGTGTGTGTGTGTGTGTGTGTGTGTGTGTGTGTGTGTGTGTGTGTGTGTGTGTGTGTGTGTGTGTGTGTGTGTGAGAGAATCTTTCATTGTAGCTTCTGAGGATCACACTTATTTTTTGAAATAAAAACGGAAACACCCACAGAGCTCCAATCCCCAATACACTCGACTGTCAGGGACGAATTGATCGTTGGTTTGGAGAGTACACAAACAAGTTTAAAAGTTCATCCTGTAGAGGTGTTATTATTACCATCATGTCTGGCGTCTACCGCTGCCACATCAATACAGTGTGAGGTTCAGGTCCTGCAGGGATTCTGTGCTTTGATGTTGCGATCTACTTTTTTTTTCTAGCCAGTAAAGGTTAAGAGTGAATTCTGGCTTTGACTCAGCAGGCACAGTGGGTCATCCACTAATTGGCGGTTCGATCCACAGTTCCTCCTGTCTGCATGTGTGTGTCCTCTCATAGCCAGCCCTGTGCAGTAAGGTCTGGCTACGCCACAGATGTATTCTGGGATAGGAGGGGAAAAAAAACGCTCTAGGTTGTTATTATTTCTTTAAACCAATCACAATGGTTTTGGGCGACGCTAAGCTCTGGACACAGCGATGGTGGCTCTGCTAAATACGCTGTGTTCCAGGCAAACCGTAACTCGTGTATTCACAACCTTCTCCCCGTGAAAGAGCCCTGGAACGGCAGTCAAACCCGTAACTTACTACCCGTGAACTGGTACCAGATCGTTGTACTCCCAGTTACAGTTTTGACGTCACACACACATAAACAACAATGGCGCCCCCTGTTGATGCTGTGCAGACGCCGGTGATTAACAGTAAGAAATAGAAATAAATAGACATAAATAGGCAACGTAAAGTAATTCTGCACATTGTAATCAAAACAATACACATATAACTGTGTACTAATACAGGTTATGATTATTAAATGAAGCCCAAAATATGTCGCCAACTAGTAATTGCTAGTATCAGCTAATGCTAGCTAACGTCAGCGTTAGGTAGCCGCTAGCTAACGTTAACATTAGGTAGCCTAACCTGAACCCTGGAACGCTACCAAGTCGTGAGTCGTGACTTGAAGTCGTAACTTACAACGTCTGTTACATTCAAACCGTTTATAAATGAGTTGCTACAAAGCTAATTAAGACTATCAGCTCCACACAACTCTATTTCTCAGTATGACTATGTTCAGAAGATTGTGGCGTCCGGTGACTTTCCCGCGCAGAAGCTCGTGGGAAGATAATGACCTCTTCTGAAGAGTCCATCATGGTTTTTTAACCCTCTGTGTCCTCCTTGGCTACTAGCAACTGCGTGGAGGAGGGGGGGGGGGGGGGGGGGGGGGGGTTTGTGCATCATCACGGAAGGCTTGTATCATGTGGACACGCTGACAGTTTTGTTGTCATTACTCAAAATTCCTCATGAGGGAGACAGAAACTATGGGCCCTATCTTGCACCCAGCGCAGCGCAGATGTCAGTTTCCCGTCCAGCGCCCACGTCGTTTAAATAGTTTAAACAGGGAGGTGTGTTCAGGTGCATTCTGGGCGTGCTGGTCTTACAGGGAGGTGTGTTCAGGTGCATTCTGGGCATGCTGGTCTTACAGGGAGGTGTGTTCAGGTGCATTCTGGGCGTGCTGGTCTTACAGGGAGGTGTGTTCAGGTGCATTCTGGGCGTGCTGGTCGTACAGGGAGGTGTGTTCAGGTGCATTCTGGGCGTGCTGGTCTTACAGGGAGGTGTGTTCAGGTGCATTCTGGGCGTGCTGGTCTTACAGGGAGGTGTATTCAGGTGCATTCTGGGCGTGCTGGCCTTACAGGGAGGTGTGTTCAGGTGCATTCTGGGCGTGCTGGTCTTACAGGGAGGTGTGTTCAGGTGCATTCTGGGCGTGCTGGTCTTACAGGGAGGTGTGTTCAGGTGCATTCTGGGAGTATTGCTATCTTGAGGCAGCAGGAAGTGATGGCACCATTGACCAACAAAAACCTGGTCTAAAGTCAATAACGCAGCATTTCATTGTTATTTTAACAGAGCATTAGTAAAATGCTCCTAGGCTCGTGCACAGCACGTGCACACTATGCTTG
>CM042320.1:2437106-2442106 GCA_023566125.1 Zingel zingel | reverse complement strand
GGTATGTCTGGACTTATCTAACTCTGGGGGATACGGGGAATAAGACAAAGTCCCAATAAGTCGGCGTGTTCCTTTAAGATATCATATGAACCCGTTTTTGAGAATGCGTTGAACAAAGTCTCGGCTGTTTGCTGTCCCGGCTCAACAATGGTGGAACGAGCTCCCCACTGACATCAGGGCAGCAGAAACATTACACATCTTCACTAGAGTGCAGATCGGGCCGCATTTTTCTGTCCGAGCCCGGCCCGCGCCCGACAGAGCAGTAACCGAGCCCGGCCGTTTTTTTCTCATACTAATGACACATGTACGTTTGTAGGAAGGCATTCGGAAATGTCAACAGATGAGGCATCAGCGCACACGGGGCAACAAGCTCACATTAACACAGGCGCACACCTTCATAATAAGCTGTTTTCAATTTAAAGTGTTCTTATTGCACTGATGTGACCGAGCCCGACCCCGAACCTGAACATAATTTCTAATTATCACGTTGTTCTTTCACTGGTAACGCTTTGTTTCTTCTGAGCATGAGAATATAATTACTCCGTATTTTTGTAGTTTCTTTGGTTACTGTTCAATCAAATTGGACACCTTTGGTTTAACTCGCCTTCATGACAGACAGCGACACATGTTCTTTAGATATTAGGCTTTAAATATGAATTCAAAGACAAAAAGGCTTTGACGTGCCTCAAATAAAAAAGAAAAGAATAATTAACTGGTATGTGTCTGTGTTTTGGATAGCAGTGTTATCACAAAAGACGTTCTAGTTCTCCCATTAGCACAAGACGTAGCTGGAGGGTACAGCTGTTTAAAATGCAAAGCAACACATGGATGTGGGCCTTTTTCATAAAGAGTTGTCCCCTTTTTCTCATTATTAGAAAAGCATAAAATAGTAATAACTTCAGAGTGAAATGAGAACAAGATAATGAGTTGTATCCTAGAAATGATATCCACATATTCCACTGTCACAGACTACGTTGAAATGAAACCGAGAGAGTCTTGCTAGTCGAGGCACGCTCCCGTCATCTATAATCGTTTCTTTCCACAAGCCATCACCCTGATGAACAGCTGACTTCTGACTCACAGTGTCAGATTCAATTCCTATGCAATATGCAATATGCTCCATAATTAAAATAGTAATCATTTATTACAAAAAGAATTTACTCCTGCACACTTTGCACTCTTCATTGCACTACTGCCTCAACCTGTCTATATTGTTTCTGTTCATAGTGTGTATATATTGTTAGTTTTTGTTGTTTGTTTTGTATGAGTAAGCACATTGTGAGCAATGTATAATCCAAAGCAAAATCCCTCGTATGTGTCCTCATACCTGGCAAATAAAGCTGATTCTGATTATTGTAAGGTGGTCATAAAACTCAGTCGTCTTTTTCCCGTCTTTACGTTCCGACAAAATCAAACGTGTTTGATATTACCGCCCCCCCCCCCCCCACTATCAAAGACATACATACATATTCCACCTTTACAACACACCTTAAAACATGGCTGTCCGACAACTATAACTGCACACATTAGGCCTCCTGCACGCTGCCTGCGTGGTGTGAGCGTGGCGTGAGCGTGTCAGCTGCATGGCGTGTCAGTTTATATTTCAGCTCCCGTGTTAACAGGTTAGAGCGTGCACACTGCCTGCGTGGTGTGAGCGTGACGTGAGCGTGTCAGCTGTGTGGCGTGACGTGTCTGTTTATATTTCGGCTCCCGTGTTAACAGGTTAGAGCATGCACACTGCCTGCGTGACACGCACGTCTCAGGCGCCGAAAACGCGTGCATGCTAGAAATAGGACCAATCACGCGACATGCAAGCGTGATTTGATGTGACGTAGTCATTGTTGCTGCCATTTAATCCCTGCTGCCTGCCTCCATGTTATGTCTTGTCTGTGGTTTTAAATGTGGCCTCTGAGACTCTTCTCCTCTCTCTCGTCTCCTTTCTATTGTCTTTACTGCATGGTCTGCTTTGACGTCTTTGCCATCTTCTGTGCTTGCTTGTTTGTGTGCCACTTGTTTGTATGTATTAATCCCTTTTGCTTAGGTCTGCAGTCATTATAGATGTAATGTAATTTGTTAACCATTGTATTTTAGGATGCCTATCGTCAGCTGGCCGGGGACTGCAGCTGGTAATTAGCCTTAGAGGCTAAAGCTGCTCCTTTTACTGTACAGTTAATTAAAGGGTACTGCTCACGACATTAAAAACTATTCAACTAAACTAAACCAAACCAAATGATCGTACATTTGACATGTACGTTGACGTGAACATTGTCAACAACCAATGGGTGCGCTCCCTCCAGCACCAAACAGGAAGCAGCAAACGGCTAGAGACAATAGCCTCTTTCTGACCAAGTAGTTACACAAACATAGTTATAGGAACAGTCCACTTCTAAACAGATCTACTAACTACTCTCCCCCAAAACCGGTTTTTCCATTTGCATTCGCACTGGCCAAGTGGCCGTAGGACTGGTAGGAGGGGTAAGGGAGTGATGCAAGCACGGCAACATTTGTCTGCGGCCAGGGGAACTTAGGAGTGTGCTGTAACTTAACTGCTGGACTTCAGTAAACTTTCTCGACTTTAATCTATCGTCTCAGTTTTGATCCCTGAGTTGTGGTGTCATTAGTCTCATTAACCAACACGCGGGAATTAGAGTGTATAGATAATTGGAGTCAGAACTTCCTCTGGCCTTCGGGCCAGTACTTTTCCAAGAAAATTCCCTTCAATATTTATCAGAGTTCGGACTCCGTTTGGCTTTAATGGATGAATGACGTCAGCATCAGCTGCTTCTCCTCAGAGTCTCCCACTGACAGATTTTATTCATTAAAAAGAAAATAACCTTTTCGAGAGAGTTGTTTTAATGGATTTTCTCCTTTTAGCGAGATGATATTACTGCAGAGTGTCATCAGGAAGAGTTAGACACCGTGATGCCGTTAGCCAGTCTTTCTATACATCACGACAAAGTTTGTCCCCAGAGCTCCCACCAGGGATTTACACATGTTCCATCAGAGGTTGTGTAAGATTTCATCAGCCAGCTTATTTTTTAAAATATTGTTCAGATTGTTTTGAGTAGGATTTACTGTACAGTAACTGCACGGTGAAAGTAAAGCTGCTCAAACATCCCATAACCCCAAAGACACAGACAAAGAGACAGTGGGGGGAAAAGATAGATGAAAAACAAAGAGCCGGCGGTGGATGATGCTCTGGAGTTGAGCAGGGAAAAGGCATGAAATGATCACAGGAAACTGGGAAGTAAGGACGGAAAGAAGGAAGAGAACAACAGAAGAAAGCGTGTTGTAATATCCAGAACACATGCAGAACTGGTTCAAGAAGTTTCTAAGAATGTTTTGATGCTTTAAATAAAACTAGGTCACAATTGGAAGTTGTCTCTGTTGGGCAGAAACCTTCGTCGCCTTCTCTTTCTGGGAGCGTGTCCTATGTTCCCACATTTCCTTTTTCATAAATTTGTATCAGATTGTATCCCCCTTTCTCCCAATTTGGTAGCTAATTACACCCAACCTATTATCCAGTAGCAATGGACTACAGATGGAATATAACCCTAACCCTAACATAAGGCCTAATTTTAAGAAAAATCTTAGAAATGTGGTAACATAGGGCTGTGGGACCATAGAGCTGTAGGAACATAGGGCTGTGGGAACATAGGGCTGTGGGACCATAGGGCTGTGGGACCATAGGGCTGTAGGAACATAGTGCTGTGGGAACATAGGGCTGTGGGAACATAGGGCTGTGGGACCATAGGGCTGTGGGAACATTGGGCTGTAGGAACATAGGGCTGTGGGAACATAGGGCTGTGGGAACATGCTCTATTTATGACAGCTATATGCAATATTTGTTTTTTTGTGATGTTTGACTTTTGTCGCTGTTATTGCCTTTATCAATAGGCCAGATTCAGGCAGCAAAGGGCCGCCGGTTCGGAACCGAACTCGCAGCCACTGCAACATGGACCGAGCCTCTGTACATGGGGCGCACGCTAAACCAGGTGAGCCCTTTTTGTCTCTTTTTTTACACCCTGTTTTGTATCTTAAGCCCGGTTCACACGGGACGATTTTAAAATGGTCGGCCGATTTGCCAACCCTGAGGGACCCCACACACGGCGGTAAAAGATCCCGGGTCTAACAGTTCTGGTCGTACAGCGTGACGGCAACATCAACACGTCACACACCAACCGATTTGACTCCCGAGCATTCCCAGGTCAGACGGGAAATCTCGCAAAATCCCTCGAGATCAAACGTGACTTCAGAGTAACCAATCACGGCGGACGAAGAGGATGCAGTGGCGATAGTTTGGAGTTTGTTTTTAACCGAAAAGAAACGTTATCAAAAGAAAAGGCGATGACATTCACGGTGTTGCCACAGGTCGACGAGTTGGTCCTCCATCTCCGTCGTTCACCGGACTTTCTGGTGCGCCGTGCCGCCGGCTGTTTTGATTGTTGTTTCCCGGTGCTTTCCTCGCCGCCTCGTCACCTGGCTTTCTGATTGGCTACACGCCACAGTCCACAGGCCGCGTGCTCGTTTGTCCCCGGGGGACGCCACACACGAGGAGACATCGGGCCAAACAATCCAACATGTTGGATATCCCCGATTTGAGATGGGAGCGGTCCCGACGTCCTTCCCAGCAGACGAGAGCAGTCTTAACACACCACACACGGCAGGAATATCTGATCAGGTTATTCTACGATCATCTGATCAGATTATTCTACGATCATCGGAGCATCCTTAAGATTGGGAATTGGGGAATCGGGGCTAAAATCGGCCTAATTATCCTGCCGTGGGAACCAGGCTTTACTGTTCTCCAACGGTCTTCATCACACAACAAATGTTGAAGATTACTCATTTACACATTATTATGGATTCCTCGTAACTTCTTGGCAAGTCCCGCTCCACGAAGCAGCTCGATTGGTTGGGGTTCGGCATTGACTTCGAGTGGTTAAGGTTAGGATAGCCGATTGGTCAGGGGATAGGATCTGAATTACCCGATTACGTTA
>CM042320.1:2200245-2436906 GCA_023566125.1 Zingel zingel | reverse complement strand
TCTCTTCTCTGTCTCTCTCTGTCTCTCTCTCTCTCTCTCTCTCTCACTCTCGTCCTCTCTACTCTGCTCTCTCTCTCTCTCTCTCTCTGCTCTCTGTCTCTCTCTCTCCTCTGTCTCTCTCTCTCTCTCTCTGTCTCTCCCTCCTCTCTCCTCCTGTCCTCTCTCCTCTCTCTCTCAGTCTGTCTCTCTCTCTCCCTCTCTCTCTTCTACTCTCTCTCTCTCTCCCCCCCTCTCTCTCTCCCTCTCTCTCTCTCTCTCTGTCTATCTCTGTCTCTCTCTCTCTGTCTCTCTCTCTCTCTCTCTGTCTCTCTCTCTCCCCTCTCTCTGTCTCTCTCTCTATCTCTCTCTCTCTCCTCTCTCTATCTCTCCTCTCCTGGTCTCTCTCTCTCTCTGTCTCTCTCTCTCTCTCTCTCTCTCTCTCTCTCTCTCTCGCTCTCTCTGTTCTCTCTCTATCTCACTCCACCACTTTTGTTTTCTCTAACGTTAGCAACCGCTCCACATAGCGCTGTAGGATACCGTAGCAGTAGCTGTCGTTATAGCAAGAAAAGATGCTCTGCTGCCAGCTTTTTTTTTAAACTACAAAAGCACCCTAATCAACATTTATCTTGTACCATAAACGTTGATGGCAGTAATGGGAACAAAAGTTGCTCTCAAAGTAGGGTCAGAACCATAGAAATAAAATGGATTAAAAAAGTAATTGCACTGTTTTCCGTGGTTATTTGACTAGTACAAAAGAGATCGGTAGACCCTGCCGGCTGCTCTTTTACTCTCTGTACCAATGCAGCATGAAGCCGTGCTCTTTTTTCTTTTTCTGTATGTAATCCTTTTGCCCATCCTGACTCTTTTGTATCTTACTACACGTCATCTAAAGTTATTGTTAGAGAAGTCAATGTCTCATTAACCCTTCACAATTTAAACCTTAAATTGTGAACTGAACCCTTGCTTCATGACGCCTTGTTCTCAGAGATCTCGCCACTGCGTTCAGTGTCTACTCACGGGGGTCAAGCCAGTGGATGATAGGATTCAAACCACAACATCCCTGCTCCTCGCTTGAACTGGAAGTCATTCTGACCCTCCACCGTCTCAAAGCTCTCATTCCTACCCTGAGGAGCTAGGACGGTGTTATGTGGGCAGCTGTTGTCTCCCCATTCTGTGTCCCTTTCCTCCCTTGTTTTGTCCCCACTTTGTCGGTGGTGTCTGTATGTGTGTGTGTGTGTGTGTGTCCATTGTGTTTGTGGTGTCTGTCTGTGTGTGTGTGGCAGACTCCCCTGAAAGTAGGTCAAGGGGCGTGGCTGGAAGATCTACTTCTCCGTACAGCTGCAGGCACTTCCACTGATGCTTACCTGCGCAGCTGCCTCCAATCCCCACTATCATGGCGTTCCGTGTCTCCAGCTCATTCACCTCCAGTTTTCCACCACCACGTTTGGATTCCTGCAAGAGTAACGTCTGGATCTTCCACTGCCTGCCCGCCTCAGTCCCTCTCCTGTCCGCAGCCGACCTACTTTGTTTTTTTATTTTGTGTTACTTGATGAACTGAACTCCTATTAAAATCACTTTTGTTTATCTACGCTCTGACTCCTTGGGTTGTTTTCTCTGTGTGTCGCGTTTGAACCAAAGCCTAACAGATGGAGGATGGAGGAGGGATCTCTGGGGAGATACGAGCAAGGATACACGAGAGCAGCTAACTCGTCAGCTGCTAACTCCACCGAACCAGCTGATGAATTCAAATGACTCTTCAGAGAAAAGGACGTCTCGTCCCTCTAAAACACATTTCCTTGTTTCCTCTCTCCTCGCGTGATGTTGGAAGAGGAGGAAGGGAAGCAAGTGAAGGAAACGTGGATGCAATTTAAGGACCTGGGACTCTGTTAGTTGGCTAACGTTAGCATGCTAACTCCGCCTTGCCCCCCCGTGCCTCACCTGTCCAAGAAAACGGAAAAAACTAAAATGAAATCCAAAAGTCAAAAGTGAAATGAATCAAAAAGTAATTGAAAATTCAAACTATTATAATCTTGTGCCGTCTAAACCTTCAGAGTACTTTGGTTGATGGTTCACAGGGAGGCTTCGTGCAGAACATTTATTTTAAACTTGATGCAAAATGTGCCGTTGAGCGTATTTAACTTTCCTCGAGGGGAAACGGCGGGATCCATCAACCTGGGTGTTATTCTCAGACTTTTGAGATTTGGGGGAAACAGAGTCTGAACAAGATCAAAGTCAATTGGTAGCGCAAGTCATTTCCAGAAGTCATACTGGACAAAATATGAGAACAATATCCAGGCTGTCAAACGCAGGAATTTGCATTCATCTGCAGGCAAAGCTTTGATGAACAGATGGCAACTGTGTGAGCATCCTGCTGGCTGCTGACTCTGGGCTTACAGTATTTTCCCCAGTTCTATGTTTCAAAGACTTACACACACACATACACACACACACACACATACACACACACACACACACACACACACACACACACACACACACACACACACACACACAGTGTGTTTCACTATCTTTGTGGGGGCCCGTCATTGACATAATGCATTCCCAAACAGCCCTTTAACCTTGTGGGGTCCAGCATTTTGGCCCCACAAAGCTGGTCGGACCCCACAAGTATACTGAATTCCCGGTAAACAGGAACACACACACACACACACATAGTGCATTTCACTATCTTTGTGGGGACCCGTCATTGACATAATGCATTCCCTAGCCCCTTACCCTAACCTTAACCATCACCACTAGATGCCTAACCTTAACCCTTACCCTCACCCTAACCATAACCTAATTCTAACCCTAATCCTAAAACCAAGTCTTAACCCTCAAACAGACCTTTAACCTTGTGGGCTCCAGCATTTTGGGCCCCACAAAGCTGTCGGGACCCCACAAGTATACTGGACTCCCCGGTTTTTGGACCCCACGAATATAGTTAAACGAGAACACACAAACACACACGCACACACACACACACACACACACACACACACACACACACACACACACACACAAAGAATCTGATTTGAGTTGACAGTTTAATTTCAGCCATGCTCTCTCTCCGTGTTCCTGATTATTCTCGACACCAAAAAAAAAAACAATGAATTGTGTAAAAAATGAAAGTCCTGTCATCCAAAAACCTACAAGGCCTTTACATTTTAGCTCTGTGTTCAGGTTGTTCTCCACAGACATTTGTGTTTCCATTTAATTGTCAAGCAAAAAATGAAATGTGAATGACGCGCGTTTCCTCTCTGAGCTGCAGCCCAACTCATTAGCGCTGCAGCTAAAGATTGTTTTCAGTGTGGATTTATCTGTCAATTGTTTTCTGGATTAGTCGATTAGTTGTTTGGTCTCTAAAATGTGGATCAGTGTTTCCCCAAAAGCCCAAGATGACGTCCTCAAATGTCTTGTTTTGTCCACAACTCAAAGATATTCAGTTTACTGTCACAGAGGAGAGAAGATACTAGAAGATATTCAGATTACTGTCAGAGGAGAGAAGAGACTAGAAGATATTCAGATTACTGTCAGAGGAGAGAAGAGACTAGAAGATATTCAGATTACTGTCCCAGAGGAGAGAAGAGACTAGAAGATATTCAGATTACTGTCCCAGAGGAGAGAAGATACTAGAAGATATTCAGATTACTGTCCCAGAGGAGAGAAGAGACTAGAAGATATTCAGATTACTGTCCCAGAGGAGAGAAGAGACTAGAAGATATTCAGATTACTGTCCCAGAGGAGAGAAGAGACTAGAAATTTTTGTTTTATATCAGTTAATGTCGGACGTAGAAATAAGCGCTGAAGATGTGTAGAAGAAATATTTAAAAATTTAAAACGTTGGAAAAAGCAAAAACAAATTGTGAAAAAAGGCGTCACAAATGTCAGAAAAAACGAAGACAACACAAGGGTTCAATCCCACCTCTTTTCTTTAGCTTGTAACACCAGGTAGAGTGTTGATCTTATATGTGTATACTTGCATATTTGTATTGTGTTTGTCATATTGTATTTTATTTATTCTACTTATTTCTGTTTTATCTTTTTGTGCAGCACTTTTGAAACCTTGTGTTAAAATCGTGCTATATAAATAAAGTGGATTGGATTGGATGTTTGTGCTCTGTGTGAAGTGGAGATTTTCTCTGACCTACAGGGAGGCCAGAAGTCAGCTACCGAACACCTCCGAGGCTTATGGGGATCTTTGTATTTTCCTCCAGGGCTGGACATTGATCCTAAATCATCAGTGTCAGTGACGTGCACAGACTCTCTAAAACGTGTTGGCTTGTGGCCCTTTAAAAGGGGAAGGGGGGGGTGGTCTCTACCTTTGACACCGGTTGGCAGCTGAGAGACGATCAACTACAAAGGATTGTAGAAGCCAGAAAAGAAATTGAAATTCTCAAATTGTGCCTGTATGTAGGTCAGAGGACAAGCTTATATTAGAGAAAAACTCAAAGACCTTCCTCCATGTTTCAACGTGCTGTGATGTGTCACACAGACAACAACATCTCTAAATATGGACCCATAACGGATATTCATTTAATTTCTCTCCAGCCAGCCTGTGCTATAAAAATCCTGCTTGACACGTTGGGAAATAATGTTGGCACAAACAACTCACTGTCAGGAAAAATGACTTTTGTTTGGCCACAAAAACAAATTAACTTTTCACATGTTTTTTGGGGGAAATTGAGGGACATTTCATGCTGCTGTTAAAAGAACATGCAGCTCAGTAAAGGTCTTTATAATGAGGACTGAGATGAAGCTGCAAAGGCAAACTGTCTGTGTGTGTGTGTGTATGTGTGTGTGTGTGTGTGTGTGTGTGTGTGTGTGTGTGTGTGTGTGTGTGTGTGTGTGTGTTTGAAGGGCTTTAATTGAAAGACGAGTTTTTCTTGAGAGGTAAAAGATGAAATGACTCTCTGTGACTGAACTGTAATGATGCTCTGAGAGACTTCACTCATGGCGAATGTCGTCCTTTCATCCCACGTTGTCACATCAGATGGTGCAGCGGGAACGTTGCATCAGCCCGGTTGTCGACAGCCCGTGCTGACCGCCACAGATCCAATTCTCTCCACCTCGGGGGGCCCATCAGCAGCCGAGCAGCAGCGTTCCTTCCCTGGCTTTTGGATCTGGAGAGCGAATTGAAGCGAGATGAATTATCTCTTGACGTGGCGAGCCTTCTGATCCCTTCACAGTTACATCAAAGTCTCATCCACAACTTCACACTGTCGACTAATGGGACAAGGTGACTACTTTTCAGCAGGCTGCCACCTATTAACAAGGTCTCTGTGGTCTTCTTGGACCAACAAGTCCTCCAAACCGTACGACAATACAGATCGTTTGTTGCTACCCTCTAAAATGACCCACAGGAGCGTTTTCCATCCTCATATCTAAACCAGACAAAGTAACGGCCACAGTTTGGTCACGTTTAGGCCGAAAACTCAGACGTTACTTCACTTCCAGTAAAGTGCATGTGAGGCAGAACGTGACGTAGCTTCATTTGTTCCATAACATTAAAAAATCTCAACTTGGACACAAGCCCTGGTCTCCTGGGTAAAAGATCAGGTTTTTTTGACCCATCCATCCCCCAACCTGCCTCCTTACGAGGAAATTTGGCGCTCTTAGGTTGCTTTCAAACCTACCTTGTTTGGTCGGTTTAAAAAAAGTGCGTTTTCAGGCAGTGCGTTTACTGGATTCGTGTGGACGACGGGCCCAAAGTTATATTTGTGCATGTTGCAAAAGAAGCTGTGTGCAGTCATTGAGGAAGTGGTTCAAGGAAATGTCACTGACGCATAGAAGGTTAACCTTAAGCCGTTAACTATACTTTAAGCCTTTTATGGCATGAGAATGCATTATGTACCAGACAGATAAGCAGAGGGACAGGAAGGACAGTTAAAGTTGTGAGAACAGACGAGGCAGTTGCACCACAAGGTCCCGACCTTGTGTGTGTGTGTGTGTGTGTGTGTGTGTGTGTGTGTGTGTGTGTGTGTGTGTGTGTGATTCACCTGAAACATGAATCATCTGTAATCACAGGCTGAATATAAAACTGACGGTGTCTGATGGAGACACCATCAGACACCATATTGTATTGACAGGTTCTACATTTTAAGTTGAACACTGTTATTTTCTTGAAATCACAGGCTTTGGTGCTTTTTCATTAAAAGTTCCCATCAGTGATGGACTGAAGCCACATTGTGTCGAGTCGCAGTGAGTCACCAAAAGAACTAATTCCCACTCTGATCTCAGTCGCCTGAATCGTACCTGTCAATTATTATTCTGCTGAAAGGTAGATTTACTTTGAAACTCCTCTGGGATATAATAACGTTGACCCCGGGAGATAAGAGAGAAGATACAGAGGCAATAATTATGTGCGGGCGAGATGAGAGCGGTAACTATTGGGCTCATCCTAATGTGTTTTGACAGCTTGAGTTATCCTGGAATCTTACTGGCTGCTACGGAGGAGGGTTAGGAGCCTCTGTGACTTGAAGGTTGCCGGTCTTCTTAACAGCGATGGTCGTATTTGGTTGTGTTCAGTCCATCAGTAGGAATGTACTCTGGATCATTGACGGTTCGGTTATGGGATAGTTCCGCCGGATGTCCCTCACTTTCCACTTTCTTTGAGTTAACTTTGAACTTCAGTCACATCGAACAACATTAACCGAAACCGCTAAGCAACGTTAGATGCTCAAAAAGGGCAGGTTTTGAAGACGGTGCAACAAGGCAGGTGTGCTTGGATCTTTCAGGGAATGATTGTAAAGATTTAATAAGAATATGTTGAGGGCATTTCCTCTCTAACTGGGACGTTTTGGGACTGATTGGTGGGATTGCTGTGGACCAAGTACACACAGAGATACACTGGTAAGAGATAATGAGGTGTAACCATGTATCAGCTCATTTAAATAGCTCCCGGTACTGGATTGTGTCAACAGTTAACTTCATTTAAATTTGTATGTGGCGTTTTCTTTTGTGGGGTGCAAATGTTCCACCAAAACAAGTTCCTTCCTGAGACTATTTAGCAGAGCCATAAGACTCATTGTGATTGGTTAAAAGAAATGCAACCAACCCAGAGCGTTTTTTTCTCCTATCCAGGAGTGTATGCTCCTGTTGCCAGACCTTCCTCAGCAGTGCTGTGGAGATAGGTCGGCAATGCGAGACTAGTAGGAATGTATGCACGTGTGCAGCAGGTGTGGGTGCACCACGAAGCAAGATTAGTGGGCTAGCGAAGTATGTTTACCTCTGCACACGCTCAACTGTGTTTGCACACTCGCAACTCGCTAACAATGTGCCATACAATCAACCAATCGGAGGATTAAAAAGTGTCAATACTCACCTGGTAGAGCGTGTGACCATATACAGAGGCTCAGTCCTTGCTGCATGTTATTCCCCCTCTCTCTCCAACTTTCATGTCAATTCAGTTCTTTCAAAAAAAAGTGTCAATACCAGGGCTTTAAATTAACTTTGGCTTAACATGGCTAGTACATTTTTGAAGTTACCAGCCAATCAGATTGTCCAACCACATGTTTTTTTCTACAGGTTCCCTGTGGAGTTTCTGACCTCTGTGGTGAACGACACATATGGCTGCACGATAGTCACAGCGCAGGACGTGCGATGATAGCGCTACAACTTTTTTGCTGCTTGATAGAAAAGTAAACTCGTACCGTTCTCCTTTTACATTATTTGTTACCGGCTGACCCTTCCCCTTTAAGACAGGTAGCCACGTGGGCAACGTGTGTATGTGACGTTACGTTAATCCGACGGGGTTTGTTACCTTTTGTATATTCAGAGATCTAAAAAAACAGGCAGGTTGGGAACTGGGACACAGCTTGAAACTTCTGTTATCAAAGATCAAACGCACATCAGTCTGAAAATGTCATAGTGGAAGAGCAAGGGGAGCAACTTTGATTTATGACAGCCGTGAACTGCAGAATGTGGATTTCTTTCCAACAACAGAAAGTTATCAAACAGGGATTTCAATCTGAGAGTTGATAATTAAAAGTTTTCTACTACATTCTTTAAACTTAATATAATTTCTTACAAAAAAAGAACTTAATTAAACCATTGAAATTCATTTGAATATGACCCATCCACCCAGCGCGGAAATTCTCCCTTACATGCTACTCTCTAAATCCTATCTAACTGCTGCTCTCCCCGGTGCGTTACAGAAATACGCTGAAGGACGCCTTTTACGCTGACGGCCACTGTCCAAACGTCCTTATTTTACGAGTTCGGAATGAGAACGGGTTGGTCCGGGAGGGGTCCGAAAACAGTCAGTATCTGGTGTTATGGTTAGGGTTAGTGTTCATCCATCTCTCAATCATATCTCTCTTTCTCTCTCTCTCTCTCTCTCTCTCTCTCTCTCTGCAGTTCATCGTCGTAACTGACTTGAGTGGTCAAATGCTCACATTCGATGGCGTCTGGCACTTTGGAGAGGTCTTCTCTTCACGGATTAACCCTAACCCTAACACCATTCAGTATTAATACAACAAAACTGTTGTCAGTGCACAAGAGAGAAAAGAATCACCCAAGCAAAAACAACAACAGAAACAACAAAATGGGGAGGGGAATTACTTCAAAAAAATCAAAAGCAAAAAGGCTAGAGATGTACAAAAACCAATAATTGGGAGTAGCACACGAGGGAAGATAAATCAAAACAACAATCTCCTAGTTAGGCAAGACACGACACAGAGAGAAACAGACACTACAAAGGAAAAGAAGCATGCACATGAATGAAACAGGGTTAAAACGCAACAGAGAAAACATGAGATGGTACGGTAACAACAAGGAAAAGGGAACAAATAAACACGATTAAACAGGAAAAGCTACAACTGAACCACAACCACGACAAACGAGACTAACGGTGAAAAGATCACTATTTTTATATAGTTTTCATTAATGCCTCTGCTCGAGTCTGATTTTTCCCGCAAAGTCACAAAATGATTGACTGCAGGTAGACGGCGCTACAGAGCACACATTTTCTGACGGGTCACAGATTTTGGCGTAACACCGGAAAAAGCAGGGTAGCAGGCGATTTCTCTTTATAGGCCTAATTGTATTTTAATAGTTATCTGCTGTCGTTATGGCTGATACTGGGGCAGGGCCATCACAGGAAAGAAGGACATTACAGTACTTCTTTATGCAACTATGGTTTAAAAATGAAGCCATTTGATTGGCTGTGTGTTGAATGTTCACAGATCATTTCACATCAATCTGTCCGGTCCTTTCTACGGCGTCTTACTGAGGACCAAAGAACAGACGGACCTGCAGAGATCTCCTCTCGTGGATCCAGCTTATGTGATATAAAGATATTAGCTTTGTTTAAAAAAAAAAAAAATTGAGTGAAATCCCAACAGATACATGCAACACTCACAGCCAGGTAATTGCTTTCAGCCTGTAGAGGAAATGAACACTTCCTGTGCAAAGAGATTGCTTCGGGCCACCAGCTGCTGTTATCGGGGCGGATCTCATATCCACGAGACCTTAGACAAATATTGTGTTTACCTTCTGCTTTCACAGACTCCTCTTCATTGATCACATAAGATATGAGGATGCAGGCAACGCACGGCGTTATCTGTGTGCCTCATTCATTCCTGAGCGAGCTGTGGTAGATTTAGGAGGCACAGCAACATCTATTTTGCAATCACAGAAATTACATTTCGAAGGGAAATTATATACAAGCAAAAAAATATTTAGTTTGAGCACACACAAATCTATTCCATGCTCTATAAATGCAAATATATATTTGCATGCTTGCTATTATGTTGAATATTACTCCATTTTGTTGCTCGGTGCGCTTAACTGTGCTCAACGCTCGCTAAACTTGACACAGCGTTACAACCACAGGCTGTAAAAATAATGGACGAAGCTTCTGAGTCTGAAACGTGAAGCCAACGCTTAAGCTCCTTAAAGCTGCATTCTCTCCAACTTCCAGCTGATGGTGTCTGATGGAGAGCAGCCAGCGATTTAACTTTACAGTATATTGACACACTGATCACTTTGTTCTACATTTTAAGTTAAACACTGTTATTTTCTTGAAATCACAGGCTTTGGTGCTTTTTCATTAAAAGTTCCCATCAGTGATAGCCTGACAAGTCAGACCCACATCCAGATGTTGGGTCTGGGAACTCCCCATTGGCTGGGCTCAATCCGAGGGGCGGGATAAACGGTTGTCTTTCAGATTCCCTCTGCACGCGATAGGATAGCTCTCCAACCAATCAGAGCATCGCTGATTGATAGATTAAACTTTAAACTCCGAACACATCTTCCTTTTTTAAGAATGAGTTCAGGGCCGTTCTTTGTTCTTTTCTCAAAGAAAAGCTGAACTCCAAGTCTTCCAGAGTTGCGGCCAAAGCCGATTCCAAAGACCGCTGTTCCCAGCAGCAGCAGCCATAAGCCCCGCCCACCGACTCTATACACGATGTGATTGGCCCGACTAGAGTTTGGTTTTTCCAGCTTGTAAGCCAACAGAGCGTTGCTAGACGGATCCTGGCTGAAAATTACATTTGCTGTCGCTAGGGTGGTCTAGATTTCTAGGCTACATCAGTGATGGACTGAAGCCACATTGTGTCTAGACGCAGTGAGTCACCAATAGACTAAAGTAAATGACTCACGATTAAAGATCTAATTTCCATTCTGATCTCGGGTGCTAAACCCAGTCGCCTGAATCGTACCTGTCAATTATTATTCTGCTGGAATGTAGATTTACTGTGAAACTCCTCTGGGATGTAATAACGTTGACCCTGCGAGATAAGAGAGAAGATACAGAGGCAATAATAATGTGCGGACAAGATGAGAGCAGTGACCGTTGGGCTCATCCTAATGTGTTTTGACAGCTCGAGTTATCCTGGAATCTTACTGGCTGCTACGGAGGAGGGTTAGGATCCCCTGTGACTTGATAGGGGGGCAGGGGGCAACTCCACTGGCTCCAAAAAGAAGTCTGTTTCTATAGAAGTCTCTGAGAAAATGAGCCGACATTTTCATAATGAGTTGATGGTCTCAATCGCAAGTTTCCATTCTTCTTCACACATCACGATGTTCATTTAGTAAAATGCTCCCATTTATTTTAAAACAGACGATAAAGCAGGAGATGCTTTAGGACCTGTCAATCAGGACAGAGGCTTAGCGATGCTAACCATGCTAACACTGTGGACATTAAAATAGACCTCAACTAGTTTTGGGCTGTTGTCCGTGTTTTCATCTTAAACTTTGACCCTCTCACTGTGTGTTTTCACTTCAGCAAAGTTAACTGGAACAATTTGGGATGCCTAAAAATTCCAGATTGCCAAACTCAAGGCTTCAAAATAGCAGTCCAAACACCAATGGGTGACATCATGGCTGCTACGTCCATTATTTTTTACATACGCGCTGGCTGAATTCCAGTAGCTACAGCAGCTAACTGAAGGCTTATCTCTGTGAATTATGATAGCTATAGTACTTTGGAAAATAGCGATATGGGGCACTGAGTTTGATGTTTCACGGCTTATTATCTGATTGAGAAAAGTAACGCCCACCAACGCTGTTGTGAGGTTCTAAATACTGGGAGGACACTTGAAAGTAAGAAAAAAATGTCGCACAATCTGGCTCCATATGGAATTTCTCTATGTATTCTGACAACGTTTCGGCCCTCAGGCCTTCTTCAGGTCAACGATTTCAACATTGATTTCAAGAAGGCCTAAAGGCCGAAACCATGCTTCTCGGTCGCCGCGGTCAGAGCTGCTCAAAGAACGGACTTCTTCTCTCCTGTAGCCAATCATTGCAACACCGCCTATGCGTCTGCGTCAACAGATTCTCACTACCATCGCATAAAGTACGGACGCTTGGTCAGGTGCCTTTGGCGTTGTTATTGACGCTAAAAGTCTCCTTTAGCGTCAGATCTAAACGCACTTGGTCGGGACTATTGGCGTCACTTTTGACGCAGTTATATTAAGGAAAAGGTCATGGCTGGGCTTACGTTTCCATGTCATGTGGGAAGAATGGGACGGTTGGGTTTAGGAAAAGAAGAACGTGACGGTTGGGTTTAGGAAAAGAAGAACGGGACAGTTGGGTTTAGGTAAAGAAGAACGGGACGGTTGGGTTTAGGAAAAGAAGAACGGGACGGTTGGGTTTAGGTAAAGAAGAACGGGACGGTTGGGTTTAGGAAAAGAAGAACGGGACGGTTGGGTTTAGGAAAAGAAGAACGGGACGGTTGGGTTTAGGAAAAGATGAACGGGACAGTTGGGTTTAGGTAAAGAAGAACGGCACAGTTGGGTTTAGATAAAGAAGAACGGGACAGTTGGGTTTAGGTAAAGAATAACGGGACGGTTGGGTTTAGGAAAAGAAGAACGGGACGGTTGGGTTTAGGTAAAGAAGAACGGGACGGTTGGGTTTAGATAAAGAAGAACGGGATGGTTGGGTTTAGATAAAGAAGAACGGGACGGTTGGGTTTAGGAAAAGAAGAACGGGACGGTTGGGTTTAGGAAAAGAAGAACGGGACGGTTGGGTTTAGGAAAAGATGAACGGGACAGTTGGGTTTAGGTAAAGAAGAACGGCACAGTTGGGTTTAGGTAAAGAAGAACGGGACGGTTGGGTTTAGGAAAAGAAGAACGGGACAGTTGGGTTTAGGTAAAAAAGAACGGGACGGTTGGGTTTAGGAAAAGAAGAACGGGACGGTTGGGTTTAGGAAAAGAAGAACGGGACAGGTTGGGTTTAGGTAAAGCAGAACGGGACGGTTGGGTTTAGGAAAAGAAGAACGGGACGGTTGAGTTTAGGTAAAGAAGAACAGGATGGTTGGGTTTAGGAAAAGAAGAACGGGACAGTTGGGTTTAGGAAAAGAAGAAGAACGGGACAGTTGGGTTTAGGAAAAGAAGATCGGGACGGTTGGGTTTAGGAAATGTGACACATGGGACACGATCCCCGGTCTCCTGGGTGAAAGTCCTGTGTTTGTTTGACCCATCCACCCCCCAACGAACCTCCTTATGAGGATTTTCGGACTTTCATACTACTCGCTAACATAGTCTCTCTTAGTCCTACGTCATCTTCTAACCCCGTGTAGCTCCTGCTTTCCCCTGTGCGTTCTACAAACGCGCTTTCAAAAAGGGCGCTTTTTATGTCGTAAAAATCGTAAAAGATGTGTCATCGTCACACAGGCCGTGTTTGCGTCATATCGCCACGGCATTAAACAGCTTTAGGTGAGAGTGAGTTTCATGTGTTACTGTTCATCAGACCACCAATTAGATAAGATTATGCACGCTAGTAGACTACTTTGCTGGGAGGAGAGCCAAATTCCTAACATTTCTGATATCAATTACTATAGGAGGCAGTACAGCCGTCGGTTGGCATGTAGATATAAATGTCTTTTTGCTTCCCTAGCTACATTGGGTTTTTTTGTGTGTAATTTAAATTGCAAATATGACAAAAACAGCTCGTATGGTACAGCTTACAGAAGACAAATAAGGCGAGAAGGTCACATAGTGAAATAACATTTCAGTCAAAGCATAAGTTATCCTGGTCACAAGGAATGTACAAGCTGAGCAGACAAAAATTACAGTAGTATTAGTTAAATAAAACAAACAAAATATCAGTACATTTTAAATGAATATGGCATAAAAACAAATCCGGTTACAATCCCATAATCAGGCTACTAGTTAGAAGTCAGGTGGACCATGAAGTAATCCCAAATCCCCAGTGTCCCAGGCTCTTTGTCCTTATCCTAGCCAGCATAACCTCATGATGCTGTCTCACTCATGAGGAGTTTCCACTACTGCATTGTTGGGTTTACGGGTGATTTTCAGTGTCCCTTACTACATTATTAAAAAGAGCCCAAATTTCCCTAAACGTTACTGGAAAATAAATGTATCAGGAGTTAAAACCCACAGCTGCCACCATGTTTCAATAAGCCTTCGCTTATGCTTATAATAATGACAAACACTGTCGTGAACTGCAGAACTTTACTTGGAAACCCTCATGCAGTTACGTACATGTACTCAGCTGTAACTTCCCGGGTGTATCCGTCAAAACCTTCCCCATTCCCGCACTCAATAATGTCCCACTGTCAAAACATATATATTGCAACAAAGGGTATAACAAAGTGTAGAGGATTCAGTGAATGCTGCTGGGACAGCTCCAGGAACATCTTTATCAGCATTGTGGCACAGCTGGCTCGCCTTCTCCAGTTTAATAACTGCAGAAATCATTTATGCTGATTCAATTATTAATTCATTAATCAGTTTGAAGCTGAGCCAGTAATGATCTCTACAGGTTCGTTGATCATTTGTGTTGCAGAGCTGGATTTGTTCATTGCATCTGAGTACAGACTCTGCAGCATGTAAACAGGACACATTATTCCTTCATCGGATTTACTGCTCATATAAATACTGACTGGGAATTGTCCATTGGGTTGATTTCATTTGGAAAGGGAAGACAACTGGCTCATGTAAGCACTCTGTCTTTTCCACTCTCAGGCTTCAGCTGCTGGTTCTTCTTAACATGATTCATTTTTCTTACAGATTTCTGTCCAATTTTTTTTTTTTTTAATCCTCTAAATCCTCTAAATCCATCCTACACGAAAAACGTCAGCCTTTAATTCTCTAACACTCTACAGCAGCCTTTTGGGGTGTCCTTTGTACATTACAGTTCAGAGTCCAGAGAGTTCAGAGAGCTTTATTTTATTGTCCCAACTCCGTCCCAGCTCTATATAGTAGTATATAATAGTACCAGCTCTATATAGTAGTGTATAATAGTACCAGCTCTATATAGTAGTATATAATAGCCCCAGCTCTATATAGTAGTATATAATAGTCCCAGCTCTATATAGTAGTATATAATAGTACCAGCTCTATATAGTAGTATATAATAGTCCCAGCTCTATATAGTAGTATATAATAGTCCCAGCTCTATATAGTAGTATATAATAGTACCAGCTCTATATAGTAGTATATAATTGCCCCAGCTCTATATAGTAGTATATAATAGTCCCAGCTCTATATAGTAGTATATAATAGCACCAGCTCTATATAGTAGTATATAATACTACCAGCTCTATATAGTAGTATATAATAGTCCCAGCTCTATATAGTAGTATATAATAGCACCAGCTCTATATAGTAGTATATAATAGTACCAGCTCTATATAGTAGTATATAATAGTATATGCTAATATAGTAGTATATAATAGTACCAGCTCTATATAGTAGTATATAATAGTCCCAGCTCTATATAGTAGTATATAATAGTCCCAGCTCTATATAGTAGTATATAATAGCACCAGCTCTATATAGTAGTATATAATAGTACCAGCTCTATATAGTAGTATATAATAGTATATGCTCTATATAGTAGTATATAATAGTACCAGCTCTATATAGTAGTATATAATAGTCTCTGCTCTATATAGTAGTATATAATAGTCCCAGCTCTATATAGTAGTATATAATAGCACCAGCTCTATATAGTAGTATATAATAGTCTCTGCTCAATATAGTAGTATATAATAGTACCAGCTCTATATAGTAGTATATAATAGTCCCAGCTCTATATAGTAGTATATAATAGTCCCAGCTCTATATAGTAGTATATAATAGTCCCAGCTCTATATAGTAGTATATAATAGTCTCTGCTCTATATAGTAGTATATAATAGCACCAGCTCTATATAGTAGTATATAATAGTACCAGCTCTATATAGTAGTATATAATAGTCTCTGCTCTATATAGTAGTATATAATAGTCTCTGCTCTATATAGTAGTATATAATAGTCTCTGCTCTATATAGTAGTATATAATAGTCTCTGCTCTATATAGTAGTATATAATACTACCAGCTCTATATAGTAGTATATAATAGTCTCTGCTCTATATAGTAGTATATAATAGTCTCTGCTCTATATAGTAGTATATAATAGTACCAGCTCTATATAATAGTACCAGCTCTATATAGTAGTATATACTAGTATCTGCTCCGGCGGTCCCAGCCCTCCGGAGCAGATACGCAGAGCTTCTATTTTTGCCGGACGGCGGAGAGCTCCGCAGTAACTCAGCTCACGGCAGATCGTGCGGGACAGGAAGTCGAGCACAGAAACAAAAAAAAAATCGGGTTCATTTTCAAAGTAAAATCCAGCGTGCTCCCGGCGGATCATATCTCCTGCTCTACACCTTGAGAACAGCTCAGAGCTGTTCCCCTCTACTCCTCTGGATGGAAACTAACTGGTGTTGGTGTTGTGGTTCTATTCTACGTGAATTCGTGAGATCTCGTTGGTCCTCGTGACTTCAGCTGTCAGTCATGGCCGCAGCCGTGCCGCAACAAATCCAGACCTGGTGGGTGTTGACGGTCGGCGGAGCACGGAGCCGGTCCTCAGCGGAGCCGGTCCGCAGACGTTCTGCATCCAGTGGAAATCCGGAGTTAGTGATACAAATAAAAACTGTGCACTCAAGAGTTGTGCGCAAGTTAAAAGCTCTTATTGGACAAGGAAGAAAAAAACGTTTCTACCCGTTTGTTTTTTCTCTTGGGAGCCCTAAATCTTCGTCCAGAGGGAATATTTTAAATGCTTTATATTTATCCTATCTATTTATTTTTGTCAAAAATACTCAAGGGCCTTGATTGAGAGTCTGATTGTTGATTGTTTATTGGATGTCTTGTTGATAGTTGATTGTTTATTTTATGTCTTTTCTATTTTTTAGAAACGTATTTATTTTTATTGCATTTTGCACCGGGGGTCCGAGAGGACTGAAATTTCATTTGTGCCGTATGTCATGCATGTATAAAGCTGACTTGACTTGAAGAGAAATGAATTCCTCTGAGAGTGGGGGGTCAGAGCTTAACATTCTGCCTTCTGCAAAACTTGTTTGTCAAAGATCTTTGTTAGAGAAAGCTGCTGTATGCCAACTATCTAAACTGGCCTCTGTGACAATTTTGGACTGACTACTTTTGTGTATTTAAGAATATTTTTGGGGGCATTTCAGGCCTTTATAATGCTGTACAGCTGAAGATGTGAAAGAGAGAGAGGGAAGGACATGTGGCAAAGGGACCAGGTTGGAGTTGAGCCTGCTGCTGCCTGTGATGAGCCTTAGTATACGGGGCACACGTTCTACCAGGTGAGCTATACAGGTGCCATACTGCTTTTGTTACGTAAATGCAAATGGCCTGTATTTAGATTGAGCTTTTCTAGTCTTAACAACTACTCAAAGCACTTTAACATACAATGCACATTCACATACTGTGGCCGAGGCTGCCGTACAAGGTGCCACCTGCTCATCAGATAAACATTCACACACATTTACACACCAAGGCGCGGCATTGGGAGCAATTCACGGTTCAGTGTCGAGACTAAAGATTCTGTGTAAGATGGTGGAAATATTCATTATATTTTGTGTGAATTCTTTTTAGATCCCCGTCATCTTAAAGTCTGTTTCCATCTTGAGCTTGAGACAAGAGGCCTGATGGTGGAGCACAAATGTAGGTGGAGGGGTCCCCAGAATCAGAAGCTTTCATCCTCTGGCATGGACCTCCATTGTACCCAAAGCTAAATATAACTGTAACGACAGCTAAACCTAACTGCTATGTGACCGGTTGTCGCCGTAATTCCGTAGGATGTACGAATCGTTGAGCATAACATCGTACGGTATAATATGAACCCGTTCATGAGAATACATTGCAAGAAACAAAAACAGCTTTAAATGAATTGAAAAACTGGTTACAACACAGAGAACTATCCCATTAACACTGTCTGACATGCTGTAGAATTGAAAATAACTTAGATATTAAAATCACTTCGACGTTGAACTGTAGGGCCAGGTATCAAACCACCAACCTTCCAATTGGTAGATGGCCGCTCTACCACCTGAGCCACAGCCGCACCGTTGTATTCTGCATTGTTTTGAGATTTTTCCACCCGATTCTCAACCTCATCCATTCTGTTGAATAAGGTGGAGTCTCCATCGAAACAAACACATTTTTTTCAGTCATTTTGGTACCTAAACTTAACTGCCGTCGCATTGGCTGCATCCCTTCTAGCCTCAACCCTTTTTGTAGGTTTTGGATACGTTGAGGTCGTTTTTTTTTCTTCAATCCCTGTCCCCAAGTACTTATAGGACTCAACCATCTCCTGCACAGGGCAACAAACAAGCAGCATAAAAGAAAAGAAAAAAGACGACCGAGCCACAGCATCAGCCACTGAAAGCTCTATTAACAACAATTCAATCAGGGGAGACTTAGTTGCAGATATGCAAAGGTTTATTTGTACATACATACATAATTTGAAATGAACAGAGTCTTTGGAGATTAGACTCCATCGTTCAGGTCAAATTGACCCGTTTTTAAAAGTTTTGTTTTATATCAGAAAATATGGGACGTAGAAATAAGCGCTGAAAATGTGTAGAAGAAAAATTTAACAATTTAAAACTTTGGAAAAAGCAAAAACAAACGCGTCAAAACAAGGCGTCAAACACATCAAAAGGTTCAAGGTTGACAGGAAGACAACACAAGGGTTAAAAGGGTAGAGAAACCAAGGCATATCCCCCCGGTGGAGTCTAGACACTAGTGGTGGTGGTGGTGAAGGTAGTGGAATTTAGCTCGCCCTGCATTTCTTGGGGATGTATAAAATATGAAATTGTATTTTAAATATTTTACCATCTTATCAATCACTGCTAAATTAACGCATACCTAACGAGTGATGTAGCCTAGTATCATCATCTCATTACTGTTGTTACGGCTTTGCATGGTTGAGTGGTGATAGAAGATGGGTTAGGTCTATGTTACCTGGCTGTGTTCTGATGTTTGCATGGTTGAGCGGTGATAGAAGATGGGTTAGGTCTATGTTACCTGGATGTGTTCTGATGTTTGCAGGGTTGAGTGGTGATAGAAGATGGGTTAGGTCTATGTTACTTGGATGTGTTCTTATGTTTGCATGGTTGAGCGGTGTTAGAATATGGGTTAGGTCTATGTTACCTGGCTGTGTTCTGATGTTTGCAAGGTTGAGTGGTGATAGTAGATGGGTTAGGTCTATGTTACCTGGATGTGTTCTGATGTTTGCAAGGTTGAGTGGTGATAGTAGATGGGTTAGGTCTATGTTACCTGGCTGTGTTCTGATGTTTGCAAGGTTAAGTGGTGATAGTAGATGGGTTAGGTCTATGTTACCTGGCTGTGTTCTGATGTTTGCATGGTTGAGTGGTGATAGAAGATGGGTTAGGTCTATGTTACCTGGCTGTGTTCTGATGTTTGCATGGTTGAGCGGTGATAGAAGATGGGTTAGGTCTATGTTACCTGGATGTGTTCTGATGTTTGCATGGTTGAGCGGTGATAGAAGATGGGTTAGGTCTATGTTACCTGGATGTGTTCTGATGTTTGCATGGCTTCTTATACTGAAGGTGGATACTGTTTGATGTGTAGCTGTGCTGTGGCACTGCATGGCAAACTGAGAAAGCTTTACTGTTGTTTAAGCTGTCTATGGTGTCTTGTTGACTTCTGTCTGTATAGTTTAATCTGTACTAATGTCTCGTTGACTTCTGTCTGTATGATTAACCTGCACTAATCTCGTGCTGCTTCGTGCTGCTCTGGTCTAAAATCATCTGGCCAAAGGACACAGTTGAAAATTAGCCGGCTGGCTAACACTGGCACATTTACAGAAATGTTGATTAATGTGTGTTGTCCTTTATAAAAAAATAATCAAATCAAATCAAGGAGCCCGAAGACCGGACCGAAGGAGCCGACGGGAGCGGTCTGCCGGAAGAGGACCAGGGTGCCGTGGGTGAAGATGACTGGAGGTGGAAGGGGAGGAGGAGGGTTGCACACTTTGCCTGAAATGACAACTGACAGCAGCAGAGAGAAGGACAGATTTAAGCAGGGATGTCATGCTGTGATTGGCTCGTGAAATCCACGGCCAATGCTGGTTGGTTTAACTGAAAAGTGAACGTCTCGAAACAGCTGATCAGTTTTAGGAAGAGATTAAGTTCAGATGTCTTCCTGAAAAAATTTACGCTGAGCTTCATTTAGCTTAAGAGTCATAAAAACACCATTTTGCACCCCTTTGAAATTAAACAATCGTACATGGAGAGTCCATCACAGCTTCATCGTGCAAAAATGCAATGCAGCTTGGAGTTCTGGAGTTGGAAAACTTTGACGACCCCTTCACAGCCTCCCCCTTACGTCTAAAGCTCCCGAGTGTTGTTCAGAAAGCCGTTCTGTCAGAGCAGCACTCACCGAGGTAGAAGATGGCGAGGCAGGATGAGGTTTTCAACAAGAAAGTAAATTACAGATGTCAAAAAAGTAACATCAGAGAGATCTGACAGAGGCAGCGGAGGATCAGATGAGAGTTCTTCTTTCATTCTGCTCGATACTCTTGTTACGTTTGGCAGTGGTTGGCTCTAACAGCTACAGTACCGGATCAAAATGTGGCGCTTTTTATATCCAAGTTGTCTAAAGCATGTCAGACAGTGTTAATGGGATAGTTCTCTGTGTTGTAACCAGTTTTTCAATTCATTTAAAGCCGTTTTTGTTTCTTGCAATGTATTCTCATGAACGGGTTCATATTATACCGTACAATGTTATGCTCAACGATTCTTACATCCTACGGAATTACGGCGACAACCGGTCACATAGCAGTTAGGTTTAGCTGTCGTTACAGTTATATTTAGCCGACAAAACTTGCTGATACTGTGGCTCGGTCATCTGACTTTTTTCTTTTCTTTTATGCTGCTTGTTTGTTGCCCTGTGCAGGAGATGGTTGAGTCCTATGAGTACTTGGGGACAGGGATTGAAAAAAAACTTGACCTCACCTGCAAAAAGGGTTGAGGCTAGAAGGGATGCAGCCAAGGTGGCGACAGTTAAGTTTAGGTACCAAAATGACTAGTTAAGTTTAGAAAAAAAATTGTTCGTTTCGATGGAGACTCCACCTTATTCAACAGAATGGATGAGGTCGAGAATCGGGTGGAAAAATCTCAAAACAATACAACAGGGCGGCTGTGGCTCAGGTGGTAGAGCGGCAATCTACCAATCGGATATTTTCAATTCATTTAAAGCTGTTTTTGTTTCTTGCAATGTATTCTCATGAACGGGTTCATATTATACCGTACGATGTTATGCTCAACAATTCGTATATCCTACGGAATTACGGCGACAACCGGTCACATAGCAGTTAGGTTTAGTTGTCGTTACAGTTATATTTAGCTTTGGGTACAATGGAGGTCCATGCCAGAGGATGAAAGCTTCTGATTCTGGGGACCCCTCCACCTACATTTGTGCTCCACCATCAGGCCTCTTGTCTCAAGCTCAAGATGGAAACAGACTTTAAGATGACGGGGATCTAAAAAGAATTCACACAAAATATAATGAATATTTCCACCATCTTACACAGAATCTTTAGTCTCGACAATCAGGAGACTACAGTGAACATAAGGGCAATGCACTGGATGACAGGTAGACTATAGCCGCTTTTCAACAGCACGAACTTTCCCCCCAAACTAGCCTTCAGAGGACCTCGTTGGATTTTGACCGCAGGGCCCAGGGTCTAAATTGTTCTGGGAACAAAAAGTCTCTGATCGAATTGTAGTACTTTCTGAGAGTACAGGGGTTTGCAGGGATGACCGTCGCTGATTGGGGACACACACACACACACACACACACACACACACACACACACACACACACACACACACACACACACACACACACACACACACACACACACACACACACACACACACACACACACACACGCTTCAACTTGCTGACCGCTTTATTCATTAAACAAGGAAGTACTTTCATATCGATATATAGCTGTAAAAGAAAGAAAAAAAAGTTATTTTCTGATTGTTTAACAGCGAATACGTTCTGAAGCACAAATAAATAACCATTAAAGGACAATTCCAGCGCAAAATGAACCTAGGGGTTAATAATGTACGTGTACCAAGTCGACCGTTCTCTGGGATCTGTTTTCATGCCAATTGAATGCGTCTCTAGTTTTAAACAAGATACCGCAAACCAGTGGTTAGCTGCTAACGCTAGCTTTCGGGGGAGGTGGTAAATCTCTTTCTAGACCACTAACAAGGCTCAAAATATCACCACACTTCAACGGTAGCATAATGAGGGTCCTTACATGTAAACCGAAGCATTGAGAACTTTGTAAATGTACAGACCGTTTATTAAAAAGACGCCATCTTGGAAAACAGTCATCACCAGTCAAACGATGAACGCCGTGCAACCAGAAAACAAAGCTCAAACACAGCGTTCGTGATTCGACTGCTCCTGCATGTAAACATGAACGCTACTATCTTTTTAATAAACTGTACACTTACAAAGTTCTCAATGCTTCGGTTTACATGTAGGGAGCCTCATTATGCTGCCGTGGAAGTGTGGTGCTATTTTGAGCCTTGTTAGTGGTATAAAATAGCGATTTACCCTCTGCCCCGAAAGCTAGCATTAGCAGCTAACCACCGGTTTACGCTAGCTTGTTTCAAGCTAGAGACACATTAGATTAGCATGAAGACATATCCCAGAAAACGGTCGACTCGGTACACGTGTTATTAGGTTAATTTTGCACCGGAATTGTCCTTTAATACAAAACAGAAGATCTTGTGGAGACAGACGCTCTGCATTACATTCATTGATATTGATTCATGACTATTTTAGGACGAAGGAAGAACATTTTTCTCTGTTCAATGACATTATAAGTAAAGTTAGGCTTTGCTGTTGGCTTCCCGACTCATTTAAAAAAAGACACAGGATTGAAATACTGAGATAAAACAATAATTTGTGCATGTTGCTGCAACCAAACAGAAACAAGACACCCATCTAAAAGCAATATTATTTTGGGCAGGATTTTTGCATATTTAGATCAGAGGTTTTCTGACACTGTGGGTTTATTCTCAGAGAAACGTGACACAAACCCACAATTAAAAGTTGCTTTTAGTAGTTCCTGTTTATAATACACAGACACCTAAAAGTGGATTACGTTGATACTGAAGTAAGTCAAGTCTTTGCATATATATTTACATCAGGGATAATGATCCCTTATGTAAATATATAAGTCTTTTGAAGTGCAATATGTCTTTTGAAGTGCAAATTGCAGCAATCAGGTGCTCTGGGTACCATGGTTTCCTGGCATGCAACTCACCTCATATATCTTTACATCTCTCCCCCTGCAGCTCTCACAGTTTGAAAACTGATTTATATCAGAGATAATGAAAAAGTGAGAGGAAATAAGTGGAAAGAAAGGAGTGATGACAGGATCAGACCTTTAGGGGGGCTCAGCCCCTAATGAGAATGTGACACGGATAACAATGAATATATGTATTTATTATAATAACAGAGGATAAATGCAAAATATTGAACATATGAAAAAAAACTACGAAAGTCCCTTTATGGACTACCAGAATCAAATGAAATGATAAGGAGGTGTAAACAATGTATAAAAAATTAAACTTTCCTTGACTGGGTTACAGGTGCATAGCATCGGCAGGATACACACACAGACACAGGATATTAAAGCTGTTTCTTTTAACTCGAAGCACTAAAATTTATAAAAAATAAATAAATGAATTTGTTTTTGATTATAATTTTTAGGGGGGCTGAGATGAAATTTAGGGGGCCTTGAGCCCCCCTAAAAAGGGTCTAAAATCGCTACTGAATGACCATTTAGTTTCGAAGCACTGAAAAAAAACTGTTCAAAGCAGCCCCATTGAAGTCCATGGACGCCGGCTTCAACAGGGAAATGCACTGTGACGCTACGGGAATGTATGAGAAGGAAATCCAGTCAGTCGACCTGCTATATGTAGCTGATTCTGAACGAACTCGTCTTCGAGATGAGCGTGTTTTTAGTCAATAAAATGTTAACACAATAGTACATATTTGACCATAAATTATTTGACATTTTAGGGGAAGCCGAGCTTCCCTTGCAGTCTTAAGTCTTAAGAAGTCGGAGAAACAGCTAGCTAGCTCATGTAGTCCTTACCTAGCTACTGAGCATGTGGTCTTACCTAGCTACTGAGCATGTGGTCTTACCTAGCTACTGAGCATGTGGTCTTACCTAGCTACTGAGCATGTGCTCTTACCTAGCTACTGAGCATGTGCTCTTACCTAGCTACTGAGCATGTAGTCTTACCTAGCTACTGAGCATGTGGTCTTACCTAGCTACTGAGCATGTGCTCTTACCTAGCTACTGAGCATGTAGTCTTACCTAGCTACTGAGCATGTGGTCTTACCTAGCTACTGAGCATGTGATCTTACCTAGCTACTGAGCATGTGATCTTACCTAGCTACTGAGCATGTGATCTTACCTAGCTACTGAGCATGTGGTCTTACCTAGCTACTGAGCATGTGGTCTTACCTAGCTACTGAGCATGTGGTCTTACCTAGCTACTGAGCATGTGGTCTTACCTAGCTACTGAGCATGTGGTCTTACCTAGCTACTGAGCATGTGGTCTTACCTAGCTACTGAGCATGTGATCTTACCTAGCTACTGAGCATGTGGTCTTACCTAGCTACTGAGCATGTGATCTTACCTAGCTACTGAGCATGTGGTCTTACCTAGCTACTGAGCATGTAGTCTTACCTAGCTACTGAGCATGTGGTCTTACCTAGCTACTGAGCATGTGGTCTTACCTAGCTACTGAGCATGTGGTCTTACCTAGCTACTGAGCATGTGGTCTTACCTAGCTACTGAGCATGTAAGCAGGGTGAAAAGAGAAGCTGCAGCAATGAGCAGTACAACAAAAATATGGAGTTTTTTGAAAATTAAACCATGTAAACCTATTCTGGTACAACCTCTAAATACAATTATAAACCTGAAAATGAGCAGAATATGAGCACTTTAAAGAAATCGCAACTGGTCGGGAAGTATAAACAGAAAATAGCATTGATTTGTTTTTTATAATTGAATTCTTTCCTCTTGTTTACATTCAGTACGGTAGCTTTGCTTTTTGCTAAAGTCTTCTGTAAGCTCTGGCGTGAGTGGTGATGAGTTACAAGGTGATGATGAAGCTGCCTCTCCACATTACTGTGCTGCAGCAGACTTTGATCTTTCACCAAAGCATTGTGAACAAGAGATTTCTCTCCGCAGTTACAGAATTTTTTTAGCCGCGCTGAGCTTTCATCTTTCCCCTACATTATTCACAGTGCTTCTTATTTTCCAACCTGGATTTTCTCCCGCTGAGGGGTTGGTGGTTTTCTGTGTGGGATGATGACGCATCAAAAGAAAATAACTGCTCTTTTTGGTATTTGGAGCTCTGGGTTGTTTCCACAGTGAGATCAGCAACATATTTATTATAGTTTTAATGTCTTCAAAGTCGAATAAGAACCTGAAACATGCCACAAACTGCAAACAATAAGGAAAATGCATGATTGAAATGTGTAATATTACGCTATATTTGTAAGTCTGCTTATTTGCAATGGCCTCTTTTATTGCAGAATGTAACAGCATTAACTTCTTGCAACGAGCCAGTCTGCAGCGTTCTGAAAGCTGCCAGTTCACACCAATGAGACGAGACAGTTTATCATCTCCATAGCAACCACTCTTTGCACTTACATCCTAACTTCCGACTTTTCGGCTTTTTTGTAGCTGAATATATCAGGTTTCATGGAAATGTGAATGTGCATAACGTTAGTGATCGTGAGATGCTTGCTACAGTTACACTGCCAGCGATGAATCGGCGAAAACACGTTCTATTTCTCTGATTCACGGCTTTGTTTTAACGCCGCTGGGCGATCTCTCTCTTCAGTCACACTCTCTTGCGACCATATAACGTTACGTTGCTTTCAAGCAGTCGTTGAGTCTCCGTCTACGGAAAAATCTCTGCCATTTTGACCAGCTATTTGTAACATAAAAATAAAATGGATTCTGGATCATTTTATTTCTATAGTTTGTCACTGACTCCACCAGCTGACTTCTCTATTGGCTGTTGAAACAGGAGACGTCTCTTATGTTCTAAAACCAGCCTCTGGAGACACCACCAGCTGACTTCTCTATTGGCTGTTGAATCCGGAGACGTCTCTTATGTTCTAAAACCAGCCTCTGGAGACTCGACCAGCTGACTTCTCTATTGGCTGTTGAAACAGGAGATGTCTCTTACGTTCTTTAACCAGCCTTTGGAGACTCCACCAGCTGACTTCTCTATTGGCTGTTGAAACAGGAGACGTCTCTTACGTTCTTTAACCAGCCTCTGGAGACTCCACCAGCTGACTTCTCTATTGGCTGTTGAATCCCGAGACGTCTATTATGTTCTAAAACCAGCCTCTGGAGACTCGACCAGCTGACTTCTCTATTGGCTGTTGAAACAGGAGACGTCTCTTACGTTCTAAAACCAGCCTCTGGAGACTCCACCAGCTGAGTCGCAGCGACACCATCAGCTGGTTCAAGTTGAGCTGAAACGGGTCGGTTCAGACTGCTGAAACTTTTCCTGCTACTTTCTAAAGCGGTTTTGTCTTGTCGCAACTCTTTGGTCTGAGCTGGGCTTACGTTAAATCATTCAAATGGAAAATCAAAGGAACACAAATGAGCCGTTTTCACCATTTTGTCGTCTGTAATCATTCCCTCGCCTCCCACAGAAGCCTCCTGATGAATAATAATTTCTTCTGAAGAATGACTAACTCATTAACTGAAGTAATTAGCCAAATGAATAATCATCAAGCTGAGGCGGTGCGGAGGCTGCTCGGCATTCCTCCAGAGCTGCAGTTATTGCAAACAAAAAAAAAATTAATTCTCATCAAACTGAACCACTGACTGATTCTGAGGATTATTCTACCCTGGAAACTCACGTGTTTAAAGAATCAGCAAAGAAACAGGTTGTCTTAATCAGGAGTTACGTGGGAAAAATACAGAGGAGAATAACCATGTCTCTGTTCAATCGACTCTGCATATAAAACCCAAATCAGAAGCTACAGACACACAAACACCGTGTTTAAACCCTCGTTACTTTTACTTTGAATTGTAGTCAGGGTCCCAACGTTTGCAAAAATACTAAATATTTCAGGATTTTGGGTAAATGTGCGTAAAATAAAACATGATACATAAATAAATCATGGTGTTTGGTTTTAATATTTCCCTCAGAGAAACTTAAGTTATACGTGTTCTTCATGTTCATTTAGGGCTGAACAAACTACTGTGTAATACCAGCAAAATAAACAGGCTCCCAAAGTACTTCCGGAGCATTATCGAAATTCTATTGTAGCTTCAGAGGAGTCAAAAGTTTTGATCGCTCCTCAGTCACAGAACAGAAGAGAGAGGTGACTGTTTTGGCGGCCACAAGAGAGAAAGACCTCGCCAGATTAGTCGCTAGTCGCTTTTGTGGAAAAAAAAGTTGCTAAGGGGGTCTGAAAAGTTGCTAAATCTAGCAAAAAAGTCGTTGGCAACACTGTTCGAGTACCGTTTGAAAATTAAAATAAACGGAGAGTTTACACATTAAAGAGCCAATGGAGCTACGTCACGTTTAGCGCCACGTGCGTAACCGGAAGTTAAAGGACAAATCTGGCGCAAATTGAACCTAGGGGTTAATTACATATGTGTACGCAGTCGACCGTTCTCTGGGATATGTTTTCATGCTAATTGAATGTGACCAGTTTCATAGCAAACCGCTAACTAGCTTATAACGCTAGTCGTCCAAATAACGCTAGACGGCACAGGGTAAAGTAAAAAGAAATCTCTATTTCTACACCACTAACAAGGCTCAAAATAGCACCACACTTCCACGGTAGCATACTGAGGGTCTCTACATGTAAACCGAAGCATTGAGAACTTTGTAAAAGTGCAGACAGTTTATTAGAAAGACAGTACCGTTCATGTATACAGGCGGGCGCCATCTTGGGAAAGCAGTCAAACGCCTTGCAACCAGTAACCAGTAACGTAGCTCATGGACGGCGTTCGTTGTTCGTGCGCCGGATTTGTCCTTTAAGCAACGTCTGATTGGAACTTGAGAAACCACAATGAGAAATAACGGAGCAACACCAAATTTATAACGTCTTGGGTTTTCTGGTTCCAATATTTCAGAAGAAGGCGAACACTGAGCAGCTCACAGACGACCAGCGATGTGTGCTATGAACAGCTTAGGGATCTGAAAGTTATCATCCCTTAAAGCTATAATGCGTAGTTTCTGTCGCCCCCATGAGGAATTCTAAGTAATGGCAACAAAACTGTCGGCGCGTCCACATGATACAAGCCTTCCGTGACCACATCGATTGCAGTTGAGAGAGGGTATTTTTCTGCTGCTGGATCAGAGGGTGACACGGACGCCTTCAGGAAAACCAGACAGACACTTATTGGATTTTTAATTTAAAGTCTGTCCTCTAATAGGAAGTTCAATGTGAATAATTTTCTCCAAGGCAACCTTAACACTGCACTGCTGTTGCTTAAGTTTAGAGGTTACACACACACACACACACACACACACAAACTTAAAGGCAAATTATAAAAAAAAACATATTTTGAGAGCCAGGATAAGACTATAAATAAATTAAATAATTACATTTCTAGAGCAGCAACTCCGGTGTTCTGCGAGGTACAACGGAATAAAATTATTGTCAAAGAAGTCTTGTGGCTTTTTCATTATTTTGTTTTATCATGTTGGTGTTTAAACCTACAGTTTAGATAGATAGATAGATAGATAGATAGATAGATAATCACGCTCACAGGAAGATGGACCAATGAGGACAACGAGCATGCAGATGAGCTTCCCTGAGACTGTTTCTGATAGTTTGTGCAGAAATTCTTTGGTTATGCAAACCGATTGTTGCAGCAGCTGTCCGGGTGGCTGGTCTCAGACGATCTTGGAGGTGAAGATGCTGGATGTGGAGGTCCTGGGCTGGTGTGGTTACACATGGTCTGCGGTTGTGAGGCCGGTTGGATGTACTGCCAAATTCTCTGAAACGCCTATGGAGAAATTAACATTCAATTCACGGGCAACCGCTCTGGTGGACATTCCTGCAGTCAGCATGCCAGTTGCACACTCCCTCAAAACTTGCGACATCTGTGGCATTGTGCTGTGTGATAAAACTGCACACTTCAGAGTGGTCTTTTATTGTGGCCAGCCTAAGGCACACCTGTGCAATAATCCTGCTGTCCAATCAGCATCTTGATATGCCACACCTGTGAGGTGGATGGATTATCTCGGCTCACTAACACAGTTTTAGACAGATTTGTGAACAATATTTGAGAGAAATAATCCTTTTGTGTACGTAGAAAAAGATCTTTGAGTTCAGTTCATGAGAAATGGGGGCAAAAACAAGTGTTGCGTTTATAATTTTGTTCACTGTAGATAGATAGATAGATAGATAGATAGATAGATAGATAGATAGATAGATAGATAGATAGACTTTATTAATCTCAAATTGGGAAATTTCTGTGTAACTGCAGCAAATTACAAGGACATACACACAAATGCAATATTTAAAAACTATTAGAAGTTCCATACAATGCAGAAAAGGCACAAAGTGTTGCATAAAAACTCACCAGAATGCAGAAAATGAAGTGAAGACGTTTTTCAATTTTGCTCAAAAGTGGAGATCTCAACCCCCCCGCCCCCCCAATGTTGAACCCAAAGTCACGCCCTTGCACTCACACATACAGAAAAGTAGAATCTATTAGAAATAATAAATAACATAAGATAACAAAAGACCAAACTAAAAATACCATGCACTTTAATAAGTAGACCTTTGTTTACATGTTGTTCTATGCTGTATTATACGTACAAGTGTTGTCTGACAGCAGGGCAAAGCGCTAAAAATACTATAGCATCCACTTAAACTGATTTCGGTTTTCAAAAAAATCCCAAACTATCCCTTTAACATTGTTACCTCATTATGCAAGCATAAATTGCAATCACACATTAAAATTGACATTGACAGGACAGATCGTTTAATGGAGCGTTTGGCAGCACGCAGTCAGTGTGTCCGTGAGTGTGTGGGTGTACTGCTGACAGAGGAGCCAGCCGCCTGTCAGTATCATCACGTCCAAACCATGATTGACTAAAGCCTGGTCTTTGGAGCATCAATCAGGCTGAAAAGAACACAACTGCCAAGCAGAGTTGGCCGAGGCACCGAAAACTCACTGAGAAGAATAAAACTTGGCATGACTCAGGTAGACTTTTAAGCCGGAGGGAACACAAACTCAACACACATTATAAAGACTGATTATAGGGGCAGTGCGACAGCCATGAGAGTGTTAACACCACAGAGACTCTGTGAAAAACAGCACTAGTGTGCGTGGGTTTCAGTTTCACGTCTCATCTCTCCAAAGTGTCGGTCATCGCGACACATTCTCGTTCACAGCGCATCAAAAGCGACGCTTGTTCAGGTGCCTTTGGTGTTTGTTATTGATGCAAAAGTCTCCTTTAGCGTCATATTTACGTAGATGCACTTGGTCAGGACTCTTGGCGTCACATACCTGTGCCTTATTATATTCATGGAGTCTTGTACACTTGATTATGTATTTTCAAGGCATATTGTTTCTGCCTTCCCTGCTCTACCTGTAAAGCACTTTGGGTCAACTGTTCGTTTAAATGTGCTATATAAATTAAATGACTTAACTTGACTTTTTGACGCTCTCGGGACTCGCGTCTAGCCCTGTAACATCATATTTAGATGCACTTGGCGGGTACACTTGGTGTCATTTTTTGACGCTCTGATTCGGGACGTACATTTAACTGACACAACGGCACAAGAATGGGACAGTTAGGTTCAGGAAAAGATGGTAGGAGGGGGTAGAAAATGTACGTTTCAGTGGGAGTGTGCCTATATTCCCACAGCCCTAATGTTCCCACATTTCTAAGATTTTTTTCAAAATTAGGCCCTATGTTCCCACATTTCCTTTTTCATATATTCGTATCAGATTGTATCCCCCTGTCCCTAACCCTAAAAAATGTTGTGGGAGGATAGGGTTTAAATTGAAGGGAAATGTAGGAACACAAGACCTCATTTTGAAAATGTCCTAGAAATGTGGGAACGCAGGGCTGACCCCATTTCCGTGACACGCGGGACAAGAACGGGACATGATCCCCGGTCTCCTGGGTGAAAGTCCTGTGTTTGTTTGAACCATCCACCCCCCGCCCCAACCAACCATTTACATTACTCTCTACCGTTGTCTCTCTTAATACTACGTCATCTTGTCATCTACGTCAGCGCTGTGGTCGAACTGCTGCTCTGCCCGGTGCGTCCCATACAGACACTAAAGGGTGAGTCGGTTTCTGACACTGAGAGACACTGACCAAGCGTCAGTATTTTACAAGTTGGGAGTGAGAACAAGTTGATCATCGTGATATCAACTGATTTCCCAGCGTATACCTAAACGTGATCATGTTTCAGCGAATTAGCGACAGATATTCTGAACCGGGATGACATGTCATTGTGTGACTTTGGTGTTTGGATTTAGTCCATATCGACGCCAAATATTTTAGATTCATGTTAATGTATATTTTTTCCAGACATATTTTAACTTTCAAAAAAGGTATCAAACAATAATTTTGCGGCCCCCCTGCAGTGACTCTGAGGACCCTCCAGGGGTCGCGGACCCCCTGTTTGAAGATCTCTGGTTTATATTAATCGAAGAACTGTAGGTAGTTAGTTTCTGGTCGTCCAAGAGAAGAATGAAAAATCTATTATTCAAACAGTTTAAGTTGAATATAATAAAGTCCTTAAGTGGCTGTGGACACAGTCACCAAACTGAGTTCATTAGAAATGTATTAGTAGCTGAGTCTAGCGGCTTTCGGCTCCGTCCTGAATTGACTTTGTTTGCTGGAGGCCCTAAAAAGATTTGGATTGCTTTATCTCTCCTTGAGGTACAATTTTTCACTCAAAGCTTAGTGCTGCTGTGCTTGGAGGATAAAGCTACCGTGTATTTAGGATGAAAACTGTCCCTAAGGACGAGTTTGTCTTTTAAATTCTGGGTGGTTCTGGTGTCTATTCTTTAATCTATTTCACTGTCAGTCAGGCAAAGTATAATTATCTCCTCTGTTTATTTCATATCTTAGTGTCGCTATGAAGTCCTTCAATTATTCAGAGTTATGCAGCAATATTTACCAGATGTCATTTAGATAGCCCTCATTTTGTTTTCGCTGGCAGAAGACTTTCTCCTCTGAACTGACAGAAATATTGGAACAAACTTCTTTTCTTTTCTATAATCTTCAACTCAGACTCAGTTACAGTCAATGTCACGTAAAGATGCGCCTCCTCATAATATCTGTTCAACTATACTTTATGGTATATATATATATACAGTACCTAGTTTTATATATATAAATATATACAAAAGGGCTTTAAACTGACACCCAAATGCGGGTCAAAATGAACTTTGGCGGGTAACATTTTAAAGTTACTAGCCAATTTGCCCGGTGATGAATAAGACGAAGCGTCTGTTTGAATCGGCAGGCTGCAGAAACGATGCGACAAGTCTGTATTTCCAGATCGGTCTGTGTTCTGCCAAGACGTTTGGGCAGTTTTGTGTGGATTTGGCTTGGAAACGTAATCTTTACCTGGCAACACTGCTTGCAGTGTAGTGTTTATCCTATTTCCCATGAACACTAAGTCGTGATGCGTCGTACAACAGTTGACTACGTACCTACCGTACGTGGTCTCGATTACGAGATACGCTGAAACAGAGAAGACAAACGGAACGGAGCCAAACAAACCAGAGGAGCTGAAATTAAAGTAAAGTTAGTTAGGAAAAAAAAACAAAAAAAACATGGCTAGTGGAAAATCTGATTGGCTGGTAACTTTAAAAATCTACTAGCCTTGTTGGCTGGTGTTCAAAAAAGTTAATTTAAAGCCATATATATATAAAAATGGTCCAGGCAGGTCAATACAGACTTCAGGTAACAGTCTGTTAAGCCAAATTGAGGCAGACTCAGATCAAGTGTGGGAATGCCGTCAACGACGCACTGTCAAATTTTAGAGACAGTTTGAAAGACTGAATCCCTAAAGTTAGCAAGTCAAGGGCAGATTCTAGCTAGTTTTGTTACGGAAATGTGGGTACGGTGCACTACTTTGAACCGCACCCCGGCGCCACAAGGGGGCAAAAGGGGGCTTTGCCCCCTCAGTTGTGTTTTCTGCCCCCTTGTTTCAACATCATACATCCATAAAACGCACAAGCACAACAACACAATTACTATTAGGCTACAATTTCTACTTGGCGTCTACATCGCAGGGGGGTTTCAACTACTAACAACAATGAAATCCCATCTGCAGTAATCCCGTAATCTGCTCCAGCCGTCCTCTCACTTCATTAATAAGTCTATGACTTTACCCCTTGAAAAAAAACGCTGTGCTGCACTCAGACCACATGTTTACATGTCTTTTGACAAGGCAGCTGCATTATCGGAAGGTAGAGCAAGCTAGATTTGGCCATGAGTGATGGAGAATTGGATCGGGGGGAGAGATCAATCCGTCATCTTCATCAGATGACGAGGAGCGTCCAGCTCACCCTCAGACCCTGTCCTGACAGGTATAAAGTGTGTCTATATTTCACTGTAGAGGATTCCAACACCGCGATGTAACAGTCTGCCGCTAAAGCTAAGCGCTAAAAGACACAAACTAGCACTATGGTCACTGCTGTTGTCAACCTCGTGGTGCATTCAAAGTTATTGTAAAATACCCTTTTCTCGTCTGTTTTTGTCATTTAACTGCAATTTAAGTGATTAAAGGCAGCGATCACTACGAGGTGAAGTACATGATTGGAGTAAGGTAAACGGGGTGATTGCCGATCCCCGATCAGTTAAAAAATGCCAAAATCAGCTCTGATCCAATACTGTGATTGGGATCGGGACATCCCTACTCTAGGGCAGACCTCTAATACGATCCACAGGAGAATTATGAATTAGTGCTCTTATACTTGTCCTGTTTTGCTCCCCTCATAACAACTACGGCTATAACTGTAAATATGTCGTAATGTGGATGTTTGGACGGTCTCGTGTGAGAGGCACATTGTAAAGCATTGTGTATTGAAGCACTATATGAATGCAGTCCTTTAGTTTTCATCGTTTCAAAGTTTAGCTGCGTAGTTTAAGAGGTCATTTTTAGGTTTATCCTGAAAAACTTGGATCGCCAAAGTCATTCGCATCCTCTGGGAGCCATGGCAGTACCTATTACACGTCTCAGTGAGCAATCCAAGAGAGATATTTCACTCTGCAGAATGAATCTTTATAGCTGCTGGCTAGAAACTTTATAGCAGTTTTCACTATTATCTCATTTGTTGCGTGACATTTTAAGAATTCTCTTAGTAAGTGTGTTCACTCGTTTCAAATGAACAATGAGGACATATTGCACTGCTGCCCAATCATCTATTAATGCCAAACTTGGCTTTTTGCAAACATTGTATAAAGAAAATCTGTCTAGTTTTAAGCCACACTGGAACAGATATGAATTATTTAGGCTACCCACCAGCCTTGTTTCTGCCCTCAGCTGGCTGAATATTACCTTGAACTTTCCAACTTTCTGTCTACAGTTTGGCACATTTAATGCCCTTTAGGGAATTAAAGCAACATAACAAGTTGAGCTTTTACTATAAATGAGACGATGGATCCCCATCTGTATTCAGTGGAAGCACGATTGTCTTCACATTATTAGTTGTGGTTAAAAACTCTCCGGCCTCCATGCCCTTCTCTTACTTTCTTTTTCAAACTGATTATTATTTCTAGTTTTCAGTATAGACGTACACTGCCAATTGAAAGCGCGCGCACACACACACACACACACACACACACACACACGCACACACACACACACACACACACACACACATATTCACACACACTATCTTTGTGGGGACCCATCATTGACATAATGCATTCCCTAGCCCCTTACCCTAACCTTAACCATCACCACTAGATGCCTAACCTTAACCCTTACCCTCACCCTAACCATAACCTAATTCTAACCCTAATCCTAAAACCAAGTCTTAACCCTCAAACAGACCTTTAAACATGATGCCTTTATAAATCTGTGTTGAAAAGGTATATCTTAAAAGCTTGATTTCAGGAATTTATTAATCAGATCATGCAAAGATCGATTTGAATTGGAGAATCGAATATTTTAACCCAGCCCTAGTTAAAAATGCACTTTTCATTTCATAATGGCTTCGGTTCCAACCTGCAGCCCTTAGCTGTATGTCATTCCCCCTCTTTCTCCCGTTTTATGTATAAGCTGTCCTGTCCAAAATAAAGGCCTAATATGCCCATATGCTAGTAAAGACCAATCTCATGGCAAAGTGCATGGAAGCTTCACATCAAACAGAGTCAGAACAAAGATGCCACATTTCCTTTGATTTCTGTTCTGATTGCGAGCAGCCGGAGTCTTGTTTGGGCTCAGCGGGAAACAATCTTATCTCTGATTAACGCTCGGAAGGTTGTTAATGTTCTGCTGTGTGATCGTTCCTACGCTCACTGTCTGATAATTTCATTTTTTCTTCTGTTTTGTGCAGATAAACCGTACTCGGGAAAACCTTTTCATGTGGAGCCGGGCACTACGGTACACAGTGTTCATGTTACACCCCTGTAAAGGGGGGAAATAGAAGGTAAGACACCAACCCATTCTCACTCCCGGGAGTGTTCCTATATTCCCACAGCCCTATGTTTCCACATTTCTAAGATCTTCCTTAAAATTAGGCCCTATGGTCCCACAGCTCTATGGTCCCACAGCTCTATGTTCCCACAGCCCTATGTTCCCACAGCCCTATGTTCCCACAGCCCTATGGTCCCACAGCCCTATGTTCCCACAGCCCTATGGTCCCACAGCCCTATGTTCCCACAGCTCTATGTTCCCACAGCCCTATGTTCCCACAGCCCTATGTTTCCACATTTCTAAGATCTTCCTTAAAATTAGGCCCTATATTCCCACAGCCCTATGGTCCCACAGCCCTATGTTCCCACAGCCCTATGTTCCCACAGCCCTATGGTCCCACAGCCCTATGGTCCCACAGCCCTATGTTCCCACAGCCTTATGTTTCCACATTTCTAAGATTTTTCTTAAAATTAGGCCCTATGTTCCCACAGTTACCACATTTTGAAGATTTTTTCCAAAATTAGGCCCTACGTTCCCACATTTCCTTTTTCATCAATTTGTATCAGATTTTATCCACCTAACCCCAACCTTAATCCCTAACCCTAAAAAATGTTTTGGGAGGAATTTTTTTCTGATTTCAGTCTCTCCACCAGATGTTGAACCTGCTGCAGGGATTTGAATATGTGTGTGTGTGTGTGTGTGTGTGTGTGTGTGTGTGTGTGTGCGCGCGTGTTTAATGACTTGTTGAGCGATGGAGGAATTGGGTTTACACAGGAGACACACGCAGAGCTACTGTGTGAGCCTTTTAAAGCCTTTTAAAATACTGTCGAAAAGCCTTTGGGCCATTCTGGGACACGGAGACGCTCCATTAAACCCAGGCTGGCCTTCACACCTGCTCACCGCATCAGGGGATCTGCTGCCTGCTTAAAAAAAAGGCTTGGGATTTCAAGTACACATTGGTTTCATAGCATTAAATCACCTGTTTTAATTTGGATGTTTCCCTGTTTTTGAATTAGGGGGCTTAAACACCTGGAAGAGACCAGAGACCTGACCAAACCAAGGTCTGGATCAAGGTGCATGTTTTTGCATTTGATCTGGTAAGTTTTGGTTCCACACTGCAATTATGCAAGCACACTATATATAAAGATCTATATGTGACAAAACGACGTCCTGTTGTCGTCACATTCGTGAGCTGCGTCTCCCGACACGTTTTGTAATTGATTGGTTTATAGACGGGCTTCCCCGTCTTCTTGTATCCTCTGAAGGAAAAGGTCTTTTTGGGCCAGAGAGCATCACGTGACGGACACAGAAGTTGTAAGCTCCACTGTTTGGCCTCTATGTTCAATTTGCTTCAAAACTCGGGGCACATCCTGGGGGCCTGGTTCGCTCAAAACAACAATGGCAGACGTTATAGATAGATGGTTTATCCAATCACCTGACAGTTTTTTTTTTTAAGTGCCTGCCCTTTTCCAAACAGTTTCCAACTACGCCTTCTGAGATGGTTCTGAGTTTTAAAAAAAACATCTGTCGCATCCGGTTAGGTTTCCCCTGCTGTGTCAACCTGTTCTCACTCCGAAGACGTAAAATACAGATGTTTGGGCAGTGGCTGTCAGCGTCAGATACAACGTTAAATACGTGTGTAGAACACATCGGGGAGAGCAGCAGCTGCACGGGGTTTGGAGATGATGTAGCACTAAGAGCGACTACGGTAGCAAGTAGTATGAAAGCCCGAAAACTGCATAGGGAGGTTGGTCGGGGGGGTGGACGGGTCAAACAACACAGGACTTTCACCCGGGAGACAGGGGATCTTGTCCTGTGTCTCACGTTTCCTAAACCCAACCGTCCCGTTCTTCTTTTCCTAAACCCAACCGTCCCGTTCTTCTTTACCTAAACCCAACCGTCCCGTTCTTCTTTACCTAAACCCAACCGTCCCGTTCTTCTTTTCCTAAACCCAACTGTCCCGTTCTTCTTTACCTAAACCCAACTGTCCCGTTCTTCTTTACCTAAACCCAACCGTCCCGTTCTTCTTTACCTAAACCCAACCGTCCCGTTCTTCTTTTCCTAAACCCAACTGTCCCGTTCTTCTTTACCTAAACCCAACTGTCCCGTTCTTCTTTACCTAAACCCAACTGTCCCGTTCTTCTTTACCTAAACCCAACTGTCCCGTTCTTCTTTACCTAAACCCAACCGTTCTGTTCTTCTTTACCTAAACCCAACCGTCCCGTTCTTCTTTACCTAAACCCAACCGTTCTGTTCTTCTTTACCTAAACCCAACTGTCCCGTTCTTCTTTTTCTAAACCGAACTGTCCCGTCCTTTTCCTAAACCCAACTGTCCCATTCTTCTTTACCTAAACCCAACTGTTCCGTTCTTCTTTACCTAAACCCAACTGTCCCGTTCTTCTTTACCTAAACCCAACTGTCCCGTTCTTCTTTTTCTAAACTGAACTGTCCCGTTCTTTTCCTAAACCCAACCGTCCCGTTCTTCTTTACCTAAACCCAACCGTCCCGTTCTTTTCCTAAACCCAACTGTCCCGTTCTTCTTTACCTAAACCCAACCGTTCTGTTCTTCTTTACCTAAACCCAACCATCCCCTTCTTGTCCCGCATGTCACAGAAACGTACGCCCACCGACGACCTTTTCCTTAACCTAACTGCGTCAAAAGTGACGCCAATAGTCCCGACCAAGTGTGTTTAGATGAAGTGCGTTTATATATATATATATATATATATATATATATATATATATATATATATATATATATATATATATATATATTTTTTATATATATATATAAGGAGACTTTTAGCGCCAATAACAACACCAAGCGTCCATATTTTACGCAATAGGAGTGAGAAGACGTTGGCTGCGTGTGTCTGTTTGCTTGTCACACGTTTGAAAGGGAGGCCCCAAAAATAATGATAACGACTGGAAAAAAGATAAGGAAACCCGACTGTGCTAGTGAACGCAAACACACCTGATGATCCTGTGAACAGAGAGAAAATAGAGGTGAATAACCTGCTGAAGTAATCAGCTAAAAGTCGGGGAAATTGCTCCGACGGGGAACCAAAATATGAGTGAAAAAACAAAAACAAATTGGGGGATAAATGAAAAGCCAAGTGAGAATATTTACTGAGCTGTATGATGAGCTTCTCCAAAAGGAACATCGTTAATTTAAAAAATTGAACAGGGAGGATGAAGTGGCCTTCACTGTACTGTAATTAATTTCCGGTGCTGCGGTTTCCGGAGACAGAATATAAACACAACGCAGCCATGACGGGTGTTCAACAGACGGTGATAAGCAAAGCAATTTACTCAACGTGTCCAGTTAGCTCAGAGTATCTTGGCACTCCCCCTGCATATTCATTCATTTTATGTATTTCTGTATTTATCTCCTGGCGGCGCTCAGTGTCCCTCCCAGGGTTAATTAACAAACACAGATAAGGGGAAAGAGCAGCCAACTCCAAACCTGCCACTGGAAAAAGCTGCTATCAGCTGTGTGTTTGTGCACAGATAGCCTCTGTGCCGGAGAGAGTGGATCAGAGATAAGAGGAGTGAACATGAGCCGGTCAATAAAACACAGCCGCCAGGCTAAGAAGCAAGAGCAAATTAACCCCTGCAACCAAACCGAAGCACAATAAAGAGCAATAAAAGAGCAGGTTTTGGCCCGCTGACAGGATTACCACATGGTTCCTGTCAGGGATTTCCTTTCCTGAGACTCAAAGCAGCAGAAAAAGATGTCAAAAGGACCTATTTCATTTATTATTCCATCAAAATATAAATTCAATATAATCCCTTCTCTCTACAGACCGAATCACTGTGATGTTGCACGAACACTAAAAAAAAAAATTCCACGTAGAGAATTGGGCCCGTATTTATCGAGCCTCTGAGAATTACTCACAAGAACACTGCTAAGAACTGACTTAGGAGTAAAAAAAAGAAAAATCTTGGTTTAAAGCTGCACTTAAAAGTAAGTTATCAAGCATCTCAGTTGTAATTTAAAGGTGCTCTAAGCGATGTCATGCATTTTTTAGGCTACATTTTTTGCCATATACAGCAAACATCATCATGTACACTTGCTAAAGCTCTCGCCCACCCCACCCGCCCCACCAACTCTTTATTGAAAGCAAATCCGTGTATAAAACATATTGCAGTATTAAGAGGCATGACAACATTTAGCCCATACATACACATATGTACAGTATATACATACATATACATGCATAATATAAATACGCACACCTACACCCCTACTCACATGTATACACATAAATAAAAGGACAAAAAGTATCCAGAATATTTGGGTATATAAAACAAAAGTCCAGTCACAGGAATGTAAAACATCCCATATTATCTGATCCGATAGTGATCCGAGCGGACGACCTTCATGCAGTGACCCCTTTGTACTCGTCTTCTTCTTTCTTGGGTATTAATGAGTCGGCTTCAGCGCTGCCATTGTTAACTTTCTGAAAGTATTCAGGGGTTGCCTTTTAAAGCTCGCAGCTTTCTCTCTTTCTGTGTGCCATTTTGTGAATCGTTCTCATGAATTACTGCATTAATTGTTTTTTGTGACAGATCTTAAGAGACCCAGGCAGGCTATTCCAGTCTGAAGGGGCTTTACATTTAAAGGTACGTCTACCACTCTCTTTGTAGATGTTTGGCATAAGGCATAGATACCCGAGCAGGGCCGGGTTCGGACAGATATTTAGAAATTATGGTCTGGCTCGGGTCGGGCTCGGTCACATCAGCGCGATAAGGCATTTGTTGTGAAATGGTGCTGCTCCTTTAAGAGACCTCAGTTTGTGTGTAAAGTGGGCAGAAGAGAGACAGAGAAAGAGGAAGCAGACGTGTAGATGCGACCGGAGCAGAGTTGGTGGAATAAGTTTAAGTTTTGTAGCCAACAGTGTGTGTGTGTGTGTCCGAGATAATCTCCAGACTGAAAGCCAAGTTCGTTCATCGTCTCACCAGAAACGGGATATAACCCTAACGTTATATAACGTCGGCCCTGGAGGTAACCAGTCTCCCTGGTGTTCTGATCACGGTCGGAAGCGAAGCGATCAGGAAAGGTTAACACATTGAACATTTTAATTTAAACAGATTATTAACGTGAGCTTGTTGCCCCGTGTGAGCTAATGACCTCATCTGTTGACATTTCCGAATGCCTTCCTACAGCTGCTTAATAAAAGCTTTCACACAAACAAACGTACATGTGTCATTAGTATGAGAAAAAAAATAGATTTTAACTGTGTCGGGCTCTGGTCGGGCTCGGACAGACCTCTAGTTTGGCACAGTGAAGAAAAACGATATGCCTTCAGTTCGTGGCCTTCACAGAAGAAAAAAGAAAAAAAGAGTGCAACCTTGAGAAATGTGAGAGGAGTCGTCCGTGCAGGACCATCAGGCGGACATTAGATGCTGAGAGCAGCCGAAGGTATCCGCGAACTCTTCAAAGTACTGCAGAAAACTGCCTTCAGAGCGAATCTCGAGGGAACTGCATCCATTATAGATTGCATTAGGAGAGCAATATCAAGGCTCTTTCATTCAACTTCTCTATGAAAATGCATTAATTTTCTCTTTCGGTGTCGACCACTTAAATGTGGTTATGTTTCTGAAAAGCATTTACATGTGAAATGTTTCGGTTTATACGCGAGGAAAATCTCTCATCCCGCAGGAATTGCAAAGTGCACACATGGTTTTTATTGGTGAAACTTTACATGTTTTACATGTGTAATCAAAATGACCTGCGAGATGAGTCTGTTCACATGTTCAGGACATTTTGTTAGCATCTTCATCTTCTCCGTGAACGACATGAAATCCAGGAGAGGCACTTGGTTTCTCCTTATCCGCCCCCGGAGTCTGTACACGCTCTACCACACACTCCCCACACACACACACACACACACACACACACACACACATACCCCCAGACACACAGACACACACACACACACACACACACACACACACACACACACACACACACACACACACACACACATACCCCCAGACACACAGACACACACACACACACACACACACACATACCCCCAGACACACAGACACACACACATACACACACACACACACACACACACACACACACACACACACACACACACACACACACACAGGCACTATCTTTGTGGGGACCCGTCATTGACATAATGCATTCCCTAGCCCCTTACCCTAACCTTAACCATCACCACTAGATGCCTAACCTTAACCCTTACCCTCACCCTAACCATAACCTAATTCTAACCCTAATCCTAAAACCAAGTCTTAACCCTCAAACAGACCTTTAACCTTGTGGGGTCCAGCATTTTGGGCCCCACAAAGCTGGTCGGACCCCACAAGTATACTGTATTCCCGGTTTTTGGACCCCACGAATATAGTTAAACAAGAACACCCATACACACCCCCAGACACACACACACACATAGTGCGTTTCACTATCTTTGTGGGGACCCGTCATTGACATAATGCATTCCCTAGCCCCTTACCCTAACCTAAACCATCCCAACTAAATGCCTAACCTTAACCCTTACCCTCACCCTAACCATAACCTAATTCTAACCCTAATCCTAAAACCAAGTCTTAACCCTCAAACAGACCTTTAACCTTGTGGGGTCCAGCATTTTGGGCCCCAAAAAGCTGGTCGGACCCCACAAGTATACTGTATTCCCGGTTTTTGGACCCCACGACTACAGTTAAACGAGAACACACACCCTTACACATTAGCACCAACAAGACACAGCTAGACTTGGAGGCCAAACACATCCTGCATCTGCAGTAAATCTGTGCTCAACACACAGAGATGAAACTGATATCGAGCTATACCCTGGGCTGTTAAATGTACAGAAGACTTTCATTTATTTCCAAAGATATTTATGGCTGTTTTTCACTTGGCATGATCCCAAAAGTGAGGTTCAATTATACCATTGTGTTTGTGTTATACTGAACTTTTAAACTAAAACTTTTTCTCTCTCGCCCAGCGGAGATGAGCTGTCCGGGTCTTAACAGGACTACATGCTTTATTTACAGTCCAGTGGGAAAATATGCAAAACCATCGTATCATAAATATTGAAGACTTAGTTTCATTTGAGTTCCTTCAGTCCCGTTTTCTCTCTGTAATCAATACAAAAGAGTGAGCTCAAAGGAGGAACTGAACAGCAAAAAGTCATTCATATTTTAAGACTTTCTGAATTGCTAAGTTGTGGAACGCTTCCTCTAACAGCATCAATAATTGAATGGTGTTTCTTTTCTTTTGGCCCACAAAGTGGTGCTTTGTTTCCCAATTCTGATGAACGGCTCATGTATCATTATTGTCAATGTCAATCACAAAAAGTAGAACTAATATTTGTGAAAAAAAAAGACATTTTGGATAACTTTTCCCCGAGAGGAGACCGAAAAGGTCGACACCTGCTTGACCGTAATAACTCCCCCACTGCTTCTCATTTTACCAGCGTGTTTACAACCATCAAACGATCAGCCTGAAAAACAATGTAATAACGTAAAGTGCCATATAAATGAAATAAACGAAACTTACATTTGTTTTTCCTGCTTGAAAATTTACCGAGCACCGCCCCAACTTGCATGTGTCGCTCAGCGCTACGTCATTTCGTTGTTCTTGTGAACTATTTGTACATATAGCTATGAAAAGTAAAGCACTGTCACTGTATAAGAGCATGAAAATCCTCGTAGGGACGAAGTCGGGGGGGATGTTTGGCTTCTAAAACACAAGACTTTCAAGCCGGGGAGCAGAGTTCATGTCCTGAAGAAGTTAAGGAGAAAACTTAAGACTTTCACCAGGAAACAGGTGATCATGTCCTGAAGAAGTTAAGGAGAAAACACAAGACTCTCCTCCAACGGCGATGGCTGCAGCTGATTGGACGAACACGTCATGTGGGGCTGGCTGCTCCCGAATTTCAAAACTGACCATAATTATGGCGGCTCGTTTGGAATACGATCTCATATTTTACGAAAATAATTCACTGAAACGTGTTCCTGAGAACATGTTAAGAGAGGAATAGGCCGTGCAGTCGCTGAATCTGTCTTCATTTCAGATCAACAAAGGTCAGTTTAAAAGATTTTCGTCAGCTATTGAGTGGCGGCGAGCCGAGCTGGCTGCTCCTGATTTGCATAAAGTTGGCCAGATTCAACTTTATGCAAATGAGGGGCGGCTGACTCGATGCCCCGCTTCTCCAAAGTCCCCGCCGCGCTACCAGAATGCATTGCACAGCTACTCCCATAGAAATAAATGGGAAGTGGGGAAATTACACGTACTATAACTGATGACCAAGGGGGTAAGCTTCACTTCAGAGCTCGAACCACCTATGGCGCCATTCTGATGCTACCAAGCCATCACCTCCCGTTAGCATCCCATTGACTGCCATTCATTCTGATGCTACCAAGCCATCAGCTCCCGTTAGCATCCCATTGACTGCCATTCATTCTGATGCTACCAAGCCATCAGCTCCCGTTAGCATCCCATTGACTCCCATTCATTCTGATGTCACTTTGACAGAGAATAACTTTACATCTGAAGCGTTTAAAGACTCTATTTGTCCATTGTTTATTTCTAAAGAAACACGAAAATGTATAAAAGGCTCCATTACCTTGTAGCTCACGTTATGGCTCCGTAGCAGACGTTGTTATAAAAATAGGCTAACGATTGGGTCATAACCACGAGACTTACTGTCTCATAGTAGAGGAATTACCGTATAGTCCAGGAGAAGCTCTCAGGCAGTTTGGACTTCCATTAGCTGTTTAAGTGTAATTACTAATGTTAACTATCATGTTAGTGATCAGTAATTAGCCTGTGCCTATGTTATCTCCTTACATATACCTACGCTCTCCGTCTCTGCTAGATTGGGAATGATTGAGATTTCTCTTGGCACAGCTACCAGAAGACTTCCAACTTTCAGACAGGTTGCTCACGTCACATCTACGTCTTCAAGCTCAGTTGGAGGCTGCTCAGTAACGCTCAGCCATCACCGGAAAAGAGCTTCTAATATCCTTCACTGGTCTCCGTCCAGAGACACGGGATCTGCTGGTCCATTCTTATATGCTGTCTATGCTGATGACAGGTGCCTAGATAATCACTGTTAACTCCCACATGATGTGAACACCTGTCATTCTGTTATGCTCATCAGTCGCGCAGGTCTTCTCCTGTGCCTCGGCAGGCGTTCAGCTCTTTAACGTCTCCCCTGCGTCTTCTCTGCATTCAGCCAACCGTCTCCTGTTTAGCTCCAGTCTCTCCTCTCCTAAAGAAGAGGAAATTAAAAGTCTTTCTTCATTTGAGCATCTGCTTCAGCCTGTCCCGCATCTGGGTCAGTTCCTTTAAATCCTACCAATCGTTAAATGAGAATTCCCCTCCGCGAAAGTAGAAATGCCCTCAGAAAGTCTTAAGCCTGTAATAGTTTTTTTTGTCTGGTTTATAGGAAAATAAATGTACGATTGGATTGTATTTCAAATGCTTTTGGTTCAGCCCTGCTGTGAACTGACGCAGTGACTGATGACGCACAAGGATTCATAGCCTGTCACCTTGACTTGTGATTTGTGATTTGATGAAATGCAAACAGACTCCAGAGGAGAGATGCATGAAATCTGAAAACCCTGTGGTACCTCCGGGCTCTACTCCAACCTGGCACCCGCACAGCAGGCACCGGCCATCCATCTACTGCAGCAGCCTCTGGCTCAGCTCCTACTTGGCATCCCGACAGCATGCTGACGGACGTCAGATGGCGGTGAACTGGCTCCAGAATTACAAGAGATCCAGCACGCGCGTGCACACACACACACACACACACACACACACACACACACACACACGTTTGTTTCACTATCTTTGTGGGGACCCTATCCATAACCTAATTCTAACCCTAATCCTAAAACCAAGTCTTAACCCTCAAACAGACCTTTAACCTTGTGGGCTCCAGCATTTTGGGCCTCACAAGTCTGTGCAGACCCCACAAGTATACTGTAATCCCCAGTTTTTGGACCCCACGAGCACACACACACACATACACACACACACACACACACACACACACACACACACACACACACACACACACACACACTCACACACACACACATATATAATGAGCACAGAAATCTGTAGAAGTAATTTTTCATCCCTCTAACTGGAAGATTGAAAATGCATGCTAATGTTGCACTTATCAGTTCCTGCAAATGTTTTAGCAACATAAGAGAGCATTTTTCAAAATGCAACAGACATCTTCCCACTGCTCGCTTTACACGGGCTGCGATAAGAGACGTATTTAGCATTTTGTTGCCATAACATCCAAATCAGCTGCTGCTAAAAGCTCTGGAGGCAGATCTCACTTTTGTGCTAAATAAAAAAATGTAAAAGAAACAGGCAGTGCAAACTGAAAAGTTAGTCATCTTTGAAGCAGCATCTTTTGTCCCCACACACACAGAGCATCTGTAGGTGTATGAGAGATGCTTTCATGTAGCTGAAGGCATAAAGTTTCTGATATTATTTTGTGAACATCAGAGAGGCTGGTGGGTTGTGGAGTAATAATAAGCTTATGTATTTCAATGGGAAGCATCTTTTGTGATCACAACACGACAACGGTAGAGAGAAGTATGAAAAGCCGATGGATGGGTCAAACAAACACAGGACTTTCACAGAGGAGACCGGGGATCGTGTCCCAGCGTGTGACGTGTCCTTTCCCCGTTCTTCTTTCCCTAAACCCAACCTCCGGATGGATGCTTCCCATTACATGCTGAGCACCACGAAAAATGAACTTTTGTTGATCCAGCCTATACGTTATGTGACCACTATTTATCACAAGTTCCATACTTGATGACAGCGTTCGCCAAAGAAGATCTTGGGATATGTTCGGAATAAGCAGATAAGTGTACCTTGAATTCATCAGATTGTATCCCAGATAGGCTAAGTCGTAGCATATGTCGTTCAGAGAGAGTTATGTGAAGTCCAATAAAGCAGAGCTACCAGCTGCTCCAGCTTCCACAGTCTGTCCCAAAAAGTGTCAACAAACTTACTAAACTAACTTCACCTTTAGTTGGCGAATCAGAAGTAGAGGCAACACTAAACACCTGCCGACCAGCAACACCAGCGGCAAGAGATAAAAGCAGAGAGACAAGCTGTGTGTGTGTGTGTGTGTGTGTGTGTGTTCTCGTTTAACTGTATTCGTGGGGTCCAAAAACCGGGAGTCCAGTATACTTGTGGGGTCCGACCAGCTTTGTGGGCCCAAAATGCTGGAGCCCACAAGGTTAAAGGTCCCCACAAAGATAGTGAGATGCACTATGTGTGTGTGTGTGTGTGTGTGTGTGTGTGTGTGTGTGTGTGCCTGTGTGTGCCTGTCTGTCAGCAGCAGATTTCCTTTGGCAGGTGGTGTAGTTCACACGGCGAGCTGACTGATCGTGTTGTGTACAAACTGTGACCGAGTCGACCCGACAGACTGCAGTGGACGCCACGTCAACAACTGACGGCGGACAGGGAGAATTTCTATCCATGTTCTGAATACATCATGTGTCGCAGCAAACAATATGTGTCACTGCCAACAAAGTGAGTTCCTCCACAAAGAGTCATGCAAAAGCACCAATTTAAATATTTTGTTTTATCAGAGATGTGCTCAGAACCTTCTTGGAACGAAGTCATTTAGCACGACAAAAGCATAAAAACATGTCTAATCAACTGAAGATATCGTAGTTATGTAATGCCTAACATACACTAGAAGGCTCTGAGAAGATTGTGGCGAGATCTGGTTGAATTGTAGCCTAGAAATCTAGACGCACCCTAGCGGCAGCAAATTTAATTTGCAGCCAGGGTCAGTCTAGCAACTCTCCGTTGGTTTGCGAGCTGGAAAAACCAAACTCTGATCAGGCCAATCACATGGTGTATAGAGTCAGTGGGCGGGGCTTATGGCTGCTGCTGCTCTGGGGGACGCAACAACGGGGAAATTAAACGCCACACGCCGGCGACAACAACAGGACGGACCACGACACACGGGACGCGATCCCCAGGCGCAGGGACACGATCCGCGGACTCTGTGGCACGCAACAACGGGGACATGAAACGCCAGCAATGGGACGGTTGTGGTTAGGAAGAGAATAACGCAGAAAGGAACTGCAACACGCGGGTCCCCGCGGTAAAAGTCCTGTATTATTTGACCCATCCACCACCCCGACCAACCTCCCTGCGTGGATTTTCGTCTTATCAATACTACTCGCTACCATGATCGTTCTGTGATCACAAAATATGCTTCCCATTGAAATACATTACTTTAAAATTCGTGCTCACTACACGAAAATAACGACATTAACGTGTTCAGTACCTGAATCAATAGATTCAATAACGTGACCATTTCACGAACTGCCGTGAGATGGGCTGAGCCACGCCACGCACTGGATTATCGAGTCGTCAGCCAAGCCATCTTCGGACCCAGCACCCCCACTACCATCCCACCCTTAACTGCTTTAATAAAATAAGACTCTTTACCACCTACTCCAGTCTACGCCTGAGCTCTGTCCCCCATTCGTAACAATGTCAGAGTGAGTGGGCTGGGACTGCTGGACAGGCACGCTGAGCGGTTGTTAGTGCCTTGCTTAAGAGCACCTTGGCAGTGCCCAGGAGGTGAACTGGCATCTCTGCAGCTACCAGTCCACACTCCGTACTTCAGTCCGTACTGGGACTTGACCGGCGAACCTCCTGTTCCCAACCCAACTTTCTACGGACTGAGCTACTACCACCCCAATTTCAAAAGTTGTTTTTTTTGGAAACTTTAAAAAAAAGAAGTTACCCTTGAAAGAAAGACTGAATGTTGTGTTGCCCTCTCTGAGGGCGAGGCGAGATAAGCCCCTTGGATAGTACGTGGCGATAAACTGTCAGGGTAAATTAGAACACTCTCAGTGCCCTTGTTTCAGCCTCCTGGGTCCACGATGTGGATTCGGTTCAGCTCACTCAGCTGTTTATCCAGGACATCTAGCTGGCAAACAGCTACTTTAGGGCCAAGGAGGTGACGGCGATGGAGATGGAGACGAGGCGATGGACTTTGGCAGGTGTCCTGGGGACTGATGAAATGCATTTGTGCAGAAGACGAGGGGTAATCAGAGTGGAGAGACTGAAAGAAATGCAAAATAGTCTCTACACGGAGCAACAGGGTGAATTCTGAGTATGGACTTAATTATCTTCCTCTTCATCATCTCCTGTCCTGACAGAAGTATTCTTGGTACGACTGTGGACGAAGATAGGTCTCATTTTAATTAAATGGAAAATCTGAGTTAGACACACAATCTGAGTTTTACACTCATTAATGCTTGATCACGGCCATTTCTGGGGGATCACGAGTCAGCAGTCTCATCGCAGAAATATTTAATCTAAAGATATGACCGTAACAAACACTCTGCAGCGAGGACGAGCATGATGGGTCTGGGACTCATGGGTTGAAGCAAGAAACCATTAGTGAGCCTGAAATGCCGGCAATGTGGACAATTTTTTGAGTCAAGAATTATATAACTGTTAAACTACTTTATGCCTGAATTAAGGAATAGCGCTGACAGTCTAAACTCTTGTCAGCGGCTCATTGGCAGCAGCTAAGCGGCTCCCCCTCTCCTCTCTTGCTGCAAGTGGAGTTACTATGGCAACAAGCATCGGTGTTGCCTGGTCATTTTGTGAGGGTTTAACCCTGAATGCTTTGAGTGCCTGAAAATAAATTTAAATGTGCAGCTCGACGAAAGAAAACGTAACGTGTGTGAATGTGAGATAGTCCTCGTAACAGAACAGCCTGTCAAAATAAATGATGCAGACCTCTTAACTAACTCTGTGTGTGTGTGTGTGTGTGTGTGTGTGTGTGTGTGTGTGCATGTGTGTGCATGTGTGTGTTTGTAAAGGGAAGGGGAAGGGGGTCAGCTCAAGTGACAGTAAAGGAGAAATGGCCATAGGTACATACATATTTCTTTTTTCTTTTTTAAGATTGGGCATTTTAGGCCTTTTATTATATAGGACAGCTGAAGACATGAAAGGGGAATGACATGCAGCAAAGGGCCACAGGGTGGAGTCGAACATATATATATATATATATATATATATATATATATATATATATATATATATATATATACCCAAGCGCCCATATTTCTTACGTCACGATTCATAATGAATCTGGAATGTAAACGACTTTATGAGGTGCAGATTTCAATGGGTCAGAAGTGCACTTTGCATGTAAATGTGCCAGATAAAAGCATGAAAAATGGAGCATGTTCACTCTGCTGGTCTGAAATCTCGTGCACATCTTGGCAGCGCCGCAAAAAATAGCTGTAGTCCATTTCCACTGACTAACTGTCAGTGACTTCACATATGTTGTTTCCAGATCAACAAACATTCAGCCTACACTATGGAAAATAGAATACAGCCTGACTAGCATACTGTGCTTTCACCGTTCCTGTTCACCCTGTACACTTCTAACTTCTATATATCTATCTATCTATCTACATATAGGAAGGATGTGCTTAAAATTGTATAATCAGTCTAATTAGAAGCCTATAATTATGTTAACGATGGGGCCGCTCATGGATTTGTGTCTGCCGCTGGGTCTGCTCTAATACAATATAATCAGTAGAATCATAACAGTGATTCTCGATTAATTGTTGGGCTGCAACTAACAATATTTTTTTTTACTTTTGATTAATGTGTGGATTATTTTCTCGATTAATAGATGAGTTGTTTGGTCTCTGAAATGTCAGAAAATGTCGATCAATGTTTCCCAAAGTCCAAGATGACATCCTCAAATGTCTTGTTTTGTCCACAACTCAAAGATATTCAGATTACTGTCCCAGAGGAGAGAAGATACTAGAAGATATTCAGATTACTGTCCCAGAGGAGAGAAGAGACTAGAAGATATTCAGATTACTGTCCCAGAGGAGAGAAGAGACTAGAAGATATTCACATTTAACAAGCTGGAATCACACAAGTTTCACTTTTTTTTTTCGCAGTCTGAACCGGCCCGTCTCAGCTCGACTCAAACCAGCTGATGGTGTTAGCTGGTCGATTCTCCAGAGGCTGGTTTTAGAAAGTAAGAGACGTCTCCTGTTTCAACAGCCAATAAAGAAGTCAGCTGGTGGAGTCAGCTACAAACTATAGAAATAAAATGATCCAGAATCCATTTCATTTCTGTTATAAACTGTCAGCTGGTAGAAACGGCATAGTTTTAGACGGAGGCTCAACGAGCCGCGAGCACGGTAAGTGGTGGAGTGAGCTAGAGAGTGACTGAAGAGAGGGAGCGGCGTTAGAATAAAGCATGAATTGCATAAATTAACAAATTTTCACAGATTCATCAATAGAAATCCAACTGTAGCAAGCACTACTTAGTATCACTGATGTTGTCCATATTCATATTTAGACAAATGCTATATTTAGCTACAAAAAAAAGCCTAAACCTCGGACGTACAAAGAGTGGTTTCTATGGAGATGATACACCGTCTGGTCTCGTCTCATTGGTGTGAACTGGCAGCTTTCAGAACGCTGCAGACCGGCTCGTTGCAAGAAGTTGCAAGTTTCAACTTGTCTCGTCGCAAATCTTTAGTCTGAATTGGGCTTTATGTAGACTGGGTGACCCCAGCCCCATCTGCCCGGGATTTGATTTCCCCCCCCATCTTTCTATCCTGCTTCTGTTACAAATCTGTGGGGACCAATCACAAACTGACTTATCCACCTTGCGTGCTATTGGCGGTTTTTAACACGATGACGATAGAGAAGCAACGGCAAGCAGCTTCTTGTTTACATTCAACATGACGGCCACCGAAGTGCAGCCACCCGTTGATGCCGCTGTCGCTGCTACGTCATCCGGATCGTTGCTCTGATTGGTTGAAGGACTATCCAATTGCGTACAGAGTCATTTGAACTATGCTCGTTGATCACGCCTCTTGTGCAGTAGAAAATGCAGAGCAGACTCCCCAGACTAATGTTCAATCTTAAAAGACTGAGCTTTGTCTGCTGATAGCCAGACTAGGCTCCATGTGTATTTTTCACAGTTTTCTGATCAAACAGTTTATTAGATCTGCAAAGATTAATCGGTTAGATGTCAACTATAAAAATGAATCGCCAATTATTTTGATATCCATTAATCGATTTGAGTTGTTTCTTATTTAAAAGAAAGTGAAACTGTTGTGATGTCAGCTTGTTAAATGTGAATATGATCTAGTTTCTTCTCTCCAGTATTCACTTCACCACCACATACAGTGAGGAAAATAAGTATTTGAACACCCTGCTATTTTGCAGGTTCTCCCACTTGGAAATCATGGAGGGGTCTGAAATTGTCATCGTAGGTGCATGTCCACTGTGAGAGACATAATCTAAAAACACAAATCCAGAAATCACAATGTATGATTTTTTAACTATTTATTTGTATGATACAGCTGCAAATAAGTATTTGAACACCTGAGAAAATCAATGTTAATATTCGGTACAGTAGCCTTTGTTTGCAATTACAGAGGTCAAACGTTTCCTGTAGTTTTTCACCAGGTTTGCACACACTGCAGGAGGGAGTTTGGCCCACTCCTCCACACAGATCTTCTCTAGATCAGTCAGGTTTCTGGGCTGTCGCTGAGAAACACGGAGTTTGAGCTCCCTCCAAAGATTCTCTATTGGGTTTAGGTCTGGAGACTGGCTAGGCCACGCCAGAACCTTGATATGCTTCTTACAGAGCCACTCCTTGGTTATCCTGGCTGTGTGCTTCGGGTCATTGTCATGTTGGAAGACCCAGCCTCGACCCATCTTCAATGCTCTAACTGAGGGAAGGAGGTTGTTCCCCAAAATCTCGCAATACATGGCCCCGGTCATCCTCTCCTTAATACAGTGCAGTCCCATGTGCCCTGTCCCATGTGCAGAAAAACACCCCCAAAGCATGATGCTACCACCCCCATGCTTCACAGTAGGGATGGTGTTCTTGGGATGGTACTCATCATTCTTCTTCCTCCAAACACGGTTAGTGGAATTATGACCAAAAAGTTCTATTTTGGTCTCATCTGACCACATGACTTTCTCCCATGACTCCTCTGGATCATCCAAATGGTCATTGGCAAACTTAAGACGGGCCTTGACATGTGCTGGTTTAAGCAGGGGAACCTTCCGTGCCATGCATGATTTCAAACCATGACGTCTTAGTGTATTACCAACAGTAACCTTGGAAACGGTGGTCCCAGCTCTTTTCACGTCATTGACCAGCTCCTCCCATGTAGTCCTGGGCTGATTTCTCACCTTTCTTAGGATCATTGAGACCCCACGAGGTGAGATCTTGCATGGAGCCCCAGTCCGAGGGAGATTGACAGTCATGTTTAGCTTCTTCCATTTTCTAAAGATTGCTCCAACAGTGGACCTTTTTTCACCAAGCTGCTTGGCAATTTCCCCGTAGCCCTTTCCAGCCTTGTGGAGGTGTACAATTTTGTCTCTAGTGTCTTTGGACAGCTCTTTGGTCTTGGCCATGTTAGTAGTTGGATTCTTACTGATTGTATGGGGTGGACAGGTGTTTTTATGCAGCTAACGACCTCAAACAAGTGCATCTAATTAAGGATAATAAATGGAGTGGAGGTGGACATTTTAAAGGCAGACTAACAGGTCTTTGAGGGTCAGAATTCTAGCTGATAGACAGGTGTTCAAATACTTATTGGCAGCTGTATCATACAAATAAATAGTTAAAAAATCATACATTGTGATTTCTGGATTTGTGTTTTTAGATTATGTCTCTCACAGTGGACATGCACCTACGATGACAATTTCAGACCCCTCCATGATTTCCAAGTGGGAGAACCTGCAAAATAGCAGGGTGTTCAAATACTTATTTTCCTCACTGTAACACAAAGAAAAGCTGCAGATCTTTACAATTTAGAAGCTGAAACTATTATAATATTTAGAATATTTTTTTGTGTTTGGGAGATTGTTTCAATGTGGAATGTACTTATTAAAAAGACACTTATCAACACTGTGCAGTGGGCCACACAAGAAGACGAAGAAAATGAAGCGGCAGAAAAAGGTAAAACCATTTCTTGGCTTGTGCGGTCACTGGTTGATGATTGTGACGATTCCCACAGCCCAATGTTCCCACAGCCCAATGTTCCCACAGCCCTATGGTCCCACAGCTCTATGTTCCCACAGCTCTATGTTCCCACAGCCCTATGGTCCCACAGCTCTATGTTCCCACAGCTCTATGTTCCCACAGCCCTATGGTCCCACAGCTCTATGTTCCCACAGCCCAATGTTCCCACAGCCCTATGGTCCCACAGCTCTATGTTCCCACAGCTCTATGTTCCCACAGCCCTATGTTCCCACAGCCCTATGTTCCCACAGCCCAATGTTCCCACAGCCCTATGGTCCCACAGCTCTATGTTCCCACAGCTCTATGTTCCCACAGTTCCTTTTTCATGAATTTGTATCAGATTTTAATCCCCTTACCCTAACCCTAAAACATTTTCCTGACCCTTAACCTAACCCTAACCCCTAACCCTAACCCCTAACCCTAACCCTAACCCCTGCCAGTGCCTTGGGGCCCAACTAACTATTTTATTTTTAGATTTTAACAGCGTTTCAACCCAAAACTAACCTCTTTCCTTCCCTTTTTCCTAAACCCAACCACCCCCCTCCTCCCTCTCCTAAACCCAACCTTGTCTCTTCCCCTTTTCCCTAAACCCAACCCCTCCCTCCCCTCTCCTAAACCTAACCCTTGTCTCCTACCCCTAACCCCACCCTTGACCTCTTACCCTAACCATAACCTTAGTTTACCCTGACCTCTGATCCTTACTCTTATGCATGGGATTACAACAAGTACTTTTGTACCGAGGGGGGGCCTCAATGAGGGGTGGAGGTGTCTTGGAAATCTTGCTTCCATCAGTAGTTTGTGCATCCAAAACGAGGTTTTCTTTATTTATCTCTAAAAAATGTGGGAGGATAGGGTTTAAATTGAAGGGAAATGTAGGAACACGCTTCCGAATGCGCTGTATACATGTCCAAAGAATGCTTTGCTTAAAACCTGAACAATATATCACACGTCTTAATCAGAAAATACTACATTCAGAAAAAGGCCTTGTGCAAGTAAACTTACACACTGACACACACTCAAAGTAAACAACTTCAGGTTCTGTCTAAACTCGCTCAAGGCTGAATAGAGTTTACTTTGGAGACGGCGCTTCCAATCCGAGCAAAAGCTGAAGGCAGCAGAATCTACTGTGCTTTTAATCAGAGCTGTCTTGCCTGCTGCTCCACCATCCCTCGAGGAAGTAAAAAGTAGGAAAAAAAGCCCCACAATATTCCCCCAAAAGCCTGTTCGTACCGGCTGGCTGCTTGTTCTACAGAGGTTATCAAAGCTGGTTCGATTAGATCATTAGTAACACGTCTGACTTCAAAGTGTGGGATTATTACATAAGAGCCTTGGCAGTTATCGAGGTTACGGTTTTAGAGTCTCGGAAGCAGAAGTTTAAGCAGTTTTGAAAGTGAGACGAAAACATTTTCATCATATTTTCTGACTGCAGTAATTAGAGTATGTTGTCTGGAAAGGGCTGACTGAGTTAAGTGTTTCCATCAGCTCTGCATCACGTTGCATTCTGTTTCCTGTCAATCATCTAACGCTCACAGCAGGAAAAATGGACACCTGGTCCAGTAAAATAACTCTTAAAACGCTTTAGAATGATAAGGCGTGATGAAGTCAACCCCGTCTGCCATTGTTGTGTTTTGACCGAACCAGTTACGGCCGTCACACACACCTAAACCCCGTGGTAAGCAGGCAAGATGGATTTTCGTGATACAGTATGTGATCTCGCGAGAATTCAGCTGCCGTGCAAAGGTAGGGTGCATTCACGCAGGTCCATGTGTACAGTACCATACCGCCCTCGAAAGCTACCATTTATTTTAAAATCTGGGAACATCTCAAGCTGTTTTTACAACATGAGAATGAAAAAACAAATCAGCAGCAGCAGTAACGCGCTTGAACAGATCCACGGTTCAGCCACACTTAAGGACAAATATATTGGTAGTATATATTTTGGCAGCATGCCTATGTTTCCACAGCCCTGTATTCCAACATTTCTATACATTTTTTTTTTCCACTGAAAATTAGGCCCTATGTTCCCATATTTCCTTTTTCATAAATTGGCGGAGGTGGATGTACATCGGACCTCTCGGGACCAGGAGCAGCAGACGGAGCCAGCGGAAGAAGGGAACCAGGAAGAGCCGGCACCACCTTCTAACTACCCACCTCCCCCTTCCTTCCCCTCTCTCCCCTTTTCTCCTCCCCTATTCCTCCTCCCCCTCCCTTCCCCGCCTTCCCCTCCTCTGCCAATCCCCTTCTTTATCCCTCCCTAGATACCTCATTCCACCGTGGTCTTCCCTAGCTCCAGACTCCGGCCAGCTCTTCTGTGACAGAGACTGACTACCCCTACACCCCTCAGAATCACTATTTCTGATGTGGAGAGGTTTCTGAACGTATCACACCACATCACAGACTGGTTCTTCTCAACACATCGCGGGTCCAAAGCAAACTATCTTTCATCTCACCCATACAACAACCTGTAGAGTTTACACCTCACAGAAATCCTTCTGTAAAAGACAAAATGAATGACTGGTCTCTAGTAGCAAACAAGAAATGGTTAATCATAGGGGACTCAAACCTGTGTAGGCTTCCAACCTACAAAGAGCCGCACATTCAGAGTGAAAGCTTCCCGGGAACTACATTTAAACATGCTGAAGCCATTTTGGCACGCACTACTGTCTCTCAGGAAGTTGAAAAGATCATTTTATCATTTAGCATTGACAACAAAGCTCACGATGCAGATAAAAATCACAATCCCCCAGCTAAAAAATGCTGTCCGCATGGCCAAGGTTGCCTACCAAAAAGCTAGAGTAATGGTCCCAATACTCAATTTCTCCCACTCTCTCCCACGTCAAGAGCAGGAGAATTTGATGTCCGTTAATGACCAAATAGTTTGCTACGATGACCATATCCCACAACTTTCAAGAAGCATGTTTTCCACAGAAAAGGACCAAGTCCATTGGACAAAACAGGCTGCTGAACACATATTTGACCACTGGGTAACTCATTTAAAAGACCAGTCCCCGTAAAAACCTCAGAGGTCACGGGGTTAAAAACTGTAGTTAACCTTTCCAAATCATTGAAACTGACTGCAGCACAGACTGACCTATTGAACAAAGGACTAACATTCATTCAATCCAGTTTGAAGCAGACAAATAAAGAAATCAGAGATACTTTAAGAGCAGATATTCAAGATTATCACAGACACTTGATAAACCTGATACTACATAGCTACCATTTATGCCCAAATCTACTTGGTCGTCTGCCCTTGCTCAGTTGCCACCTGAGGTTTCAAAACTTATCCAATTGGACTTAGACACCTTTCAAAACCAGTACAGAGTAGGTTTTACCAAACCTAACCTGTCCAAATTTTAATCTACAGCACTTGAACAGCTCAGCAATAATAATGATATTGTGCTGAAGCCGGCAGACAAAGGCAGTGCTGTAGTTATTATGGACAGGGAAGATTATCTTTATGAAGGTTACAGGCAATTAGAAGATATAAATTATTACACCAAATTGGACCGCCCTATTTATAAGGACACCATTCTTTTAGTTGAAAAGATTGTTACCTCCCTGTATAATAAAAAGTTCATTAACTATTAGGGCTGGGCAATATGGAGAAAATCAAATATCACGATATTTTTGACCAAACACCTCAATGTCGATATTGCAACGATATTGCAACGATATTGTAGTGTTGACAATTGGTACTTTCACAAAATATCTTCCACATTTAGATGTAGGATATAATGACTAAGTGGTTAAAGGCAAATAATAGAACAGCTACAGCAGTCTGGTTAGTTCAGAAAATGACTTCACGTTACTGTAACGCAGCCTTTAAAACCAGGAAAAGACTCAACTTACCATGTAATGATATTAAAATTCTTCAAAATCTAAGACGATATCTAGTCTCATATCACGATCTCGACATAATATTGAAATATTGCCCAGCCCTATTAACAATAAACAAAAAGGTTACCTCCTGAGCAGCAAAGAGCCCAGGGCACCTCGTTTTTATATGCTCCCTATGATACATAAATCTGGCGATAAGTGGAGTGTCCCCTTTAAAATACCCCCTGGTGAAGACCTATTGTGTCGGATTGTAATAGCGAAACCTATCACACAGCCAAATTCATAGATTATTATCTGAATCCGCTGTCTACACTACACGAGAGTTACATTAAGGATACTTATGACTTTGTGGAAAAAATTAAAGGCCTGGAAATTCTCACCACAGCTTTCCTTTTCTCGATGGATGTTTCGAGTCTTTACACTAATATAAGCACGCCAGAGGGACTGACTGCTATTAAAAAAAAATTATATCCAAATAGCAAGAGGCCGAATAAGGAAATCCTGCAATTACTGGAAATCAATCTCACAAAGAACGACTATGAATTCGATGGTCAGTTTTACTTGCAGGTTAGGGGGACAGCGATGGGTCGAACGTTCACCCCTAGCTACGCAAATATATACATGTATCAGTGGGAAACGGGTGCGTTAGCGTCCTGCCCAAAACAACCACTTCACTATTACAGATATCTTGATGACATTTGGGGTGTTTGGGAACACACAGAGGAGGAATTCTACCAGTTTCTAGACAACACTTAGTTCGGACTCAATTCATTTTCTCGACACAACCAACTTTAAAGGTCCAAATTTTGGTAAAACACATATCACATACAAACTATTTTTCAAGGAGACAGATATATTCTATACTATATAGGACCAGCTATCATCCAAAGCAGTAATATGCTGGCTTGGTCAAGTCTCAACTGTTACGGTTTAAGAGAATCTGTTCCAGACAAGAGGATTTCAAAGTGGCTGTTAAAATCCTCTTCTCCTCTCTTCTGAATAGAGGCCACACATTCACCATGTTGCAGGGTGCCCTCAAAACATTTGAGGAAGTTAAACCCATTTGCCTGGATTCTATTCTCCCCATCGTAGTTCAGTATTTGGAAGGTAACGTCAAGTTTGTCAGGAAACTGAAGAATAACTTTGTCTGCTCAGGAGGTAAAACTTTTCTTAAGGACTACAGACTCATTGCAGCTTATAGGAGGACCCACTGACCTCTTGGTCAGGTCCAAATTGAGACCTTTAAACCCACCCAAGATTAAAAAGATAGTTTTTTCAGGAGCTACAGGACGGTTCAAAACCAATCTACCAAGGAAGTTTTCAAAACACAGGGAGGCTTGGATGTTCAAACCAAAAATTGCATCTACCTAATCAGATGTCATAAGTGCTCACTGCAATACGGTATAAAGTACTGCAAAAGATATAATGTTACCAACCGGAAAAACCTAAACAACCCATTGGTTAAGCATTTTGTGCAACACAATTGGACCAATTAGAGAGCAACAATTCTGGAGGCTAATTCCAATGGGACAGTCAAACTCAGACGGAGTAATGAACGTATTTGGATCAGGAGACTGGGTACTCTTGTACCAAGAGGTCTGAATGAGAAATAGATAACTCCATCCCTGACCCTTAACCTAACCCTAACCCACCTAAAGGGAAAGAACCCACCACGTAGAAGACTCTTCTATCTCCTACCAAAAATACACAAATCTCCAGAAAACTGGCCAGTCCCCTTCAAAATTCCCCCAGGACGACCAATTGTCTCAGATTGTGACAGCGAAAGCTACAGAATTGCTGAATTCATTGATTTTTACCTTAATCCCCTCTCCACTCGACACAACAGCTACATAAAGGACACCTATGACTTTGTAAAGTAGGCCAGAAACCAAACAGTTGAACAGAACTCCCTTATTTTCTCCATGGATGTTGAAAATCTCTATACAAACATTGAAACAAACCGAGGCATGGAAGCAGTAAAAGCTAATATGGAAAAATACCCAGATTCATCAAGACCAGATTCTCATATTCTTCAACTTCTCTATCTCAGCCTAACAAGAAATGACTTTGACTTTGACAACAAGCATTATCTCCAGATAAAGGGCACAGCTATGGGCAAGAAATTTGCCCCAGCATATGCGGACATCTACATGGCCAACTGGGAGGAAACTATCCTCCCAAATTGTGAAAAACGACCTGCTTGCTATTTCCGCTACCTGGATGATATTTGGGGCATCTGGCACCACACGGAAGAAAACTTTGAGCACTTTGTCAGACAACTCAATTCACACCACCCAACTATCAATCTCAAGGCAACAACTAGTTCCTCTAGTGTTGATTTCCTTGACGTGACCACTTTTAAAGGCCCAGACTTCTCCTCCAAAAAACGACTAGACACTAAAGTCTACTTTAAACCAACGGACTCGCACGCCCTTCTTCATCACATCAGCTTCCATCCAAAACACACTTTCAAGGGCATATTGAAATCACAACTGATAAGATTCCGCAGAATCTGCTCCAGAGAAGACGACTATGACTCTGCCACAAAAATACTACCCAGAATACTACCCAGATCACTATCCCAGATCCCTTTTTCGAGCAGTTCTCAAAGAAGTACTGGAATCACCACAAAATCCATCTAAACTGGAGGACAACCCTCCAGAAATCGTTCCTTTTATCACAACATACTCGTCTTTCACAGCTTGGGCCTCCAAACTAGCAAAACACAACTTTAACTACCTTATGGAAGGAACACAACTGGAAAAACATCTCAAGGTAATTTTGGCTCACAGAGAAAAACCCAATCTCAAGGATCTGCTAGTCCGTGCCAAGTTACCCAAACCCAGGGAACAACCCTGCTCTCCAGGCCGACATCGGATAGCAACTAACCCTACCACAAAAGCCACATATTCCTTACCAAGGGATATCACACTTAAACACAGCAATTGTATCTATATGATACAGTGCAGAAAATGCAACAAAACTTACATTGGGGAAACCCGAAACTCCTTATCCTCACGGCTTTCAACCCACCGCTATAACATAAGGAACAACAAAAAAGCAAACACACTTCTCACAAAACATTTTCTCAACCATGGGGTTAAAAATCCAATCCAAGGCCTCCAACATGACCCGACTTGGACAACGGAGGACAGACGAAAGATGGAAAGACACTGGATCTGGAAACTAAACACCTTGCAACCAAATGGACTGAATATGTCCTACTATGAAGATTAATGCACATTCACCTCCCCCAAAAAAATGTATATCATTTTATCAGTTTGATCTTACATTCTTTTTCTCAATGTTCTTGTTCTTGCCATGATTGAATATATGTTAAAGATTTGTTAAAAATGTCTTTTCTGAATAAAAATTAAAAAGGGTTTGAAATGGGACTCATGACGATAAGGGCAACCCGCTCATAATAAACTTATGAGAAGTCCACTCTGATGGTCCCATCATCCCTTCAACAAAATAGAACTCAATCCAATTTACTATCTGACCGATGGCAACAGGGACATAATGGGAAACATTTGAATGATTTATTTTACAAGAAATCCGGAAGACCAGAGGAACTGATAAGATGGATCTTTCACATCATAATTTCTCCCTCTAAACCCCCCCCCCCCCCCCCCACCCCCCAATATAAAACCGGGGAGGTTTTGCAGGGAGGCAGAGTATGCCTAGACCGGCAGGGAACTGTGGCTTGCTGCAGACACAGCGCCCCTTCTCATCTCTGCTCTTTTTCTTTTTTTCTAATCCCTTACGACCGGAACCAAACATGCCTATTTTTCTAAACACCAATCATGATCCCCATCCTTTTGCTTGCCACTCTACATCACAATTTTAACCCTTAAATCCTAACCCTATCTCCTGACCCCTAACCATAACCACACCCATCCCTTGAGTCACACCCTAAACATAACCATTCTCACCTTTTACTACTGACACACTACTGATGATGTGATCCCAAATTTTCTACAAACTTAAAATAACCCCTATTTACAACAAACAACTGACTTTAACTCCATAAATCCCTTTTTGGCGTGCACCCATTAGTTTTACCGCCTCCCCTCTGACCGATGGCGTGTTATGGGATGACGGTTAGCTATGGGCTTCTGACGGCTGTCTGTCTTCCCCCCTGGTTGTATTGATGGAAACATCATGCAATTATGGGATTGCAGAGGCCCCAGAGGATGCAACTACCGTATGCGGTCCCGTTTTTTCCCCCCTGGCCAACAACAGTCGGCTATGGGATTGCGGGCCACTGCGGACGCCTTTTCCTGGGGCATTTCCATGGTCCCCCCTGACCACTGGCTTTGGCTTGCACCCATCAGCTCTACCCCCCTGGCCGGGCATAGGCTATGGGATTGGAGTGGGCTATTGGCTTCTGACGGTTACCTGTCTCTCCCCCCTGGTTGTAGTGGTAGAAATACCATGCAATTATGGGATTGCAGAGGCCCCAGAGGACGCAATCACCGTATGAGTTTCCGTATTCCCCCCTGGCCGACACTAGCCGACTATGGGAGTACGGGACGCTGCGGCTGCCTGGCCACTAGGCTATGGGACCATGGGATGTTTCAGACACTATATCCAATTGGATATACTATCCTTTTCTCTTTCCCTATTGAACCATTCAAGTGCTTAAACAAACCGTAAAATTAGTTGTCCTGGATTTAACTAGGCGACATCATTTTTCTACTAAAATATACCTGGCGGTTTATTATTCTATACAATCGTCCTTACAACACTTATCTTAGATTATTCATTTCAGCCCAAAGTGAGTTGAGATGTGGTCAGCTCGGCTGCCACTAAGACATAACCACCTGCTCCAAGGGATTACGATTCTGCTTCTCTTCTCATGGCAGGCTTCTTTTTATTCTTATCTACCCATGATTCAGACAATCGTAAAATTCTTACAGCCCAAAATGAACTATAGGGACGTGGTCAGCTCGGCTACTACGAAGATGTAACATATCCGCTCCAGGAGGTTGCATTCTACTTCTCTGTTACCTCATGGCCGGCTATCTCTACTTTAGACAGTAGACTAGATAAAAAACGTAAAAATGCAGCAACATAGGGACTAATTTGAAGAAAAAACGTAAAAATGCGGGAACACAGGGACTAATTTGAAGAAAAAAACGTAAAAATGCGTGAACATAGGGATTAATTTGAAGAAAAAACGTAAAAATGAGGGAACATAGGGACTAATTTTCAGTGAAAAAAAAATTCTTAGAAATGTGGGACCAGACCTACAGCCCAACACAGAAATGGCCATATTTGGGACCACAGACAGAAGATATTCTACAATAAGGAACTGATATATAAACATCATTGCTTTTACAACACTGCTTGCACGCAGAAGAATTTGATTACATTGGAAATCTAAAAACCCACCTAGTGTGTCTCTGTGGTTAAATGACCTAACACAGTTCATACAGTTAGAGAAAAGAAAATACTCTCTCAGGGGGTCCAGGGACAAATTCTTTTCTGTCTGGGATCCAGTGCTGAAATACTTGGGTCAACTTAAGACTGTGCCCACTTAGCAGCCTTCAAGCATTTACAGTTGTGTTATTCATCCATGAGAAGTATAGTGTGTAGTACACAACTTCAGCAATGGTGAGCCTATGTTTGTATGTGTTTTTAAACATTTTAAAAACATTTAAAAAATTATTTTAAAAATAAAAATAAAAAATATATATATATTTTATTTTATTATTTATTTATCTTTATTTTTTTAAATTATTACCTCTTAGTATTATCATGATTGTTATTATTATTATTATTATTATTATTATTATTATTGTTACTATTATTCTTTCTACTTTCTGGATAGGTGTCCTATGTGTTCTGGGGGGGGGGGCAATAATTCATACAAAATAACGATGTGAGCATTGGTTCATGTTGTATCTATGTACATATGCTGTACTATCAGTGCTCAATAAAAAAATACAATTTAGAAATGTGGGACCATTGGGCTGTGGGAACATAGCTCTGCACGTAGGCGGGCAATTTCATTCACGTGCGTGTGTGCAGTACCCTCCCACTCCTGAAAAATAGGACTCCCCTGAAAGCTACGCTTTGAATCCAAAACGACTCCAGCCGCTGCTGATGTTCTACTTTTGCTCCGTGGCGTAAACATGGTGCTAGTGTTGATGTTTGACAAATGTTCAGTATTTACCGCCTCCTGCTGAAATAAAAAATCAGAAGCAGGAAAAATGTTCTTATCTCAGACAGACAGGTGAACTTCTTCCGAGGCTGCTTGGACCTGACCTGCAGGGAGACGCCTCCATTATGTTCCTCTTAGCAATAAGCATGCAAACGAGGTGTTGACATCCTGAATTATTATCATTACTCTAGTTAATTTTTAGCAATTAGAAACACCGGTGCTGCACACATAGAAACAGATTAGGCGTATTTATCCCACACCTGTGTGTGCCAATATAAACGTTGAGTGACAGTTCCCTGGTTCTCAGTCAGATGAGGTTTTCATTTCAGGGCGATAGATGTCGGAGGAGGAGGTCGTCCGTCATTTATTAATGGAGGAATCAAAGCTCTGAAGAGGACATGTCATATTTTGTTGGTTTTTGTCTGAGTGGGTGGGATATGTTCATGCTGTGAAGTGTATGTTATGTATATTGTTTAAAAGATTAATACAATTGTTAATCACAACAACAAAAAAATCCGTGGAACCAAGAACTGCATCTGTATACAGTCTGAAAGTTGTATTTATACTTTTGAAGCAACATCTGGTGGTATTTGAAGAGCTTAACATCAGATCAGCAGCATCAGAGCTAAGCATGATGGAGCCCCCTCTTTAATGTCATTCATCATTCCTGAAGCTTAATCCAGTCATTAGCGTGTGAGATATTGAGCGTGACGAAGGGACAACAGGACAGACTGTGGTCAATCCATCCCACCATGTCACCTCCCATCAACACAGTTTATCTGCTCTCCTTTCAGCACTGTCAAGAAAACAACTGATTGGCTGACACACGCCTTTATAACAGACAAGTCAAATTCTTTTTGACTTGTCAAGTCAACTGCCATTTCTATCAGCAAAATAAATGAAAAAAGGAGAAGGATGTGTCATTCAAATAGGGGGGAAAAAGACACTAAATGTGCCGGCTAGTGATTAAAACCGTTATCAACTCTTGAACAAAGTGGTTGTCATTGAAGAGCACAATGTAGTGAGACAGTAGCGGCACCCGGAGACATGAAAAGACTACTTTAAACTCTTTCTTTAACTGTGTGTGTGTGTGTGTGTGTGTGTGTGTGTGTGTGTGTGTGTGTGTGTGTGTGTGTGTGTGTGTGTGTGTGTGTGTGTGTGTGTGTATAAACTCTCTCTTTAACTGTGTGAAGAACCAACACGGTCTCACGGCAGTTCGTGTAATTGTCACGTTATTTTTAATCTCTTGATTCACGTACAACAACACGTTTATCTCTTTTTTTTCGTGGTGGCCAGCCCGAAATGGGAACCATCTATTCAGAGGTTGGGCTTAGGAAAAAAACAACGGGGAAAGGACGCCTCACACACCGGGAGACGGACGCGGGGGACGAGCGACAATAACGGGACGGTTGTGATTAGGTATACAACAATGGGGAAACAAAACGCCACACGTGGGACGCGATGCCCGGTCTCCGGGGTGAAAGTCCTGTGTAGAACTATTTTAAATAGATTAAGAAAGCCACCGCTACTGGTCACATTTATGGTTAGATTGATTTGTTTTGATCCAGTGAAATAATGCCCGTTATTTTGGAGCATTTCGCTGCCTCCTCCTCCATCATTTCTTTTCCTTTTGAGTCTGACCTTCTCAGCTCCACCTTTCCCTTTTCTTTTTTGGCTGTACATCATTACGGTAGGTTTCCACACAGCGAAATATCGCTTCGCTCTCAGTGAGGTTGAATGGAGACGAAAACCGCCCTGACTGGGCGAAATGAGAGCAAATCGCAGAGGCAAGAGAAACAAAGTTGATGAAAGTTTAACTTTATTCAAATGAGGACCACTTGAGAACCAATCAGGTCTGCGTGTTTGTATTTGGAGGAGGGAGTTACAAAAAAAGTCTGACCAAGATGGCGGAGGTTATTACCGCTGTATCATGAAAATATGGATGTGATTAAAATGTTTCTACACGAACACTGGTACTTGTATCAACACGAATTGTAGCGTTAACTAGCGTGACATGTCTCGGTGCCGTATTAGCACCGGGCCTCGGTACCCAACCCTAGTAACAGCTGAATATTCTATCTCATGATGAAAAAGTAGAGACGATTGTAGACGAAAATGAAGAGAGATTTTATCTTAGTTTTTATTTTATGCAAAACATTTCAGTCTTCAGTCTTTTTTCGTCAACAATAATGCACGTTAATTTAGTCTTAGTCAGCGTTTGTGGACACATTTCTAAGAAGTTTCTTAAAATTAGGCCCTATGTTAGGGTTAGGGTTACATTCAATCTGTAGTCCATTGCTGCTGGATAATAGGTTGGGTGTAATTGGCTACCAAATTGGGAGAAAGGGGGATACAATCTGATACAAATTTATGAAAAAGGAAATGTGGGAACATAGGGCCTAATTTTGGAAAAGAAATCTTAGAAATGTGGGAACATAGGGCTGTGGGAACATAGGACTGTGGGAACATAGGGCTGTGGGAACATAGGGCTGTGGGGACATAGAGCTGTGGGAACATAGAGCTGTGGGGACATAGAGCTGTGGGAACATAGGGCTGTGGGACCATAGGGCTGTGGGAACATAGGACTGTGGGAACATAGGACTGTGGGAACATTGGGCTGTGGGAACATAGGGCTGTGGGAACATAGGACTGTGGGAACATAGGGCTGTGGGAACATAGAGCTGTGGGAACATAGAGCTGTGGGAACATAGAGCTGTGGGGACATAGAGCTGTGGGAACATAGGGCTGTGGGACCATAGGGCTGTGGGAACATAGGGCTGTGGGAACATAGGACTGTGGGAACATAGGACTGTGGGAACATAGGGCTGTGGGAACATAGGCACGCTCCTGTGTGTGACCACACAGCCAAGTTTATTGATGTTTTCATTGGCTTCCCCGGGTCGGCTCCTGACGCAAGCACAGCCCCCTGTAATACCAACAAAAAATACTCTCCACCCGGTTTCTGCATCATTGGGGATGGTGGCTACCCTTGCCTCAGGCAACCCATCACCCTCATGACTCCCTACAGGCAGGCACAACATCTGGCTGAGCAATGCGGACCCGTTGGTGCCAGGAAATGATGTGGAGGGAGAAGCAGGGGACCATCCAGAACCAGCCCCTCAAGGCTATCTATGGAGCAGAGGACAAGTAATGTCAATAAACGTAAATCCACTTGCTGCTTAAACAAACGACTTATGTGGCCGTTTGTTTGGGGAGGACAGTCTCAATATAAGATATAGAACAATGTAAAAGGTAGTAATATAGTATAACATAATATATCGTTACTCCACCATAGAGAGACATCAGTCAGTAGATTTAGTTTGAGCTCAAACGTAGACTGCTTGTTTGATGTAAATATCAGTTTTGTCACACACACTGGAGACGGACGACTGGAGAAACGCCACATTTCACTTCCATCAGTTCTCTGGAGAGTCAGGCTGAGGTCAGGCTTTAAATGTGCCTATTTATGGAAAATCCTTCCTTGATGGTTTAGTTTATTACATTTGCTCGGCCTAGTTACGAGTGCCAGCGTCTCTCTGAAGTCCAGATTGCATTGATGGTTTTTTTTTGTTGCTTTTATACCTTTCATATTCGGGTCCGCTCTTCAGTTTGTCTTAACTTCTGTGTTCCTCTGACATCGCCTACAGCATCTCATGAAGCCGGTCTGCCAGGAATACTGTGCTGTGTTTTTGACAATTCACTCAGAGAAGTAAAGAAGTGAGAGCCATTTAGCGTGTCGAGGTTTGAAAAGAGCCCACAGCAATAAAAAAAAACAAACAATAAAAAGGCAGAAGGGTAGAGCGAGGAGGATGGAGTGCCATATTGTGTTAATGTCCCGGCAGTCGACTTCTACCAACACAGAGGGTATTTCATTTTAAGGTAGCACCTTAGCTACTGTCACTGTCATTTAAATATTTCTAAATGTATTTGTTATTATGTTTATCAGGTATAATGTTTACTGGGGCTGCTCGATTATGTAAAAAATCATGATCACGAGTATTAACACAAATACTTTTTGACTTTTGGAAAGATGTTGCAATTATTGAACTTAAAAAAAAAAATAGTGATCTATTTAAACAAATCAACAGTGAAAACACGTTGAACTGTGACCAACCCGGTCTCACGCCAGTTCGTGAAATGGTCACTTTATTTTGATGTGTTGATTCGTGTACAGGTCACGATTTTCTAACGTGACCATTTCACGAACTGCCATGACACTGGGCTGCTCTGGGGGACGCAACAACGGGGAAATTCAACGCCACAACGGGGAAAATAAACGCCAAAATGTGTTGTTTGACCCATCCACCACCCCGACCAACCTCCCTGCGTGCATTTTCGCCTTATCAATACTACTTGCTACCGTAATTGTTCTGTGATCACGAAATACGCTTCCCATTGAAATAGGTTACTTTAAAATTCGTGCTCACCACACGAAAATAACGACATTAATGTGTTCAGTACCTGAATCAATAGATTCAATAACGTGACCATATCATGCCGTGAGACTGGGCTGAACTGTGACATTTCCTGTTACAGTGAGGACAGAATAGACTCAGGAGCAGAGCTCACAAAAATTGGTTTATTTAGAATAGGGGAAAAAAGGGGAAGTGGAGAGGCAGACGTCCGGAACGGAGAAGCAGCTAGGGGAGGATGGAGAAAACTGGAGGACGAGGAAACTGAGGGGAGCCACAGGAGTGATACTGGGGCTGGAGAATGCGGGGAGCGAGGGGAGGCAGGATTCTCAGGGGAGCGCGGGGAAGCCTTAACCGAGGAGCCGAGGAAGAGACACTGGAACTGGAGAGCAGAGAAAGCAAGAGCAGCTGGAGCAGAGTACCGAGGGAGGGGGTCCGTGAAGCGAGGCCAGCTGACTGGAGACGACAGTTGGGGTAGGAGATGGTAGCTGGGAATGAGAAGACACAAAACAGGTGAGTGAATCGTTAGGAAAGAGGGTAAGAAAAAGGAACAACGAATTATCTTAGCAAAGGATTTGGCTAGCGTTCACCAGGGTGTCTGGAGCAACAATCAAGCGAAGATGGTCTGTAGAGCCGGGGTAGAAATACTGGTCTTGATTGAAGATGGGAGGCAGGTGTGTGCGGTGGGAGGCGGTGATGAAGGAATAACGATCAGGTGCGCTCAGTCAGCTGGCAGCAGCAGTGGGGGGGGGGAAGAGCAGGATCGGCACAGAGAGAGAGAGAGAGAGAGAGAGAGAGAGAGAGAGAGAGGGAGAGAGAGGGAGAGAGAGAGAGAGACAGAGAGAGAGAGAGAGAGAGAGAGAGAGAGAGAGAGAGAGAGAGAGAGAAACACACAGGAGAGGAAACTAGCCGGGCAATGAAAATAGGAAAAAAGGTAAACAAAAACAGAAAACTCACAGCCAGCCGACCCCGACCATCACAATTTCCATTCATACTTTACCCATTTGATTTACTTTTTTATTCAGAACACAAGACAAAATAAGATTTTACTTGCAAAACGCAATGTGCGAAATAATCGTTTTCTCGATTATTCTGTTTTTGTGACGATTGGGAGCCGTGTTCACCATGCTACTGAAGAAAGTTACAAGTGAGTTGGACCAACGTTAAGTGGTTTGATTAAAACCCTTCACAACGTTTGTTGTTCACTTCAGACTGTAAAAGCATCAGATGACCTTTATCTGCTGATGCTTATCTCCTTTCAAAGCCTTCCTGTATGGTTTTCCTCTCCACTTCTCGTACTCAAAGTAATCAAATGCAGACAATCAAGCGTGTCTAAAATCCCTGGAATTGCTTCAAAACAAATTAATACTCCGGCAGTAGCTCTCTGAAGTGCCGAGCGATGCTGTTGTTTTGTGCTTTTTAATGTAATAATTTACCTGCAGATTCAGAATGTAATCACAAAATATCACAGTGACAATGTGGAGTAATCAGACATTAGCGTCATGGACTCATGGCAGTGCACTACCCACCCGGCCCGTTATGAGACCTAATCAGCACCTATCTGCGTTAATCAACCACCAGAACCGGACCGTGTGTGTAGAGAGAGAGAGAGAGAGAGAGAGAGAGAGAGACAGAGAGAGAGAGAGAGAGAGAGAGAGAGACAGAGAGAGAGAGAGAGAGAGAGAGAGAGAGAGAGAGAGAGAGACGTTGTCTTGTGTCTGATCGTTAAGAAATTTAACATTTCAGCAGAGGTGTTCATTTCCACACAGGCTTATTGGCTGGACGGTTAACGGTGAAGTAGGGGATTTGCCGGGGTATTTTGGCGACTTAATTAACCCGACCCAGGGTGAGTCTGATGAAAGCTGATGTATCTACCCGGTTCAACTCTGAGATGTTCTCGCATTGCGCAGCGCTCTGAAGGAATAATCTCTGAGATTAGGCTACGATATGTTCTGCCAGCTCACTGCAATTTAATACAATAGCAGGAAAAGAGTACCGCCCCCCCCCGCTGTTCTAAAGCGTTCTGCATGTGGCGTCTGCTGATGTGCAGGTTACCTCCCCCCAAACACGGACACAAATATATACAGATACGTCTCGCTTTATAAGATAGATAGCCTGCCTTTAAGTGGGATCACGCTCTGTCTGCACTTGTCTGGTTGTGCTTTGCGTGTTTGAGATTCTGAAATGTCCTTAAATTCGGGAATTGTCGTTTGTTTAGTCAAAGTCGAAGACAGTCCAAAAGAGTGCAACTTTGCACATTTTTGTGGGTCTGAGGTGTATGTCACATTTTAGCTGCCAAAGCTCCACTGCTCTAGACACAGCCATCTTCTAACCGTAAACAAACCGGGAACTATATTCTCAGGCGGAAGAATGCAGCAAGCCTGTCTGAGAATATAGTTCCCAGTTTGTTGACGGTTAGAAGATGGCTGTGTGTCATGTGACCTTGTTATTTGTACACGCTGTGACTCTACAAATCACAACATGTAAATAGGAACACGTTGGAGTTATTTGGTCACTTATTGGGAGCAGTAGGCTAGATGGAGCCGGTTACCTCCAGGAAATCTAACCTCCTGCTAGGCTAAGCTACCGGTGGAGCCGTCAGACAGCATTACAACACGCACGGACACGAGAAGGGTATGTATGGACTGGTCTAACTCTGGGGGTTACGGTGAATAAGACAAAGTCCCAATAAGTCGGCGTGTTCCTTTAATGTTTAAATGTAAAACGGCAGGAATTAGTGGATGCTGATCACATCAGAAAATGTCCTCTCTCAATGTAGAAACAAGTTAATCTATTCTATATTCAAACTCAATAGAATTCGTAGAATTCATGCAGAAGCATAAATCTAGCTCGAGGTGGATGGACAGGTCAAACAAACAGGACTTTCACCAGGAGACCAACATCTTCTCACTCCCGACCCCCCGAAAAACCGACGCTTGTTCAGGGGTCTTTGGCGTTAGTTACTGAAGCCAAAAGTCTCCTTTAGCGCCAAAGTCCGACGCAGCGGGCTTTCAACTGATTACAATGTAATCCCATCTGCAGCGAGATGTGGTGCTCTGAGTCAGGACCGATTTGGCGCAATTTTTCAGCATGCAGGGTAAAACCACTTAGCTAGGTTTGGGAAAAGATTGTGGTTGGTGTTAAAAATGTAAGTTTAAGTAACACGCTGGGTTGTTTATTTATTTAGTTTGTCAGATGCAGGTAGTTAGTATATTCAGAAATGAAGTGGGCACAGGCTGTAACAGAGTTATTATGATTGAGAAGTTCAAGTGTGGCGTATTTGAAGTATGTGGGGGTGGAAGCTGTAAAGAAAGGAGCGAGGACGGTGAAGAGGGAACCGCATCACACACAGAGAGGGCCGGCTCTAGCCCTTTGGTTGCCCTAGGCGAGATTGAGTTTTGCGCCCCGCACTATATTTCCTGCATTCAGGTGAATTTTCATGCACCTATTTCTACCTTTTTCAGAATCAATTTATGCTGGATATCTTTATGTAAAGGGAAACATTGATTACAATCCAAATATAAAAACATAATGCAATATATTGCAATAAGGCTCTCAGGCATTCTGTATTGCTTTCAACTATTTATTCTCCTGTCGATCGACTTTTCTAATTATGTGAGTCAGCACACATGTAGCCTAGGCATCATTTACTCCTCCCTCCTCTATTGCATCTTTTGTGGAGGAAGTAACCTCCTTAAATGTGCATATGACAATTATTCACATCAATGATACATTATTCATTTTAATGAATTAATAAACCCCTGGACTATAATATTTCAGATGTGTTAGAGCAAGATTTCTGCTCATGTTCAAAACTTTCCAAATATAACTCATCTTATAATGTGTCACGTCATCGCAATCACATTTAGACAAGATGGCTGCACACGTGCTGGCTGCAGCTGCATCGGGGTAGATCCTACATCGGATCTGCTAGAATGGTCGACGTTGTAGAAACGGAATAAAGGGTAAATAAAGCTATCTAGTATCTGTAAACCTATGTTGTCCGGCTTCTGTTTGAGTTGTTGGATCCAGGAACCGAATCACGCCAGGGGGAGCCGGAGCATTTCCTGTGTGAGGAGGTAGAGCTGAGGCTGGTCTTTGGCGTCGGATTGTTTCCGGCGGGCCAACAAACAATCCCAGCCACTCTCTCTGTAAATCGCTCCCTCTGTGGCGGTGTGATGAGGGCAGCTGCTGCTATTAACGAGACAAAAAGCTCCTCATTGTCTGTGACATGAATACTACATAATCCCTCGGCACGCTCGATTAAAAGCATCTCTTTTGTGTTACTCTTTACGTCTCTCTAACCCTAACCCTAAACGTCCACATAACAGATATATGATTGTAAATTGAAAGTAAATAGTGCTTTTACCGAGGAATATAATAAAGAGTTTCTGAATATGAAATATATTCCTCCCCCAGCTGAAGGTGAAGCTGCAGATCTTAACTGCAGCAGATTGTTTAAGGCAGGAAAAATGTCATGGATCTCCTCCTCCACAGAGGTGGAAAAGGTCATCGACGTGCCCTTTCTGTTGACAGCTTTCAGCAGATAAGAAGCAGCTCAGACACAAGCAAAGTCTGAATGCACTGCAACTTTAAAGAAAGCGTCAGGTTTATCCTCCAGCACGGTGCAAATGTCAAAGATCTTTACTGGAACACAAAGCTCTATGCAAATACATCAACAACTTTAACCGATTCCCTGCTAACAGACAGATAACGGGCAGAAACACTGCGATGTTTACGGGGACTGCCCAACGAAAAAGTCCCTTTGGTCCTACAGCCCACTAGTCCGACGTTCCTTTCTTTAAAAAAATAACCCCTCTGCTCCGACATCCCATTGTTCCGACCATATAGGCTTTTGTGGATCACCTCTAAAATGGAGAGATCTCCTTTTTATTTGGGATTTAATTGGCATTTGAACGGCAAGATTAATTCTGGCTTGCATGCAGTTTAGTATCCCAAATTCCACTATGGCCACGCCGAGACCCACCCTACAAAGCAGCTCGATTGGTTGGGGTCAGGCATTTGACCTCGAGTGGTTAAGGTTAGGATAGCAGATTGGTCAGGGGATAGGACCTGGAATTTGGGACACTAAACTGCACGTATACCATTAATTCATTTTTAATTCATTTGACTCTTGGACTGATAATTTTACTATTAAGGACAATTATTTATAATATTTCTTTAGGATTTTTGCCTTGTGTATGTAGTGTATTCCCAGTTATTGCAGGGATATGCCCCATTTCTATTCATTATCATTGCAGGCTTATGGAAATATAAATACATATCCAACCCAAAACTAACTTTACCCTGTTGGACTTTGGACTTAGCCTACATTTTTATTTCAGTTTTTCAAAGATAGGCTAAACATTTAAATGTGTTAATAAGCTAGAGAAAAGTAATTTCGCTTGTTATTTTGGATTCTGATTTTAGATGATGGGAGGTGATCCACAAAAGCCTATATGGTCGGAACAATGGGATGTCGGAGCAGAGGGGGTATTTGTTTTCAAAACAAAGGGACGTCGGACTAGTGGGCTGTAGGACCAAAAGGGAATTTTTGGGGTTATTGAGAGGTCGGAACAATGGAGCGTCAGAGAAATGACATGGCACCGATGTTTACACCAAGTCTGATAACAAAGAAGCCTCATGTGCACAGAAACATTTTTAATAAATGTCCAAAAGTCTGCTTTATGTTCATATTGAATGACAAAACATCAAAGTTCTTCTCTTCTCAAGTTTTGCTAAAAGCATGAAGCAGATTTTGGGCCCGATTCCCTCCTCCCAACGATAGTCAGCAAAGCCCTGATTTTTTTATGGTTATCTTGTTGTACTGTTGTATGAGGTACGTAACAAATGTTTTTTACTTCCCCTATTCTGCTCGGAATTCCGCTCTTGGCTGCACCGATTTCAAATCGCAATTATTAAATATGTTCTATATTTACGATCTGATATCCAGTTATTAGTGGGGAACAGCCGAGGACGCAGTCTATTCTTGTCCTATTCGGGCTGGGCTGCTAAAGGAAGAGCGGTGCTTATATGGAGCTCATACCGCTGATCAACAGATCACAAAAAGGGAAAAGAGGGTGGAGGAAACGGGGAGCGCTAACAGTGCTAACAGAGCATTAGTTAGCTCCACCGTTAAGCCGCTTAGAAATGATCCGAGGCAAAACCACGAGGGAGGGCGCAGAGCAGAGAGGCAAAGTGCAGCGCAGGAACGTTCTGGAATTGGTTGTGCCTTGAACGGTCAGTGGCAACGAAGTCAAAGTTTAAATAATTTGAACTTTGAGCGCAGTACACGGCGTAAATTACGAGCAGTGTGCAACGCCAAGGGTAGTGATGTGCCTAGTTGGGCGGCACCGATGTCCCCATAGAATTAAAATAGAACGGCCAGGGCAGAGCGGTTTTACCGCGGATCATGTGTAGGCTGCTTTAGATCACACCAGAGCCCGCCTACGGAGAGCATGTTCGCTCCGTATTCAGCCCCATTGTACCGAATTTGGTTGCAGTTCCACCAGAGTTCCACTGGGGGTGATCGCGGGTGAGTGCAAAATGAATGGGAGTCTATGGAGCTAGACGGCTAAGTTTGTCTCTTTCACCTGATTGTCGTTGAGAAATCTCAGATTTGATTGTAGTTTTTGCAAGTTCAACATGGATTATAGGTCGAAAGTTGAATGAATGAGTACTTATGTCCTTTGGATTTCTTACAGGTTAAGTCGTTGTTGCCCATAACACGCTAGCATTCTGCTAATGAATGCTGATTGGTCATTGAAGCACTGATTACGACTAGAGATCCCGCTTGATGGCATCATTCTCTGAAGTGACTCAGAGCTTGCCATGAAGCAGTATCTCTGGCCATACGATGTGTATGACGTCATTGACATTTTAAAAGACTTTTTAGAACAAAAAAGCGACTTTAAAAAAATCTAACACCCAGCAGTGTGTATTTTCTTAGCCTCCCCTTTCGAATGAAACATTCAAATTACTAGAAAAAAAATGATATCCTGAGAAAAGTGGATTTCGAGGGGTATAGCTCCATAGACCTCCATTCATTCTGCACTCGCCCGTGAGCACCCTCATATGGAACCAGAGTGGAACTGCAACCAGTTCAGAAGCCGGAAGTTTCCCGAGAGTGGAAGTTCTCCTCTTATTAGACATTCTCGGGAGCGTGTCTATGTTCCCCGGTTCCTATGTTCCCCGGTTACTTTTTCCACCATTACTGCCAAATTCCATGGCAAATAGGCCTATGTAGGCCTACGGGCTGTTTGAAGCGCATATGCAAATAGGCCTAGACGAGGAAAGATTAGGTCAGGGGTGGGTTAGGGTTACCTAACCTAACCCTAACCCCCGAGCGGGGAACATAGGACCCGGGGAACATAGGGATGACCCCACATTCTCTACTCACACTCATCGGGGTGACCTGGCTTCCCGTGGGGAGGGGTGCTCATCATTAACAGCTGCGTTAGCACGGGTAACCTCCATATGAGCACCGATCTCCGGCATAAGGCCAGAAACGCACCGCACACAGACGCGCCGTGAAGTAGAGCTTTTTTTCATTTCGGCGGCCATGTTATCTAATCTGTCCGGCCACACCGGCTGCGGCCACGCCGGCCCGTGCACTGCAGCAATTGTCTCGAGGTGTCTCGAGGTGATCTTGGCTGTCTTGGCTGTCTTGGCGTCTCAGCTGTGTCTACAGCGAGACACGCAGTACGAGACAGTGCGTACTGTCTTGTGCTTACACTGGGGAAGAAAAAAAAACGTACAGTCGGTTAGCAGTCTATATCCACGACGTTCCACTTCCAAGATTGCTCTCGTTCTGCCAGAAATACGGCCGGATGTCACTCTTTTAGGATATCCCATTGCCTTCTGCTTTCTTTGAGTTGTAATTTTAAACTCCGATGGCTCCGTCCAGGGCGTAGCACCGCCCAAGATGATTGTGATTGGTTTAAAGAAGGTTTAAAGGTCTGGCTAGTGTGGACTAGCCAGACCCTCCTCAGCAGCGCTGTGGAGGAAGGCAATGCAAGACTAGTCAGTTTTCATAAACTATGACTCAGAAATCAGTGGCTGTAAGAATATTAATACTATGGGAACAAAGAGCCGGTTGGCACAGAGCGGAGGAGCAGAGACTGAATACAAAATGTAAAGCTTTGTCGGTCCACAACAAAGGACACATCAGTCAGAAACAAGAGAGACAAGCAGACCTATAATTTCAAACTATCGTGTATCCAATGATGGCTGTCAGAAGGATTGACTCATGCAGCAAACGGGCTAATGTTTTGTAATGGATGGGACAGGGTCGGCTCAATAAATCAAAAAGAAATTGTCCTGAACTGAACTGGCCGAGGACGTACAGCAGTACTTCTCATTAAATGGCTCTTTTAATCAATGATGGTCTCATTAAGAACTAATTAATTAATTTTATTCTGTCGACCGTTTCCCCACATTCTCCAAGATTTATAGTGTCTATTCATGAAAGATGTTATATCAGGACATTTTAGAGATAGAGTAGGCCTAGACAACACTACAATTTACAGAGACCCAACAATAAGGGTTGTGCTCAATGTTCTTCCAGCGTAGTAATGGCCACCTTCTATAGCCGGTGTTCACAGGAACTACCCCTAATAACATTTCCGATGTACATTGTATTGCCAAATGAACGTCCAGAGCCCCGAGTACTCTGTTAGACAAGGGATTTAAGTTTTACGCCTCCTCATTTATTCATAATTATGAAGGTATGTATGTAACTTTTGCTAATGGCACCCGATATAGCAATATAGCGTTAGCTAACTATCAGTAGTTAGTTTAGACTTGTATGCTATCAGTAGTTTAGCCTTCTCCTGGACGGCAAGGACGTTCGATGGCTGTGGTGCAGCAGCAGAACATCTTCCAGCTGCATGGAATTATCTCTCCCTTCACTTTGCTGTAATCTTAACTAGCTAGTTGTTTTGGTGCTTAGCCCACCTTTTGTCGGGTTAATTTAGCTAACTGTAAAGACAGCTAAACGCGAAGGGGGGAGACATTCGGCAGGGAGGAGATTTTCGGCACGAACACCTGTAGCGCTAACGGAACACCTGTAGCGATAACGGAACACCTGTAGTGATAACGGAACACCTGTAGCGATAACGGAACACCTGTAGCGCTAATGGAACACCTGTAGCGCTAATGGAACACCTGTAGCGCTAACGGAACGCCTGTAGCGCTAACGGAACACCTGTAGCGATAACGGAACACCTGTAGCGATAACGGAACACCTGTAGCGCTAACGGAACACCTGTAGCGCTAACGGAACACCTGTAGCGCTAACGGAACACCTGTAGCGCTAACGGAACACCTGTAGCGATAACGGAGATAGGTCACACATGCTGAAGGGAGCTTTTTTTCGTTGCTTCAGACGCTGACAGACACTGTCCAAACGTCTGTATTTTCAACCCGTTCTCTTTCCGAACTCGTAAAATAAGGACGTTTGGACAGTGGCCGTCAGCGTCTGATACGACGTAAAAGGCGTCCTTCAGCGTATTTATGTAACGCACCGGGGAGAGCAGCTGTTAGATAGGATTGTATAGTGAGTAGTATGTAAGGGCGAATTTCTGCGCTGGGAGGTTGGTTGGGGGTGGGGGAGGGGGGGGGGGGGTGGATGGGTCAAACACAGGACTTTCACCCAGGAGAGGGGGGTCCACGTCCCGCTCGCTATAGTCGCTTTTTTCTTTTCTCCCGCGTGTCACAGAACCGTACACCCACCCACGACCTTTTCCTTAACATAACTGCATCAAAAGGGACGGCAATAGTCCCGACCAAGCACGTTTACTTATAGCGCTAAAGGGACGGCAATAGTCCCGACCAAGCGCGTTTACTTATAGCGCTAAAGGGACGGCGATAGTCCCGACCAAGCGCGTTTACTTACAGCGCTAAAGGGACGGCAATAGTCCCGACCAAGCACGTTTACTTATAGCGCTAAAGGGACGGCAATAGTCCCGACCAAGCACGTTTACTTATAGCGCTAAAGGGACGGCAATAGTCCCGACCAAGCACGTTTACTTATAGCGCTAAAGGGACGGCGATAGTCCCGACCAAGCGCGTTTACTTACAGCGCTAAAGGGACGGCAATAGTCCCGACCAAGCACGTTTACTTATAGCGCTAAAGGGACGGCGATAGTGCTGACCAAGCGCGTTTACTTATAGGGCTAAAGGAGACTTTTAGCATCGATAAAAACTATTTTTTAACTTAAAATGATTTCCACTTCAATCAGAACATGTGCTAAATGCTAAATCTGAACAATATTTTCACACAGTTCTTTCCACAGTTTGCATGTATAATTCTGCATGAAGTGACTCATTCATGCCAACGATAGCACTTAATAATTTACACCGCTTTGGGAAATGGTCGTGAGTCATGTGCTGAGCTTGAAAAAGCGTAACAGCGCTGATAACGCGCCGTGTGTGTTCATGGGGACCGGAGGGCACATTTAAAAACATAAGAACAACATGACAAAGTGATTGAAGTGTAAAAACAACTCACTGAAACGTAGGAGGAAGCCTGTCAGTATAACGTGTTTATACTCAGTATTTATGAAGTCACCAGTAAACAGTCTCTGCCTCTTCCTAAAATCATAATTTCTTCTCAGTCTTTTTCACACTCCTTTTCCTCCAGTATAACGATGAAGGTCACGTTTTTCTGAATCTGAGTGTTCTCTGCATGTTCGCCTTATGCATAAAAGTCCATGTAGTATATTTAATAAGATGTATATGTTGCTATGCGTCAGGTAAGATAACGTTACGTGTTGTGGAACAGAGCTACAGGCAAGGTGCCGTTTATTGTGCGAGATGAGAGATGTTGTCCGGCTTCTGTTTGAGTTGATGGATCCAAGAACAGAATCACGCCAGGGGGAGCCGGAGCATTTCCTGTGTGAGGAGGTAGAGCTGAGGCTGGTCTTTGGCGTCGGATTGTTTCCGGCGGGCCAACAAACAATCCCAGCCACTCTCTCTGTAAATCGCTCCCTCTGTGGCGGTGTGATGAGGGCAGCTGCTGCTATTAACGAGACAAAAAGCTCCTCATTGTCTGTGACATGAATACTACATAATCCCTCGGCACGCTCGAATAAAAGCATCTCTTTTGTGTTACTCTTTACGTCTCTCTAACCCTAACCCTAAACGTCCACATAATAGATATGATTGTAAATTTAAAGTAAGTGCTTTTACCGAGGAATATAATAAAGAGTTTCTGAATATGAAATATATTCCTCCCCCAGCTGAAGGTGAAGCTGCAGATCTTAACTGCAGCAGGATGTTTCAGGCAGGAAAAATGTCATGGATCTCCTCCTCCACAGAGGTGGGAAAGGTCATCGACGAGAGCTAAGCTGGCTAGCTAGCGAGCAAGCTATTGTGCGAGATGAGCGATGACTCAATTCAAACGGGATCAAATAATTCTTTGTCCCTCGCTGTTGACTTTTCCGAAATAACGTCCCATAAGGGTCACTAGGACAGGGACTAAGCCTCTCCATACAAAGTGGGAAGAGTTCAAACACAGAAAGCCTAAGATCGCAATAACATTGCGGTGCACCCATGTTTCCATAAGCATTTTCAATTTGTGCATAAAAAAAGAAGTTTCCTTGTTTACACTTGGTTTTAAAATCTATTTCGATGAGCCAAACACAAGTGGACAGCCGAGACACATCGCTGCTCACACCTGTGTCTATAATGTGTCTCCAGCTTACCACTTGTGTCCAGATTTCATCACTGGCCTTTGTCACTTCCTCGGGTCAAAGAGACATTATTACGTCCACACTCTCGGCAGTTACGTAAGCAGTTGTGTCGGTACACAGGGCTGAGTACCCAGGGCCCTCATGTGAGGAGTGCCCAAAAAGATGCTAGAATGAATAGCTGTGGATGTGGGGAGGGGCCCATAGAAAATGCCTTTCTACAGGGTGGGCCCTGTAGAAAGGCTGATCTGTGTGGAGCAACGAGGAGACCGTAACCTTCCTCACATTAATGCAACAAACAGATAACAAATAACAAACAGAAATGCCATATTTCAATCATGTTTTCCACATTTCTTTTACATTAAAAAAAAACAAGCTAGTCTGCATTACGTTTTCTCCAAAACATTGCCGTTCCAAATGAGTAGTACTGTATGTAAAGATAATTTCTTGGCTGCCTTTTAGTGTTAAATCCAGTGAAGGCGAAAAACTCCCACAGATCTGTATAAACCTTGTGTGAGCATACAAAACATTTCAGAATCCCTTTGGCAGACAGAAAGAAGCTGTTCTTAAAGTGGGAGCAGCACATTTAACATAGGCTCACTGTATTCCGGACACTTCCGACACAGTAAGCACAGTTAAAAGTCTCTTAAGACATCAATGCCTAGAAAGATAAGCCTTATTGGTTTATCTGTGGGGGCACGTCTTACACACATAGCCTACTAACGTTTGATTGACACATTTTGGGCAAATCGTTCGGGAGAATAGACACAGTGTCCGGATTACCGTGAGGGCTCACGGTATTACAACGGCTGGGAATTTCCAATCAGCATTCATGTTGGACAAAGTGCTTCTGTAAATGTGTGTATCCCTTCAAGAAGTCAAAATATTTGCAAAAAGTACCTCATAAATATTCTATAAGACCTTAAGGGCCCTATCTTGCACCCGGCGCAGCACGGAGCAAAGCCAGTTTCCTGTCCAGCGCCCACGTCCTTTAAATAACAAATGCACCTGCGCCCATCTGTGGCCCATGGGCGTGCTGGTCTTACAGGGAGGTGTGTTCAGGTGCATTCTGGGCGTGCTGGTCTTACAGGGAGGTGTGTTCAGGTGCATTCTGGGCGTGCTGGTCTTACAGGGAGGTGTGTTCAGGTGCATTCTGGGCGTGCTGGTCTTACAGGGAGGTGTGTTCAGGTGCATTCTGGGCGTGCTGGTCTTACAGGGAGGTGTGTTCAGGTGCATTCTGGGAGTATTGCTATCTTGAGGCAGCAGGAAGTGATGGCACCATTGACCAACAAAAACCTGGTCTAAAGTCAATAACGCAGCATTTCATTGTTATTTTAACAGAGCATTAGTAAAATGCTCCTAGGCTCGTGCACAGCGCGCACACACTATGCTTGTTACACACACAGGGACGCACAGCAGCACACACACATGCAAAAGGTTATATTATTATTGTTTTCAATTTAAAATTTTAAAAAGTACATATTTATTTTACTTGTAAATGAGCTAAGTGCTAATTACACAAATTGCCCAACATGTAACGCTTAGCAACCAAGTTGAATAGCAAGACAGAAAGTAGCATCTGGGTAGAAAAACCTTTTTAAACCAAGTATTTGGACAGAAAGTAGCTTTTGGGTGAAATGAACCTTTTAAACGAAATGGTCATCTAATTCGGTAGGTGGTGTATTGAAAAACTAAGGTCCTAGAAATGTGATTCTGACAATGCAGCCTCCGGGACGGCGCTGTAGAAATGCAATCGTAGCAACTCTGTCCTGCAGGAACATAGTATTGCTTCTGCCTGTCATCCTAGCCGAAGACCGTCCCCAACGCTCATAGGCGCCCTTTGGAAACTCGTATCTATCCGTCCTAAATGATTGGCTCTGGAAACTGGAGGCTGTTTGGAGTCGAAAGAGGAGGAGACAAGAATGACATGTATGTATATATTGCCCATAAAAGAAGTATTTAAAAATTCAAGCATCTGAAATACAATGATGTGACGGAAGTGTCCGAAATACCGTGAGTCTACGTTAAAGCAGTCTTGCATTGCCAGACCGTCCTCCACAGCGCTGCGGAGGAGGGTCTGGCTTGTCCACACAGCATTCTGGGATGGGAGAAAAACGTGCTCTGGTTTATCGGCATTTCTTTAAACCAATCACAATCGTCGTGGGCGGGGCTAAGCTCCGGACGGAGCCACAGTGCCTCCGCTAAATAGTCTCAGGAAGGAACTTGTTTTGGTGGAACATGTGGACGTTCAAAAGTAGTTTGAGTCGTGCAACAGAAAACTCAGATTGGACAGATAGTCTAGCTAGCTGTCTGGATTTACCCTGCAGAGATCTGAGGAGCAGTTAACCATAGTCCTCACAAATCCACCAGAGGTTAGAACGCCAACACAAAGACAGAGGAAGGGGACGGACAGTTTTCTGTTGCACGACTAAAACAACTTTTGAAGTACACATGTTCCACAAAAACAAGTGCGTAAGGTCACGACATTTACATTAGCTGACGTAAAAGAAAATGTAGCCATATTAACATGCATATGGAAAAAGAACCAACTTCTGTGCTCGTGGATCAGTCAGATTAAATCTCTTTGGTTGAAATGTTCAGCTTTTTGATGGGTGCAAACTGTTCAATTATTATTAAAATTGACTGAAGTTGGAGTTATCGGATCTCTGAACTGTAGATAAAAAGTTTGCAGCCGCTGACTTCTGCACCACTTGCAGAGTTCTTGGCAGAAGAACAGAGAGCAGAACTTTTACTGCCAACACTGAGTGCTATCTGTCCTCAGTGTGGATCAGTATTGACTCGTCGTGCTGCTCTTTGCCGTCCTTTCATCATCGTCTCTGGGCGAAGGACCGTCTGTCTCCCAGAATACAAAATGTCGGCAGGGTAATAAGTGTGGCATTTGGGTGGAGGACGACAGCAGAGCGGTGGCGGCAAGTCTTTAATGAGGAATGAGGAATCGATGTGAGCCGATGGACTGATAAGATCGGTTTTCTCTAAGTAGGGTCAGGTCTGAGTAAATGACGACAGGATGGTGAATTAACAATACTGTGTGTGTGTGTGTGTGTTGTGTGTGTGTGTGTGTGTGTGTGTGTCCGTGTGTGTGTGTGTGTGTGTGTGTGTGTGTGTGAAGCCTCTCTTTGTATTCAACATGCAGCCTGCTGTCGTCCTCCAGTTTAAAACCATGACCGTGATTCTCTGGTTCAGGCCCTGTTTACACAAATATGCTCGCGGGTGAAAAAATCAAAATATTTGATCAGATGTGCCTTTTGTTTAGACGGCGACGGCGTTTTTGGGGCTTAAAAACACAAAAAAGTGAAACCACCCTCCAGAGTGGACATCTTAAAAACGCTCCACCGTTGCGTTCCCGTCTAAAGGGTAAAAACGCACTGTGGGAGAGTGTCAGAGAGTGTGTGTGCGTGTGTGCCACATGTGTATATGTGTGTGTGTGTTCCATGTGTATATGTGTGTGTGTGTGTATGTGTGTGTGCCGCATGTGTATGTGTGTGTGCCTCATGTGTGTGTGTGTGCGTGCGTGTGTGCGCGCGCCGCGTGTGTGTGTGTGTGTGTGTGTGTGTTCCGTGTGTGTTAAGGCATGGTTACCCGAACCGAGCCCGATGGGTCCCAACGGCACCCGATGAGCCGGGCCGGGTTCTGACAGATATTTAGAAATGAGGGTTCGGGTCGGGCTCGGCCACATCAGCGCGATGAGGCATTTGTTGTGAAATGGTTCTGCGGCTCTATGGGGTGCCGAATGTAAAAGTTTGGTTACAATTTTTTAGCTGATACATTTTCAACATCTAGCTCACTTTCCTCACATTTGAGACAGAAATTATATATTATATCTAAATGTTAAATCTAAATCTAAATCTAAATGTTAAATCTAAATCTAAATGTTAAATATATATCTAAATGTTAAATCTAAATCTAAATGTTAAATCTAAATGTTAAATCTAAATCTAAATGTTAAATCTAAATGTTAAATCTAAATCTAAATGTTAAATATATATCTAAATGTTATATCTAAATGTTAAATATATATCTAAATGTTAAATGTTAAATCTAAATCTAAATATTAAATCTATATCTAAATGTTAAATGTTATATCTAAATGTGTCGCCAAGTGTTAAGCTAAATATTTAGAAAATATTCAAATCCCCAAGGAAACCACGCCCACTGCAGTGGCTTCAAATCGCCGTTGACGGTTCGTTTGTTTAAATATCACAACACTTGTCCATCATAAGATTAACGGGAACATGTGGTTAACTGTCTTTTGGAGTTAAACTCCACAGGCGTGTCCCGCGGCTCGCTGGCCGTCTCACACACACACACACACATACACACACACACACACACACACAGACACACACAGACACACACACACAGACACACACAGACACACACACACACACACACACACAGACACACACACACACACACACACACACACACACTGACCAGCTGAACATGAAGGTACGTGGCCTGGCGGAGTTTAAGAGCCAATACCTGGTTGAAAAGGAGAAATTCTGTCACATGGTACACAGCAAGAATGAGATCATCTCAAAGCACGAGACAGAAATCTGCCATCTCAAGAAAAGTCTCCAGCTTCAGCAGGACAAGTACGACGAGATGGTCGCAAGGTACGAGGCAGAGAAACAAAAAGTCTCAGACCCAAACATCCCGACAGTCAAAACAGAAGTCCTGCTGGTTGAGTCCCAGAGGACGGTGAGCCAGATGGAGGAACTAATCCAACAGAGGGACACTGAAATCCTGGATCTCAGCAGGAAGAAGGAGAGTCTCTCTCAGACGCCTGCGGAGAAAACAGACCAGCTGAGCAGCAAAGCAGCTGAACTCCAACAGAGTATGAAAACCTGGCCAGCAAAATGCATTGCTCTGGAGGACAGGTTCACAAAGGACCTGGCCGAGAAAGAAAAGAGCTGGGAGACCAGATTTAACGCTTTGCAGACGATGCACAACTCTCTGCAAGAGAATCTCAAGACGGAGCTGGCCGAGAAAGACTGGCAGAAGAAAGGAAAACAGATGGATGAGGAGAAGAAGGAACTGGAAGAAAAGTTCACAAAGGACCTGGCTGAGAAACAACGGAGCTGGGAGATTAAGGACAAACAGATGAAGGAGGAGAAGAAGGAACTGGAAGACCTCTGTCTGAAAATGAATGAGAAGAGAAGAGGTTTCTTGTTTCGCAAGAAGGCCGGCGACAGACAGGCAGAGTTGAGAAAATGAAAAGCAAAATGTCCCAGAAGGAGATGAAAAAGACAGGGAAGATAGAGAAAGCCGAGAAGAAAAAGAAAGAAGCAAAGATGGATAAAGAAAAGGAGGAGAACGTAGAGAAGGGTCAGCTCATGCACAGAAAGAAGTGTAACGAAGCTGAATTAATAAGGGCAGAGGAAGATTAACTTTATATTATAGACGTGATGTCTATAATATAAAGCTATACCATTGCCTCAATCCTCTTCCTCCCTCCTTCACCTCTTCACCCTCCCTCCTTCCACACCTTCATCTACCTCACCCCTCCTTCTATCCATCCTTCCTCCCTCCACCTCCCCTTCACCTCCATCCCCCTCCATCCAAAGATTTGCACTTTAGGCTCATTGGAAACTCTACATTTCATTACAAAAACATAGTTTTTAAATCTTTTGGGGTTTCTCCTGGCTGCTCAGCTTTTTTCTCCCACAAACGAAATCACTTTCGGCTGATTGGACTCTAAATTGGAAACCCCAAAGTATAAAAAAGAAAACTTTTAAAAATGTTATGACATTATGGTGACTATAAAGTAGAAGTATTGGTATCTGTTTAACGTTATAATCTGGAGGATTTTAATTTAGATAAATAATCTCAGAAGGAGGTAAAACAATTTAAACCTATGGCCCCCCAATGAAAGTGTAACAATATGTATATATTTTCAGTATATGCGCTCAGTGTCTGTGAGGACATTTCCTGTAACGTAGACTCACTGTATTCCAGACGACTCTGGCTCTGGAAACTGGAGGATGGGATTGGATTTAAAAGAGGAGACAAGGATGACATAAATTAATTTCATTTTATTTATTATACAGGAAAGGATTAAAAGTAACATTAAGTTACAGTTTAAATGGGCCTGACTCAGTTTAAAAACTGGTTTCCAGTTGGGCCAAATGTAGGCCCATTTAAACTGTAACTTTCCTATATATATATATATATATATATATATATATATATATATATATATATATATATATATATATATATATATATATATATATATAATATGCACAAGTCCACACAGGACCTTCTTACTGTATTTACTTTCTTGCTCCCGCCCCCCAGACACATCCGACCAATAAGAGGAGTGAACACTCTTACGTGATTTGTAATCAACGCATTTTGGTACGCTTGGATTTGAAACAAAACCGAACCAAAGGGAAATCACTCCAAGTTTACAAATGTGGATGGGTCAAACAATACAGGACTTTCACCCCGGAGAGCGGGGATCGTGTCCAGCGTGTGACGGTTCCTTTCCCCGTTCTTCTTTTCCTAACCTCAACCGTCCCGTTGTTGTCCGCATCTCCTGCGTGTGATGGTTACTTTCACCCCGGAGAGCGGCGATCGTGTCCTGCGTGTAATGGTTCCTTTCCCTGTTCTTCTCCGCCCTGTTGTTCTCGCCGGCGTGGGCATGTGGCGTTTAATTTCCCCGTAGTTGCGTCCCCCACAGCAGCCCAGTGTCATGGCAGTTTGTGAAATGGCAACGTTCGAAAATCGTGACCTGTACATGAAATAAACGAGAAAATCGTGACCTGTACACGAATCAAATAAATCAAAATAACGTGACTATTTCACGAACTGGCGTGAGACCGGGTTGCACATTATGACAAAGGGCAGGGGACACGCAGCTCGTCATACATTTCCCCAATGTATATGAGAAAAAAGAAATACATGAATACATTTTTATTTAAAAAGCAATAATTGCATGAAAACCAGTTGTTGACGAGTCTCAAGCCCGAGTCGAGTCTGAAGTCTTTTGGGTCGAGTAGCAAGTTAACTCTGAAGTCAGCTGTTAAGTTAAGTGCGACTCGAGTCTGAGTCTCAGACTCGAGTCCCCATCTCTGATGTGACGTCACATCTGTTCGTACCCAAAGTAATTGTTCATAAGGATGAAAAATGTAAGAAATAATCTGGAAAACTACCTATTCTGAATACTTAGGTTAGAAGGATAGACTCCAGATGGCTAACCCGCAATATCCAACTGCAGAACATCTGCAGAACGTCTGCGGATCGGCTGCATGCTCCGCCGTCCTTCAACACCCACCAGGTCCGCATTTGTTGCGGAACGGCTGCGGCCGTGACTGACAGCTGAAGTCACGAGGACCCATGAGATCTTGCAAATTCACGTATGATCTGTTGACTTCAGGCCTGTCTCCGCCCATTACGACGTTTTCAAGGTGTAGTGCAGGGAAATATGATCCGCCGTGAGCATGGTGTATTTTATTTTGAAAATTAACCAAATGTTTTATTTTGTTTCTGTGCTCGACTTCCTGTCCCGCACTATCGGCCGTGTGCTGAATTGCTGCGGAGCTCTCCGGCGTCCGGCAAAAATAGAAGCTCTGGGTATCTGCTCCGGAGGGCTGCGGATCGCCAGAGCTGGGACGTAGATACACACATTGACTTTAATGGAAACCTATTGACTCCGCCGCCATTCCGGAGCGGATCCGCAGCCGTTCCACAGTTGGTGAAAATTGGGGGGTAAACCCTCAGCACTCCAACTCCACTGTTTAGAAAAAGATGGTGGTTTGGGTTCAAATCAGATGTAAATTCCCTTCCTGAAGGTGACACAGAACGTGATGTAGCTCACTGTTAAAAAAAAACCATTTACTTTTAATTAAACAGGACATGAACCCCAGTCTCCTGGGTGAAAGTCCAGTGTTTGTTTGACGCATCCACCCCCCCACCTGCCTCCTAGGACCGGCTAGGGACATGTTTAATCCCCAGATTTTGAATCCTGAAGACTCCTTTGTTCATCCCCTGACACTTCATCCAGCACCACCAACAGATTGGACCCACGCAGCCTGGAGAGGAGCTCTAATTAATCAGGCAGAGTTAGTGAGGACAGCTGTCCCGAGCCTCTCGGCAACAAAGGCAACAGCTGCAGTTACAGAGCTTCACTCCCAATATGAGGAGAATTTTGCACTAACAAGACTAACTTTGAACAAAGAAGTACAGCTCGATAAGTTTAGACTCCAAAGCCCACTTTGCACTGCAACCCTGCAACTTATCGAGCTGTACTTCTTTGTTTAAAGTTAGTGAGAACAGACAACTCAGTAACTCATCCGTTTCTTTCTTTTAGATTATTTTTTGGTTTGCTTAGATTTTTTTATTAGACAGGTACTGATTTAGTTTCAAACGAGGTATTGTGTACTGTATCCTGTTCTGAGTCATCCTGTCCTCGGAGTCTGACGCTGCCTTTTGCTGTGTGATTGAAACAGGATACAAAGGAACAGAAGACAGGAAATGAACAGACTCTTCAAGTCTAATTCAAAACTATTCAGAGCTTTTGTTGATGGGGTATTGGAGCTTTGGTTCAGTGTTTGGTTTATAAAGACATCACAGGCAACAAAAAACAGCGGAACCACTGCATCACCGGCCAAAAAAACATTCGATTATGTCACTCACTTCCGTGAGCAGCTACACACCGCTAATGCACTCGCTAAGCAGTCACTGTCTAGTTCGCAAGAAGTGATGAAGCCTCACTATGACCGTTGTGCTGTAACTCGCTGTTTTCATCCTGGTGATTTAGTACTGGCGTTACTGTCTGCACCTGCTTCGGTGATCTCAGCCAAATTTACCGGTCCGTATGAGGTCCGCGAACGCCACAGTGACCCCAACTACATTCTTGGTACTCCTGAGCGAAGAAGAAAAACCCGCGTCTGTCATATTAACATGCTGAAGTTGTATCAACTTAGAGAGCGCTTCCACCCGACTGTGTTGATCTGCAGCTGCGTCATTCAGTCCAGTTAGGCACTCGACTCCCTAAACGCAGAGGTCGATAGCAGAATTACCTTCCCAGCTACGACATTTACCTGCTGAACATAGACAGTACGTGCGTGTTCGGTGATGATCCGACCACAACAACTGTAATACAGCATGATATTGAGCTGACCGACCCGCGTCCCATAAAACGATGAAAGGGGAAGTGCAATATCTTCTTCAAAATGGATTTGCTGAACCCAGCTCTAGTTCTTGGAGTTCACCGTCTTGCTGAGTCTAAGCCCGACAGCTCACCCCGCTTCATCACTGATTTTCATAAGGTGAACTCTGTTACAGTGCACGATTCGTACCCATTGCCGAGAATTGAAGACTGTATTGATAACCTGGGGAATGCCAAGTTTGTGAGCAAACTGGACCTGTTAAAAGGTTACTGGCAGGTACCCTTAACTAACCGTGCAGCTGTTATTTCAGTGTTTGTTACTCCCGACCATTTTGCACAGTATAAGGTCATGGCGTTTGGCATGTGCAATGCACCCGCCACATTCCAGCGATTAGTAAATACTGTGTTATCTGGGGTGAGAAATTGTAATTCATATTTGGATGACTTAATTGTGTACACAGATACGTGGGAGGAGCACCTACGCATCTTAAAGCAAGTCTTCAGCGGACTCGCTCGGGCCAACCTCACATTGAATTTGGCTAAATGTGAGTTTGGTAAAGCTACCATCACCTATTTGGGTAGACAGGTAGGGCAGAGACAGGTGCGTCCTGTAGAAGCCAAAATGTGTGCCATTTCATTTTGTCCAGTTCCCGCTACGCGTAAAGCGTTGCGTTCGTTTCTTGGGATGGCAGGTTACTACCGAGCTTTCTGCCGTAACTTATCAACTGTTGCTTAGCCACTTACTCGTTTACTGAGCCCTAAGGTGGATTTTGTGTCAGATCGCGTTTGACAGTCTCAAGGCACTCCTGTGTCACGCCCCCGTGCTTGCGGCCCCTGATTTCACCAGGGCGTTCAAGCTCAAGATGGATGCCAGCGCGGTGGGGGCTGGCGCTGTTCTCCTACAGGAAGATGCGGAGGGAATAGATCACCCACTGTGCTATTTTTCTAGGAAGTTCGACAAACATCAACTTAACTACTCCACCATTGAAAAAGAGACGCTTGCTTTGTTGTTGGCCTTACAGCACTTCGAGGTGTATGTTGGATCTAGCTCTTTGCCGGTCGTTGTTTACACTGATCATAACCCCCTGGTCTTTTCTCTCTCGTATGTACAACCACAATCAGCGCTTAATGCGTTGGGCGCTGATTGTGCAGGACTACAACTTAGATGTCCGCCACAAGAGAGGTTCAGAGAGAATGTATTGGCTGATGCGTTATCCAGGTTACGGGGGGGGGGGGGGGGGGTTACGGCACGTGTACGTGTGTATTTAACTGTGAATGTGTTTTATCTGAGATGTGGAGCAGGATGTGCCATCCCATGTTGTGGATTGGTTGGCTAAGGGAAGTCCCGCCTAGTTCCTGGGGTTCCCTGCGATGGTGATGCTGATTGGTGCGGCATGCCACCACTGACCCAATCGAGGAGCTCCAGTGAAATCCACCTCCTGCTCAATAGCCTGGTTGACTTGCAGTCCAGGGACGTAACACTAAGTTCAGAATTGTTGTCGTCCGGTGACTTTCGCTCGCAGAAACTCGAGTGGAGATAATGACCTCTTCTGAAGAGTCCATCTTGTTTTTTTAATCCTCCGTGTCCTCCTTTGCTACTAGCAACTGCGTGGAGGAGATCACGGAAGGCTTGTATCATGTGGACGCGCCTACAATGTTGTTGTCATTACTTAGAATTCCTCACGGGGGGGGAGACAGAAACTACGGAGCCGAAACTTTTGAGTCTCTCTTGCTGCTTCTTTTTCAACCAATCATTCACAAATCACGCCAATCCACCAACAGACTGCTGTGCAATCAGGTCAAAACTTTCTCTATCTTCACTGGACGATGAAGTCATACCATGCTGCATTCTGGGTATTTTAGGGACTTTTTTTTTTTTTTAAATGTGCAGGTCAAGCAGCAATTTCCAGGTCTGAGAAGTGAAGCCAACGCTGAAGCTCCTGAAAGCTGCATTCTCTCTAACTTCCAGCAGGGGGCGACTCCACTGGCTTCAAAAAAAGCCTGTTCCTATAGAAGTCTCTGAGAAAATGAGCCGACTTCTCTCTTGATTTATTACCTCAGTAAACATTTTCATAATGAGTTTATGTTCTCAATCTCTAGTTTATACTGGACCAATGTCAAAGATTGTTGTTCCCATCAGTCATTTAGACACAAGAACATAGCAAGTTCTCAAAACAGAAGGACAGGTAGCTGAACCCAATTCCAAAGCCTAGCCTCCAGCTGATTTTGTTTCAAACGAGGTATTGTGTACTGTATCCTGTTCGGAGTCATCCTGTCCTCGGCTAACTCGGAGTCTGACGCTGCCTTTCGCTGTGTTGTATCACCTGATTGAAACAGGATACAAAAGAACTGATGACAGGGAATGAACAGGCTCCTTTCAAGTCATATTGTTCAAAACAAGTCAGAGCTTTTGTTGATGGGGTACTGGTGCTTTGGTTCAGCGTTGGTTTTATAAAGACATCACCAGCAACAAAAAAGAGTGGAACAGCTTCACATGATGGGCCTTCAGCAGCGGGAACAATCATCCTCCAAGCTGCTGCAGGCCGATCATTGTCAGTGTGAGCTGAATTGAAGAGATAATGAGGTAAATGTTGGATTCTGGAGCCTCTGTACAGATTTTGATTGTGGCTTTTTATGCTTCCTGTGGCTGTAAAGTAGCAGGAGCTCTCTATTTTTCAACAGCTACAGCCAAGGCTCTTCTTCGGACTCTGCAGTGGTCGATGTCCCGCCTCGTAAGTCTGCAGAACATGCTGTAGAATCAGCAAATACTCCACCGCAGGGTTTTCACACTTGTGCCCTCTGGCAGGAGGTACAGAAGTGTGAAATTCAGGACATCCAGGCTGACCGACAGCTAGTATCCTCAGGCCGTAAGCCTCAACAACAACAAACCTAATCCATATTGTACACGGTGTTCTTCACTTATTTTCTTGTACTTTTTTCGTTATCACTCGTGTTTCCTTTTAAACGGCATTCAGTGGGGGAGGCAAAGGAAGGATTTCATTGTAGAAACATGTTTTTAATTGAGCACAAGACAATAAACGGTGAACATTCATTGCCTTCGCTTAAACACGGCCATCGGGCCAAAGTGTCCACTTCCTCTTGCTGCCCTGAGGATATTCTGTTTTTTCTAGCATCATCCTTATAAAAAAAAATAAAAAATGTGTGAAATAAGCTGCAGCTGCTGAATTTGTCTTTGTTTCAGATTGGCAACGGTCACTTTGAAAGATTTTCAGGAGTTTTCCAGAGGCAGTAGTCGAACCGGACGCCCCTGATTTGCATAAAGTTGCCTGGGTTGAACGTTATGCAAATGAGGAACGGGAAACTCAACGCCCTGCTTCTTGAAAGTTGATGTGACGCTACCAGGATGCATTGCATGGCGGCTCACGTAGACAATGAAGAGAAGTGTGGCAGTGGACACGTACAATCTAAAGGTAACTTCAGTTTTTTTTTCAACCTACTCCCTATTTATCCCCATGTTTTTGTCTAAGTGTTTGATGGGAACAACATTTGGAATTGGTCCAGTATTAAGCGAGAAACAAGCTGCAATGTAACGTTAATGGGCAATTGCGCACCTTCAATTGTGTTTCCCTTTAAACGCCATTAAGAGTGGAAGGCAAAGGAAGCATTGTTCATATTACATAGCCATATTTATTCTGCTCTTATAACACTGCAATATATGTCTTGTCCTGCCTATGCACCACCTGTCTATACTTTGTATATCACATTGCACTTTTCTGCTTTTTTTGCACGTCCGGTTAGACGCAAACTGCATTTCGCTGTCTTTGTACTTGGACTCTGCACAATGACAATAAAGTTGAATCTAATCTTCTAATCTAATTTCAATGTAGAAACTTGTTTTTAATTGTGCATAAGACAATAAACAGCAGTGGACATTCACACCTTTCGCTTTAGCACCGTCGTCGGGCCGAAGTATCCATCCAAGCATCGTCCTCAGGACAAAATGTCTCCTCATTAAATAGGAAAACTTTCCTGAGCACATTCATGCTGATAAAGAAAATAAATCATTTAGATTTTGTGCTGAATGAGATGAGCCTCAAGGCCCCTGGAGCAGCAGGTACTAACCTTTTATTGGCTGGACTACATTCATCTGAAAATCTTTTTAGAGGTTTATTTTAATATAGCGTTTGCTTGGCTTTATTATGATGGTTTAACAAGGTCTCACACAATCTGCTGAACAGTGCTTAAATAGACCTATTATGCTTTCCCTTATTTTCTGTCTAATATATGTTACAATGTCATGTTAAACCAAAGCTAAATAATGAGGGAAACATATATAAAAGAAATCCCTGAGAGCAAAAACCTCAGATTTCAGATCATTCTGAACGCTCTAGTTTCAAGTTTTTTTAACTCAACTAACGTCAATCGCGCTGAATTTCTTTATATGGTCATCTGCTCCAGTGTTTACATAACCAACGCATTCTTATGAACAGGTCCGTACGATATCATATGGAAATTTATGCACACCAATTCGTTGATATGTTACGACAACAGGCAACTGCCGCCTGGTTATGTGATGCCGGCTACAGAGCTCAGTGATATGTCGCTGTATCACCGGCAGTTGCTGGTTGAGTTAACCCGATAAAAGGTAAATTTGAGCCGGGTACAGGACACCGCGAGCTGCCGGACGTTTCGGCGTACATTACAGTTAAGTTTAGGCGACAAAACGTGAGCGTCATGAGGTTTGGATTAAACTCTGGTTTGGTTGAAATAAACCCTTAATTCACTCATTTACATGTGAATACATGCTGGCTCTATACACGCTAAAAGTCCTGATTATTTACATGGAGTCTGGTGGGTTTGGTGATGGGCAAAAACAGCATTTTTAGTAGGGTTGGGTACCGAGACCCGGTGCCTTAACGACCGGTATCTATCGGACTGAATAGCAACGCAGATTTTGGTGCCTCATTTCGGTGCCACTTAAATGTCTGCGCTTCTCTCTGATGCTCCGAAACGGATGTTAGATGCAACCGAAACATCGCCGCATGTCACGCTAGTTAATTCAGCAGGTAACGTTAGCCTACCGTTAGCTAGCAGCTGGAGTAAACACGGTTAAAATTCTGACAGCTACAAGGTGTAGAAGTTTGTCTGTATTTCACTGGAGAGGATTCCAACAACAGTCTGCAGCTGCCGTTGTCTGAAATACAACACAGACGGTGCGTTCACTTGAAACTCGCCTCGCCAGCCTTGTGCTGCATTCAAAGTTATTGTAAAATACTGTTTTCCCATCCAGTGGTTGTTTTTGTCGTTTAACAGGAATTTTACTGGTGGAATAAGTTATTGTTATAAGTTATTGTTATTACATTTTTAATAAATCATTTAATTTTGTGACCTTAGCAATAAACAAGCCGTTCTATAATGTCGCCAACTGTCGTTTTGTGCTCATTTTACAAATATATATATATATATATATATATATATATATATATATATATATATATATATATATATATATATATATATATATATATATATTTAAATCTTTTTAAAAGAATCTGTTCAGGCACCGTTTAGGCACCGGTATCGGAAAAACTCTACGATATCTAACCCTAATTTTTAGTGGACGCTAACTGACGCTGAACATTTGCCCTGCAGGGATACATTGCAGGCCGGTTCACAGCTGCCGGTTACAGCGATCTCTCTCAAAACACCACCCAAGCAGCCGCAGTGAACTTAGGCCTGAATGTAAATTGTGCAGAAGCCTTGCGTAAACAGAAACCAGAGTAAATCCCTCTCTGGGTGCCATGGTATCACCAGAGCAGCTTTGCGAGATGATTTCCCTTCTGCACGCTGGTGGTTGTCAGTGTCAGTCATCCAGACTGAAAAATCTCCTGAAGGACTATGATAAACGCCGAGCTGCCACTTTCTGTTGCCCACAGTGCAGCAGAGCTGCTCCGAACACAAGAGGATCCCATTTGCTTAAAAGCCTCAGCGCCTCTCTCTCTCTCTCTCTCTCTCTTTCCCCCAACATATTTTATTCCATATGTCTTCATTTATACTCTTGTACTTTTTCATTTGTCTGTACTTTCATTGTTTTGGATGCCACAACCACACATTTTTACTGCTGTTTTCATCAACATAATTCCACCTGGTAAGTATTTAAAGATACATTATTAGATTAATAGACAAAAAGACCAGCGACTTAAAACAAAATAATTGCAAGATAACAATAACAATATTAATAATAAGAAGTCATAACCATCTGGGAAGGTTCTGCTGAATACAACGTGTCACAAGCTTCAAATTATTCATGACATTGGTCCTAAAACAACTTTAATTACAACCATCAACTGGACTGGTGTTAGCCGTAGACCGTGTTGAATCGTAGGAACCGTTTAGCTCTGAATACCACCAGATAGAAAGACCTGGTCTCGCATTGCCAGACCGACAGAGTCGTTTTGGCGCCTAAACTTAACTGTCGTCGCCACATGATGCTCACTTTTTGTCGACTAAACTCAACTGTCGGGGCCCCTGAAAGGCTCAAAGTCACCGTTTTGTCGGCTTAACTTAAAAAGCAACAGCCTCTTAAACGTTTGACTGTTCATGGAGCTCTGTAGCCGGCTTCACGTTACCAGCCGGTGGCCGCCTAATTTAATAAGGTATCTTACGAATTGTGCCTAAGTTTACGTACGATATCATACAAACCCGTTCATGAGAATACGTTGAAGGGGCGCAATGAAAATGTGTCAATAAATGTGTTTTTCTTAAGAAAAGGGATAAGAGGAGAAATACAGGCATTCACACACATATTCTTATAAAACATTTTACAGCTATCTTTAGTAGCGAGTGAAACGCTCGCGCTGTCGAGCCCTGATTTAACAAAATGAGCAATCCACAGCCGACCTGTGGCTCAGCTGCCATGGTTTGTATATTCCAGCTGTGTGTCACGCCTCTTTCATACGTCACGAGTGCTGAAATGACTTTCGCAATAGCTTCACCTGTGCGGTGCCATGTAATTTCTCTGACGCTCCATTGTTCCGACCTCTCAATAACCCCAAAAATTCCCTTTTGGTCCTACAGCCCACTAGTCCGACGTCCCTTTGTTTGAAATAATACAGGACTTTCACCCCGGAGACCGGTGTGGCGTTTTGTTTCCCCGTTGTTGTGTTCCTAATAACAACCGTCGCGTCATTGTCGCGCGTCCCCTGCAGCTGTCTCCCAGCGTGTTAGGCGTCCTTTCCCCGTTGTTCTTTTCCTAAACCCAACCTCCGCCGTCCCGTTGTTGTTGTCACGTGTCCCCCAGAGACCGCGGATCGTGTCCCCCAGAGACCGCGGATCGTGTCCCGGGGGGGTGTGACGTTTGCTTCACCCCTTCATCTCTTCCTAAACCCAAACTCCGTATAGATGGATTCCATTTTGTGCTGGCCACCATGAAAAAAACGAGAAAAACGTGTTCTTGTACACAAATCAATAGATTAAAAATAACGTTACAATTTCACGAACTGCCGTGAGACAGTGTTGCGGGTTTATTTGCAGTTTTTTTTTTTCAAAACAAAGGGACGTCGGACTAGTAGGACCAAAGGGAATTTTTCGGGTTATTGAGCGGTCGGAACAATAGAGCGTCGGAGAAATGGGCAGTCCCCCACCTGGGCGTCCTCGCTCACAGCTCCTCCGGCCAAGCCTCCTCTCTCTTTGAGATGCATTCTTAGAATTGAGACATCCTTCAAGATGGAGCGCTGAGATCGAGTTATGGGGAGAGAGGAGTCACGAACTAGAAACACGGCAAGTGTGTGTTAAGTGTACTACAGTGTCGATATTTTTTTCTGACACACCTGTCGGCTACCTGGTAGCGTGTGTCACTTCAGCGCTTGAAGTGACAGAACACTGGGGAAATTAAATTAATTCAATTAAATTGAATTAATAATAATTTCCCCAGCGGAAATACACTTCTGGCAAGGAAGGCTTTGAATCAATGAATAAATAAAAGTGAAAAGGTTAAAGACTTTCTTCTGGCTCAGTGGTGGTGGTGTTGTGCTTTGGGGACTTGCATATTTTAAATTCTCCTCACATATTTTATTGATGAGTTTGGCTTTGACCTGCAGGAACAAGACAGCAGGGATGGAAGCTAATTGGCGAGGATCTGCATTTTACATTAACTCCTGTGTTTCAACAAGATGTCAGAGCAGCTGAGCAGACAGAGCCGTCGCTGTTTCACAGTCTGAGATCCCTTCAGGCGGCTGTGATCCGTGGACCACCTACACGCCATGCTCTCCTTCCCTCACTCTCTTGTTTTCAAGGTGCTAATGAAAGGTGTGTGACCACCAACCGTGCACACACCTGCATCTTCTCCAGGCGATGCAAGAGTCGTGGTGTGATTTCACGAATGTGGTCTGATGGAGGAGCGAGGGAGACTGACGTCTCCTATAAGTTGTTTGTTCAGGCAGCAATCTCAAACTTCTTCTCTGTACAACAACTTGCACAAAGCATCAATATCATCTACGCTTTTCATTATTTGTCACACTCTAAGGCCTGACGTGTGGGCTTGACAATTTTTTTTCAATTTCAGAGGTAATTCAGCGCAGAAATGTGGTTTATATATTGCTGGAATCGGCAGTTTCTCACACGGCGAAGTAGGAGAAGATTTGACACTCATACTATCATACAGCTGTTGATGTGTTGAGAGACATTTTGACTTATCACAGCAGGAAATACACAGGGGGAACTAATACCATTAACTCTGGTTGGATGTTGTGTTGTAAACACTGCTGTGACGTGAAATGTCCTGCGCTCGTAGCATCATTTTGTAAAGTATCTGTATGTACAGCATATTAACTGTTGGTGCATTTGCTTAGTGTGTATTTTTAGCAATTTCCCCCAGCAGACTGAAAGCACAATGTGTTAAAAAAAAACTGCTGAAACCTGTTACAGAAAGATGTAGGAAAGACACCTTTAGCCCTTTAATTATCTGATAAATACTGAGCTTATTAAGCTTGATGGTGTTCTGTGAATACTGTCTGCAAATAAGATGCCACTTGTGGGACTAAAATGTGATAAACTGTAGTTTAGTGCAGGCATCTATCATCCTAAAAATGAATCACGCAGAGAAACATTGCACACTAAGTCCAACATTTTCGTAAAATTATACAAAAATTGAGTCTAAAAGCTGTGAGGGTGATTTGTTTTCCCTCTCTTCCAAACTTAACTAAGTAGTTTTGGTGCCTAAGCCTAACCAAACTGTGACTGATTCACAACGTTACAAGTTTAAAACCGCAACGTTACGTTCTCTGGTCTAGATATGAGGACTGATAACGCTCCTGTAAAGGGGAGGAATATACAACCGGTCAGCAATCAATGCGTTTATATTTGAGTGTGGATCGGTACGCATTTTCCTGTCCGAGCCCGGCTCGCGTCCAACAGAGCAGTAACCGAACCCGACCCGAGCCCGACAGGCATTAAGATATTTCTGTCCGAGCCCGACCCGAGTCCGACGCAGTTAAAATCTCATTTTTTTCTCATACTAATGACACATGTACGTTTGTTTGTGTGAAAATCTTTTATTAAGCAGCTGTAGGAAGGCATTCAGAAATGTCAACAGATGAGGTCATCAGCACACTGATGTGACCGAGCCTGACCTGAACCCGAACATCATTTCTAACAACCTGGTCTCACGCCAGTTGGTTAAATGGTCACGTTATTTTGATTTATTGATTCGTGTACAGGTCATGATTTTCGAACGTTACCATTTCACGAACTGCCATGACACTGGGCTGCTCTGGGGGACGCAACTACGGGGAAATGAAACGCCACACGCCGGCAACAACAACGGGACGGACCGCCACACAGGGATGCGATCCCCGGGCGCAGGGGCGCGATCCGCGGTCTCTGTGGCACGCAACAACGGGGACATGAAATGCCACAACAACGGGACGGTTGAGGTTAGGAAGAGAGGAACTGGGAAAGGAACCGTCATACGCAGGACACGCCGAATGTGTGTGTGTGTGTGTGTGTGTGTGTGTGTGTGTGTGAGACGGCCGGCGAGCCGCAGGACACGCTTGTAGAGTTTAACTCCGAAAAGACAATTAACCACAGGTTCCCGTTAGTCTTATGATGGACGTGTGTTGTGATATTTAAACAAACGAACCGTCAACGACGAAATAAAAGCCTCTTATTTACGAGAGCGGTCTGAGAGACCTCCAGCTCACACCGAGGTGTGTGTGTGTGTGTGTGTGTGTGTGTGTGTGTGTGTGTGAGAGAGCGGTCTGAGAGACCTCCAGCTCACAGCGAGGTGTCTGAGCAGGACTGGCCCGAGCGACGAGCTAGCGGCCGGGGCAGGCGCCTGCTGGCTGTCGCCTCACTTCATGGAGCTCCTCAACTCCGAAAACTTTGAAGCAAATTGTCAATTCGGCATCAATTTGCACAAGACTGCCTATATTTGAAATCTAAACAGTTAATTTCTCGCCTAAAACGTTGTCAGAAGTGAATTTAATGATGAATAAGATGGTGAAAATTGTTAAAAATGTCCCGCTAACATTTAGATATAACATTTAACATTTCGCTATAATATATATATATATATATATATATATATATATATATATATAATTTCTGTCTCAAATGTGAGGAAAATGTGCTAAAAAATTGTAACCGCACTTTTACATTCGGCACCCCATACGCATGCTTCAACTGCTCTCCTCACTCCGCTCTTAATACATCCATGACTCTGCTGGAGTGGTTTTTGAACTTAAAATAATCTGTCAGCGCTGTGAGTCGTAGTCGTTGCTATGACACCATACAATATAACAGCGATGCCCGAATCAGCGGCGGGCCATCGGCAGCAAAAAGCCTGTGGTGCGTCTGTTTTACTCCCCGCCGAGGCAGCAGCGGACATCGGGAGATGACTAAACAGATTGTCCATCTCCGGGGCTCCGGGTCAACGTTTGTCGGCAAAAACGTGGAGGGACCGAGCAGCCCCCGCTGCGGCCGCTGGCTAACGTTAATGTTAGTTAGCTAAAGAAGTTGACTTGCTAATTCCACCCGACAGTGGATAACGTTACTGATGTAATGAGCCGAACAAGTTGTAAGTCGTATGGCGAGGACACTGTGCGTTTGTGACCTACGTGAATGTCTTGTGTATCACTCGGAGCCGGTCAGGTTGGTAACAGCCAGTTTAATCAGCCACTGCCTACATTTACAATGGAAGAAAATGGTGTGTGAATGCTCATCTCAAAGGACAACGGCAAGCATGCTCTGTCTCGTTGGAAATCCTCCGTTGCTGTGAGGAATTTCACATCTCTACATCCTAATTTTCTCCCCATTCTTCCCCAGGGAGAACTGGCATAACCTGATTATTCACTTAACCGGGGGAAGACCATACCCCACTTCCTGCTGTGCATGTAAACCCACGGTATACATGCACGGTATATCATCCTACGGTTTGGAGGAGTCGATGGGACAGAATGGTCTTTCCTCCAGAACATATAAGCAACAGTGAGATAAGACATAGAGTAAAACTTCTAACTATTTATTCAGTGGATACACTGTGGAGAATTGAAATGCTGCAAACGCTCGGTGGTGAACCAACAGCCTGTTTATATGCCACTGATGTTTCGCTTCCACCTCGGTCAGTGAGAGTGAACACAAATTAAGGCTGCTGAACCGCTGGGAGCAAACATCATTCAAGCAGAAAGAAAGCAAGAAAACGCTGAATGTTAAACGCACCCTGATGGAAAACGTAGTGTTAATTGAGTTCAAGTTGTGAGTTTGCTGCACTGAGAAATGTAAATTTCAACGCTTTAATTGATCAAAGTTTAGAAGCTATCCAGTGCCACAACAATCACTTTGTCCATTCAAAACAACAGTTACGGTTCCAGCCTGGTCTCACAGGATTCCGTGAAATGATCACGAACTGTTAACAGCGGATTACGTGGTGGAGGCACGAAATGTGTGAAAATTCCTTGTGGCCTCCACGGAAAATAATGCCAATGTAAAGTCAATGAGAAGATGACTAAGTAGCTTTTAAGAGCGACAACGCTAGCGAGTAGTATGAAAGCCCGAAAATCCGCACAGGGAGGTTGGTCGGGGGGGTGGATGGGTCAAACAACACAGGACTTTCACCCAGGAGACCGGGGATCGTGTGCCGCGTATCACGTTTCCTCAACCCAACCGTAACTGTCCCGTTCCTCTTTTCCTAAATCCAACCCGTTGTTGTCCCGCCCACCCACAACCTTTTCCTTAAAGCATAACTCTCGCCAGAATGCAACCAAGGGTCTTTTTGTGAATGTACCCGAGTTAAACTTCGGTCAAATGTCCTTTTGAATGGGAGTGTTAGGGGCACTTTTATGCTAGCCTCAAAATAGCTATTTGTTGTATATGTTCAGTGCAGAGGTGACTTGCTTATACAACCTGAGGAGGCAGGTGTCATCCTAAAGTTTCTTGAAGGTCTTCAGCGTAATCTGATTCTCTTTATACCATAACAACTTATTAGAATTAAAATAACGAGCCTTCTGGGCACTCGCGTAAAAGGCCTCTCCATCTTAGAGTCCCGGGCTGAATTTCAGTCCCAGTACGGCCCTGGTCAGGGGCTTAACATGTTGACAGTCTGAGCAGTGAACAATTAACTGCAACTTCACTTCCTGTCATTCAACTTTGCTTTCGTCGCTGTGCATCAGTGATGAAAAAAAAATCCTAATGACAGCGTGAAAGGTATAAACCCAGTCTTATATTGGTTTGTGCTTTGACAGACATCTCTCTATAATAACTCCTCCGTCTGTCTGCTGTTATCAAAAATCCAATACCAAATTTCTGAGAGTTAAAGGAGGGTGATAATAGGTTAGGGGAGCTTGAATTAAAAAGCATTCAGAGCTTTTCTGCAATCTACTGTACGAGTTTATTGAACACTCGTGGAGGCTCAGATTTCCTCATTTACATAAAAATAATTTGAAAGTTTCGGCATGAAGCAGATGTCATTGCAAAGGACACTTATAGTCCTGTCTTTCAGGGGTTGTTCTGTCTCTTCTGAGTCTTTGGGCATCAGCTGTGACTATTCCGGCTGTGCTGAACACCTTTACCCTGTTAGCTTCCTCTGGTAGCATCGTTAGTCACATCGGCTCCGAGCCGGTAAAGTCTGTGTGGGGAAGGCCGTTCCTTTAGCTTGCAGGTTAAAAATTGTAATTTTATTTCTGTTTCAACTTGACTTTAAGCTCCTGAATCTGTAAAACATCTTGGTCTATAGATCGGAATTCACGCTATGATTCAGGAAGTTAGAAACGACATACGACTAATATGAAGGGGCCACATTGTGGTAGTTTTGTGCTGCATTCATGTGGTTACGGAATAATCGAGAACATTTGTTCTCGACTGGGAAAGCTCAGGTGAACTCCCCCTCAAGTCGGAGCAACAACTCAGAAAGTCGGCATCATCATTTTGGCACATGACTTTGACGAGTTGACGTCATATTATGCAGAATAAAAAGTCCTCCAAACCGGACCGTTTTCCGTACTTATTTCTAAACAAGAGAAGGTAATGGTCACGGTTTCAAATACGTCGTTAACGTTGAGAAACGGTCTCAGTTTACTTAGATTAGGCATAAAAAGTACTAAAAACATGAGCTACATGTTACAAATTTCTAATCAGTTTCTTTTGTGCAGTTGAAATCCAAACTATTTCATAAAGACACAAAGTGCTTAAAACTTAACTATTACTCCCAATCCATGTAGGTTAATTTTTGCCGTTCCCTATGATGAAAATCTGTCAGGCTCTGGCAGAAGGTTTTTGTCTTTTACATCCTTGCTGGCTCGGCGTTATATTATTCTGAAGAGGAAGCATATTTCACCCACTAAATAAAACTGGATGAGTGGATCAATGAGACAAAGAACTGGATTAAGAGGGCGATTTGTGTTACGTGTTGGTTTTTCTTGTGTTCTTATCTATTTCCTCTCCCATCTTCCCTTCTGTTACCCCGTTTACACGTACGTGGTTATTTTGACAAACTGAGACATTTCCCTTCGTTTGTGCCTTTCATTTACATGCAAACAGAGAATTCGCCTCTGAAAACAAGTCTTTCTAACTCCGGCCAGAGTGGAGACTTTTGGAAAACTTTGTTTGCACGTTTGCACGTAAACTGATACAAACGGAGTTTTAGGTAGCTGACGCGATGCCTACCGCCATCTTTGTTCAAAAGAGAAAGAGGTAGTGATTTGTTGCGGTTGTTGCTATTTCTGGGATTCTGATTGGCTAATGTGGACTTGAGCTTCTCGTTACACTGCCACCTACAAGTTTGGCATGCTCTTGATGGCATATATACACGGGTTCGTGTAAACGAACACTTTTCTGAAAACTGACAGGCGTGCACAATGGTATTTTTGAAAACGGAGAGGGTGAAAAATAGCCGGCCACGTGTAAATGTAGCGTGTTTTTTCCTCATCATTTTCCCTTACGAGCTGCAACGAGACACAGCTGGAGTCAATCATCCACAATCACCTTCTCCATTTAAGCCCACTCATGTCTTCACTCCAGCTCCAAATAATCTCGTTCTGTTGTGATCCAGTGTTTGCTCCCTTTTTCACATTCTTTAGATCTTGTGATTATTTTCCCAGTACCTATGATTTTTTTTCTGTATTTTGTTCAGCGTGTGCTCAGCGTGTTCTCCAGCCACCTTGTCTGTTCCCGTGCCAGCCTGTGGCATGCCAACCTGTTGGACTTCAATAAACCATTAAAGATCTTGCCCTAATCTGTTTCCCCCTTAGTGGGTCCAGAACGCACACAAAAAAACCTAGACAGATTGAAAGACAGATAAATAAATAAAGACTCTTCCTTTCATAATCTGGAAGGCCTTTGTAGATCACATGCAATCCTTGATGTGATGCTGAGCAGGGCAGATATCTCCGCAACTGCAACTCGACATACAAGACAAAAGGAGAGACAATGGCTGAATCTCACTGCTCTTATTTGATATCTCCTCGCTCAAACCAGATATTGTTCTGTTCTTCTTTGTGAAGGCTTTCTCAAAGCTCTTATTCCTGCCTCAAGGAGCAAGAAAAGGAGGAGGGATATGTGACGACCCCTTCCAATCTGCCTGTCTGTCATGTTCTGCTCCTTTGTTTGCAGGTACTGGGAGTGGGCGGGTAGGTGGAGCTGAGGCGTGGCTTACAGAAGGCTTAAAAGACTGCCCCCCTGGGAGTCTCAGTCTCTCTCAGGTGGTCCTAATGCATCCATCCACCATTTTGTTCTGTTTGGTTTGCTGCACCTCATCTCATCACCCTTTTTTGATAGCTCTTCGATTCCTTTGGCTGAACCAGAAGTTGTTCTGTCCTTCCTCGGTGAAGGCCGTCTCAAAGCTCTTATTTCTGCCCCAAAGACCGATCATCGAGGAGGGATCCATGAGGAGCTATAGGCGAAGAAACACGAGAGCAGCCTTCCTGGAAGCCATGCAGCTGAAAGCCGTTATTAACTCCGCCCCAAACAGCTGACAAATTCATGTAACGCTCAGATCAAAAGGATGTCTCATCCATAGACATATATATAATGGACCAGCAGGTCCCGTGTCTCTGGACGGAGACCAGTGAAGGATATTAGAAGCTCTTTTCCGGTGATGGCTGAGCGTTACTGAGCAGCCTCCAACTGAGCTTGAAGACGTAGATGTGACGTGAGCAACCTGTCTGAAAGTTGGAAGTCTTCTGGTAGCTGTGCCAAGAGAAATCTCAATCATTCCCAATCTAGCAGAGACGGAGAGCGTAGGTATATGTAAGGAGATAACATAGGCACAGGCTAATTACTGATCACTAACATGATAGTTAACATTAGGAATTACACTTAAACAGCTAATGGAAGTCCAAACTGCCTGAGAGCTTCTCCTGTACTATACGGTAATTCCTCTACTGTGCGACAGTAAGTCTCGTGGTGAGAGCGACATGAGAAGGAGCCACAGAGAACAACATTGCTGGAAGCCGTGCAGCTGAAAGCCGTCGCTGACTCCGCCCATACAGCTGACGAATTAACGTGATGCTTAAGAGGAAAGGATGCATCGTCCCCCTCTAAAAACACGTCCTCGTACCTCTCTCCTCCGCATGATTTCCTCCCATGCTTCCTCTGTGGGACGGACTAACGGTAGGATTCCACACAGAGAAACACCAAGCAAATTTTGGCTAGTGAAATATTGCCTTGGGGGCTTGCAGCTAGCAGAGAGGGTTGACGCTAGGTAGCATAGGTAGCTAGCAGGTAGTTTGCTACCAAGCTATTGTTGCTATTGTAGCTTGTGAAATCTGTGTTGATACAAACGTCAATGTTCGCCAACAAAACATGTAATGCACAAGCAGCCTAGCTAGCTGCCTGGCTAGGCTTTACAATGAAATCCAATGTCCGAACATGCTAGCGATTAGCCTGTCGGCTAGCTGAAAAGTTTGAGTGTTTAAACTAACATATACAGCGGTCTATTTAGTGGTGTATGTGCCCTGACTAAGTTTGTGTGTATAAATCACAATTCGTGTTGATACAAGTACCAGTGTTCGTGTAGAAACATTTTAATCACATACAAATTTTCATGACACAGCGCTGATAACCTCCGCCATCTTGGTCAGATTTTGTTTGTAACTCCCGCCTCCAAACACAAACACGCGGACATGATTGGTTATCGAGTGGTCCTCATTTGAGTAAAGTTAAACTTTCGTCAACTTTGTTTCGCTTGGCCTCGGCGATTCGCTCTCATTTCACCCAATCGGGGCGATTTTCGTCTCCATTCAACCTCACTGAGAGCGAAGCGAAATTTCGCCATGTGGAAACCTACCGTAACGTGAGGAAGGGAGGCAAGTGAAGAAACCTTGCATGCAATTTAAGGGAAGTGAGATTCAGCCAACGACTTTCTGGTGTGTAAAATTATGGTTGTCTTCTTACTAAACTTCAATTAACTTCCTCATTTGGGGGGGGCAGAAAATAACTATAGTCAAATATTTTCCGGAGTAAATCAGAGAGTCGTGGTTAACGAGCTGAAATCCCCAGCTTGTGTCATTTTTACAGCACAAACAGAAAGACTCCGACTGTAGCTAGCAGTTAGATGTTCAGATCCCACTTAGCTCAACTATACTAATGCTGGAAGGAGCAGTCAGTGCTGTGTTAAAGTTTGCCCCTGAGCTGCACACACAGAGGTAATGACCCCCGCTTTGTGACAGGCCTGACAGGCTTATTAGTGCTGCAGTACAGCTGCTGTGTGTTGAACCTCGGCTGCTTTCTGCTCTCATGTTCACAAAGTGTGTTCATCCCAATTTTTGGCAATTTTAAGCTTTCATTTGACCAGATCTGATGCTCTTTGATCAGTAAAAATGGAGCCATGTTATCAGATGTGAGCCACAAGCATCCTGAGGGTGGAAATATTCACATTACTGGTGGTTTGATTTGGTGCATTTGTGATTTTTGTGATACCGGATCCCAAAACTGCGACTATTCAGTTCAACGGAGTTGCTCGCCTGGCACATACGCCAGTTTCCGAATTTCCTCCTGTGAATGTGTGCAGTAGTGTCTCTCCCGCTGGCTCCGAGACTTTACGTTGTGGTGATGTTACAGGTTTTTAAATTGTGTTTCTCAGCACTGGGGAAGATTTTCAAATATAAAAAAGCCAATGGATTCAAAATACAGAATAGATAGATGCTACCTTTACACGTGGCCGGCTATTTTCATAAACGGACATTTCAAACATCGTGCACAGCTGTCAGTTTTCAGAAAAGTGTTCGTTTACATGTACCCATGTATGTATGCTGTCAATGCCGTCAAGAGCACGCCAGACCTGTAGGTGGCGGTGTAACGAGAAGCTCAAGCCCACGTTAGCCAATCAGAATCCCGAAAATAGCAACAACAGCAACAAATCACTTCCTCTCTTCTCTTCCTCACTTCCTCGGCTGCCTAATCCTCCGTTTGTCTCAGTCTACGTGCAAACGTGCAAGCAAAGTTTTCCAAAATCTCCACTTTGGCGGGAGTTTTTAGAAATAATCGTTTTCTGTGATAAAAACAGGGTTTTCGTGTAAATGAGAGGCCAAATATCTGCGTCTTCCCTTCGTGTAAACGGGGCAAGAGTCATAATCGCCAATGTTTGCAGTTGGAGGTGTCCTGGCAGCAGTTTTACGGGCGTCTCTTTTACAATGGTGGTCTATGGGGAAAGTCCTTTTTGGATCGCACAGGGATTTTTTTGTTGCAATAACTGCGAGTGGCCACTGGAAAGAAAATTGGTTGCAATGCTATACACTTCTACGAAGTTACATGCTTGGCGGAGATAATTACAAACATATTAGCTGTATCATCTTGTTTCAGATTTGGAAAGTAGCTCTTATGTGTCTTATACAGAAAATGACACAAACGTCTCGGCCCGGCTGAGGCAGCGTTTGTTAGGTTTGAATGATAAACAGAACCCAAATGCACACAGACGCAGAGCCAGGAGTGTGAATTTAAGTCCAGGTTTCCAGGGTGGAGAACAGAGGCCTGTACTACGAATCCAGATCAACATGCCCTGGATTTATTACCGTTACCCGGCTTCACCTAACCTAACAACCGCGGTCCCCATAACCTGTGTCACGACGCTGGTTATCAACTTGTTCAATCAACCCAGAGTTACCCAATCCACATAAAAGAGGCGGTGTTTGCACAGCACGACCAATCACAAACAACTACCAGAGCTTCATATTTTATATAAGAAGAGCAAACTATAATTCTACATAAATATGAAGAACACAGACACAGTTTGACAGACAAAACGCAATACAGTCGCTGCTTCCTAAAACAGGAAGGAAAGCTGGCAGAAAATAGTCAACGCTGTAGATGCGTAAATCACAACGCTTGTTGATGGCCCAATCCCAAAGTCCGGACTCCCAGACTCATGGACTTTGGTGCACGTTCTTGCGAAATTCGTAAGGGCTTAGGGTTAGATGGTGACAACATGATCCATGGTCTCTGGGGGACACAACAACGGCAACGCCACACGCGGTAGACGGTGACAACAACGGCCGCCGGGACACGATCCGAGGTCTCTGGGGGACGCAACAACGGAGAAATTAAATGCTGCACGCCGGCGACAACAACGGCGAGAACGGGGGACGCACTACAACAATGGGACGGTTGTGGTTAGGAAAAGAGAGACGGGGAAAGGTTTCGGTTAGGAGAACAAGAATGCGGAAAGAAACTGCAACACGCGGGACGTGAACCCTGATCTCCGGGGTGAAAGTCCTGTGTCGTTTGACCCATCCTCCACCCCAACTTACCTCCTTACACGGATTTTCGGCTTTTCAATACTACTCGCTACCACAATGGTGCTGTTATCACGTAATATGCTTCCCATTCAAATACATTAGTTTAAAATTCGTGCTCACCAATATGATAAAAACCAGAAAAACGTGTCCCTGTACACGTATCAATGGATTAAAGAACGTCCCCATTTCACGAACTGCCATGAGACTGGGCTGGATCTGACGCCGAGTGAAGGAATGACCTGGTATATGAAGCAGAGGTTGATCATGGTAGATGAGAGCTAGCTGGAACCCTGACTCCCGCACACCAGACTCCACTCCTGTAATTGGGACAGGGAGAGGAAGGGAGAGAGGAGAGAACAGAGAAGCTACCTAGGGGCAGCGGGCATAACAGTGCTTGGCACGAAGAACAAAAAAGACACAACACTGTAAGAAAGCAGCTGACTTGAGAGAAAAATGCGTCGATCTGTAACATCTTCTAGCACCAAAATGTGATAACATTTGTTGGTACGGAGAAAAACAAAAAAACATCGCCCTTTTTCTATATTTCCTTGTTTTCAATGCATTTAATAAGACTCCGGAGATTCAGAGACCCTCCAGAGTCTTATTAAATGCTTTCATCTTACAATAGAGCTGCTGCTCTGTCCCTCTGGGTCTTTTGGCTTTAAGAACATAACTCTCTTCCAACTACACAAACATACTTTGCTGATTAGACACACATAGTTCAATTGGCCATCTTGAATGCCGGGAATTTTCCCGGTGCGCCGCTTAACAAATGTACCAAAAACGTGCAAAAACACCAAGTGCTGTGTGGTTGACTGGCCCCCAGCGATTGGGTGATTGGATTTAGGTTGAAAATGCAGTGAGGCAGGGTAAGACAGGGATGGCAAGTACTGATGTGCAAAGACATTGGAATTGTGGTGTAAAGAAGAATGTATGGAGGTCCGAAGAAGGATAAGCACATTAATTTCAACCATCACAGACCATGCCACATATATCCAGGCCCATCAATACGTTCTATGCAAGAATTAACAGCCTATCAGTTCTGGGGCCTCTGCGTCAAGTACGTGATTACGGCATCCAATCTACATTGGAAAGTAGCGCTACGATTGGCTAGGTCCAATGTCATCCCGCTACGGGGTTGGACGGGGGGGGGGGAATCTCATATAGGATATGAACGAACGAGATTGGCTGTCAACATTGGAATAGGAACAGACGCTCCTGATCCATTAACATCTACATGCCACCACTGGCTCAGATTATGGAAAACAATAAAATAAGTTACCATAGTTATGCGGATGACACACAAATGTATATAACCTTATCGCCAGGGGACTATAGTCCAATACAACAACTGACTAAGTGCATTGAACAAATTAACGACTGGATATGCCAGAACTTTCTTAAATTAAATGCCAAAAAAAGTGAGGTGGTTGTTTTTGGAGCAAAAGTGGAACGATTAAAAGTCAGCACTCAGCTTCAAACGATAATGTTAAAAACAACAGACAAAGCCAGAAACCTTGGTGTAGTCATGGACTCAGACCTGAATTTTAACAGCCACATTAAGACAATTACAAAGTCAGCCTATTATCACCTTAAGAATATATCAAGGGTTAAAGGACTTATGTCTCAGCAGGATTTGGAAAAACTTGTCCATGCTTTTCTCTTCAGTAGACTTGACTACTGTAACGGTGTCTTTACAGGTCTCCCTAAAAAATCAATCAGACAGCTGCAGCTGATTCAGAACGCTGCTGCTCGAGTCCTCACTAAGACCAGGAACGTGGATCACATCACTCCAGTTCTGAGGTCTCTACACTGGCTTCCAGTGCCCCAAAGAATAGACTTCAAAATACTTCTGCTGGTTTATAAATCACTAAACGGTTTAGGGCCAAAATATATTTCTGATCTGCTGCTACACTATGACCCACCCAGACCTCTCAGGTGGTCTGGGACAGGTCTGCTACACTACGACCCACCCGGACCTCTCAGGTGGTCTGGGACAGGTCTGCTACACTACGACCCACCCGGACCTCTCAGGTGGTCTGGGACAGGTCTGCTACACTACGACCCACCCGGACCTCTCAGGTCGTCTGGGACAGGTCTAATACACTATGACCCACCCAGACCTCTCAGGTGGTCTGGGACAGGTCTGCTACACTATGACCCACCCAGACCTCTCAGGTCGTCTGGGACAGGTCTGCTACACTATGACCCACCCAGACCTCTCAGGTGGTCTGGGACAGGTCTGCTTGTTGTCCCCAGAGTCAGAACTAAACAGGGGGAAGCAGCGTTCAGTTTTTATGCTCCATATATCTGGAACAAACTCCCAGAAAGCTGCAGGTCAGCCGCAACTCTGTTCTTTTAAATCAAAGCTGAAGACCTATCTTTTTGATGTTGCCTTTCTTTAAATACCTGCTCATTTGTTACACTGAAGTTGCATTGATGACACTGTATGACAATCTATAACTGCTTTTTAATGTTTAATTTCTTAGACTGCACTGTAACTTTTATTCACGGATTTTATCTTTCAGTTTTTTCATTTCTTATACTGCACTCTCAATTTTATTCTTGTCTTTTATATAGTGGTAGCCAAAAGGACGTGTGGTCGGAGAGGTTTTATTTATTTTTTTTTTTTTTAAATCATTTTTACTTGCTGTTTAATGTTTTAATTTTTTTTTTTATCGTTTTCTAACTGCTCTTTATTGTTTTATGTAAAGCACTTTGAATTGCCCTGTTGCTGAAATGTGCTACATACAAATAAAGCTGCCTTGCCTTGCCTGTTATACTGAACGAAGTGCAACCCTCACCTGTCCAAAGTGCACCAAGTTTTATGAGGCCTGCATCAAAGTGTCCCATGTACAAACAAATACACTGATGAAAGAAACCAGGATGCAAAGTGCTTCACAGTTATGGCCATGATGCTAGAAAGCTGCGTATAACAGCCAGCACAGCAAAAAAAGTTCCAAAAAGGAGCACCACTGATCCCAGAAAATTTCGAAATGAGCATCTGTACCAAACTTTCACCGGCAAGACGGCAACGCAGCATGGCAAAGAAAATGAGATCAAGCTCATCACACTCATGGAGAGCAGCGGGCATACTGTGGAGAAGAGAGGCCTGGTTGTGCAGTGAGAATGGTTTGAAGTTATGGCCCTTAAGCCGCGCTCCAGTGGCTCCCTTTGGTTTGATAAAAAATGTTATGGAAATGGAAAAGTCATTTTTATCTTGAAGTTGCTGTCATCTTTTCTTGGTTTTTGTCTGGGTGTGTGGTGATGACGAAAAGGGTGGGGTGGGGGGGGGGGCGGTTCATGTTACGAGTTGTTTGTTTTGTATCTTGTTAAAAAATAAAAAATTGTTAATCACAAAAAAAAAGTATTTATGTCGACCACTTGCACACGCGGAACATAAATTCTAGAGCCAGAGTTTTACGGGGAGAGTTTTGGCAGCGCACCAGTTGTTGTGTATCAGCTGTAGTTTGTCAAGCTCAATTGACAAGCATTTGTTTCAAACTGAATGCTGACAGGGTTAGCTGAAGTCAGGTCTGTCTGTGGGAACGCCCATAATAAAGGTTTTGCAGCTCCAGACATGTCCAACTGTAAAGGTGGCTGACCCCTGGTCTAGGCTCTGGAGATAAGATAAGCAAGGTTTGGGCTTGGCTTGCCGGCTGTTTAACTATATCGTTTATAACTTTTGAACTCGTAAATGTCACTTTTTGCGAACCGACCAATCACAGCCTGGATGGAGCGGGACATCAAGAAAAAAAGGTTGGCCTGCTGCAGTAAACTTTGGAAATTTTTTAATTGAATAACCCTGTCAGCTGCATTCTCCACAATAAGTGTAGCACACAGCCCTTGCACAATGAGATATTGCACAACCCCAATAGCCTACGTAATGCACAAATAACACAATGCACTGACATAACGCACAACCCAAATAGCCAACGTATTGCACAAATGACATAATGCACAATCCATATAGCCTACATATTGCCCAAATTACACATTTCTACATAACCTATGCAGTACACAATGACACAACCCAGCCAGCCTACATGTTAGTGTATGTCTGTATGTGAGCTCCATTTAAATGAACAGTACTTATGAAGCTCAGCGTAAATCCTTTCAGGAAGACGTCATTAACCCTATCACTACTCTTTCTTCTTAAATCAAATCCGCTGTTTAGAAGCAATACTTTCAGTTAATCAAATCAGACATGGCCACGGAAATCAAGAGCCAATCACAGCATTACAGCTCTGCTTTAAATCTGTTCTCCCTGTGCTGTCAGCTGTCGTTTTAGGCAAAGCGCTCAACCCTCCACCTCCCCTGCCATCCTCCAGTCATCATGTTTCTCCCGGCTGACTGCTCCGTTGCCTCGTCTGTCTGGTCTCCAGTCTCCTTCTCCGCCGCCACCAGTGTCTAGACTCCATCGGGGGGTTATGTTCCTATTCTCTACCCCTTTAAAATATTATTAATTTGATGGAGTCTAATCTCCAAAAGACTTCTACATTTTATGCAGTTCTGCATATCAGCAAACGAAGTCTCTCCTGATTGAATTAGCGTGTGTAGAGCCAGCATATTTCCACATACAATGGGTGAAGTAAGGGTGTATTTTTAGAGATAGACCGATTATTATAATAGGTATAGGCCTTGAAAAACCAGTAGCGGTCAATCCCTAATCATAACAAGATTGTATTATTGTCCACATGTAAATGGATGAATTAAGGGTGTATATCAACCAAACCAGAGTGGTGATTGTTGGAACAATGGAAAGATGAACCAAGACGGCTTTTGGTAGTTTTATTTAATTTCTGTCCACTTTGAATGAAGTGTGTTTTACGATGATAAAAGTCCTGATTATTTACATGGAGTCTGGTGTAGTTTGGTGATGGTGATTTCGGGGCTGTTCCATGTTAAACTAAAAGGATCTTCCTCTTTAACTAAAAGGTCTATCTCTGTAGGGATCCTTTCATAATGTTGTCAGACACTTAGAATAATAATCTGAGTCTGTCAGCAGCAACAACAGAACTTGTAGTGGACGGTAGTTGATGGTGCGCAATTGCCCGTTAACGTTACATCCCAGCTTGTTTCTTCTTAATACTGGACCAGTGTCAAAGGTTGTTGTTCCCATCAGTCACGTAGACACGGAAACACGGAAACATAGGGTCCAGGTTGGAAAAAAATGAAGTTACACTTTAACTACACTGGTTCAGTTCAGAAAATGATTGTTGAGTGTAGTGACATCTTTCTGCTGCACAACTTAAGGTGTGTGTCTGTCTGTGTGTGTGTGTGTGTGTGCTTGTGTATGTGTGCGCGCATGTGCATGTGCGTGCATGTGTGCGTGCATGTGTGTGTGTGTGCATGCGTGTGCGTGTGCGTGCATGTGTGTGTGTGTGTCTGTGTGTGTCTCTGTGTGTGTTTCTGCATGCGTTCGTGCCTGTGTGTCTCTGTGTGTGTGCCTGTGTGTGTGTGTGTGCGTGCGCATGCGTGTGTGTGTATGTGTGTGCGTGCGTGCATGCGTGTATGTGTGTGTGTATGTGTGTGTGTGTGCGTATGTGTGTGTGTGCATGTGTGTGTGTCTGTCAGCGACAACAGCAGAACTTTTAGTGGACGGTAGTTGACGTGCGCAATTGCCCGTTAACGTTACATCACAGCTTGTTTCTTCTTGCTCAATACTGGACCAATTTCAAAGGTTGTTGTTCCCATCAGTCACTTCATCAGTCACAGAAACATGGCAAAACATAGTTCCCTTCAACAATCACAATGGGAATCATAACAAACATAAAGGCACGGCTCTGAAAATGCAATTTAGTATTTAAAAAACATGATACAGACAGTAATAATATATATTATTTTCACTAATGGAGCCTTAACCGTTGTTGTTGCTTGTCATGTTGTGTTTCTCAGAGCTCCGCGGCTGTCCGTTAGGGCTGAAGGTTAAACGTCCCTCTGAGGTATAAAACTCCTGTTATTAACGCAGTCCTTGATGATGGGGGCTGCGTGTTGCTGCCTGCAGCACTTAGCACTGCAGTCACAAGTCTGACAGCTGGAGTCACTTCAGCAGTCACAGACGGAGGCAGCTTCTCCTCCCCGCACCGCTCGGCGCTGTAGCTCTTCTCCTCAGAGGTTTATCTGTGGTTGAGAATAAAGAGCATGCACGCACGGGACCTGAGGCATCAGACATAGTTAGTTAGTCTGTTAGTTAGTCTGTTAGTCTATTAGTTAGTCTGTTAGTTAGTCTGTTAGTCTGTTAGTTAGTCTGTTAGTTAGTTAGTCTGTTAGTCTGTTAGTTAGTCTATTAGTTAGTCTGTTAGTTAGTCTGTTAGTCTGTTAGTTAGTCTGTTAGTTAGTCTGTTAGTTAGTCTGTTAGTCTGTTAGTCTGTTAGTCTGTTTGTTAGTCTGTTAGTTAGTCTGTTAGTCTGTTAGTTAGTCTGTAAGTCTGTTTGTTAGTCTGTTAGTCTGTTAGTTAGTCTGTTAGTTAGTCTGTTAGTCTGTTAGTTAGTCTGTTAGTCTGTTTGTTAGTCTGTTAGTTAGTCTGTTAGTTAGTCTGTTAGTCTGTTTGTTAGTCTGTTAGTCTGTTAGTTAGTCTGTTAGTCTGTTAGTTAGTCTGTTAGTCTGTTTGTTAGTCTGTTAGTTAGTCTGTTAGTCTGTTAGTTAGTCTGTTAGTCTGTTAGTTAGTCTTAGTTATTGCAGATTTTTCTCACTGAACCAAATTATGCACGTCATTCATTTGTGATTGATCCAATAAAACCACAAGATTACAGCTCCAGTGTACCGAGTCACACATGGGTGAGTTTTATTTACTCACGAGTTCAATCTTTTATTTGAGAGAAAGATTGCTTTATTGAGTCACACGTCTTCTGCCCTCTGAGTGAACTTGTAGCTGCGCTCTTTTCTCAGCGATGAAGCTGAGTGTGTTTGGCTGTTATCTGCAGAATCTGTTCAGTCTTCTGCTCACGTGCAAAGAAACAAATTAAAACCTGAGATGAACTCATGTCGCCTCCCGACATTCAGCGATCTTTAATCCAATTACCTCTTCATGCTCGTACAGTGTGACACCGGCTGCAGCTTTATGGATTTATCACTTCATCACTTTATGACTTTTATCTTAAGTCTTCCCTATAGAGACATTTTTTCTCGGAGTGAAATCACAGATTTGGCAGCATCATGTTTGACCCAGAAAGACGAGGACAAACTAATTTATTAGGCAAACGCAGAGAGGGCTTCATTAAAGCATAATTTGACCATTAATTATGTGGGGCAGCAGCGGAGTAAACAGACTTAAGTGAGTGAGGCTGGAAAACAAAGACTCTAATCATAATATCATCTAGTCTTGCATGCCAGACCTATCGCCATCGATGTAAAGAAACTCATCAATGGGTTCGTACGAAAATGTATGCACACCAATTCGTATGATATCCTATAAGGGTGGGGGAAATAATCTAAAATCTGGATTTTTTTTGCAACGCCTATTAATATTATTTCTTTCCCTAGATAGACACACATCCCACTCCATGTGTACTTGTCTTGATATTATGTCTTATTTGTATTTTTGTATATTATGTTGATATGTGCCTCTACAACCTGGTCTCACGCCAGTTCGTGAAATAGTCACGATTTTCTCGTTTATTTCGTGTGCAGGTCACGATTTTCGAACGTTACCATTTCACGAACTGCCATGACACTGGCCTGCTCTGGGGGACGCAACTACGGGGAAATTAAATGCCACACGCCGGCGATGATAACAACGGGACAGACCGCCACACGCGGGACGCGATCCCCGGGCGCAGGGACACGATCCGCGGTCTCTGTGGCACGCAACAACGGGGACATGAAACGCCACAACAACGGGACGGTTGAGGTTAGGAAGAGAATAGCGCGGAAAGGAACAGCAACACGCGGGACACGATCCCCGCTCTCCAGGGTGAAAGTCCTGTATTTTCCCTACCGCTGTCGTGCTGTAATCACGAAATATGCTTCCCATTGAAATACATGAAATTAAAATTCGTAATCACCACACGGAAAAAAACGACATAATCGTGTCCTTTTCACAAATCAATAGATTCAATAACGTAACCATTTCACGAACTGCCATCAGACTAGCCTGGCCTATATGTATATTGTCGTCTCTATTGTACAGTATGTTTGTCTAAGATGATACATCGTCTCGTCTCATTGGTGCTAACTGGCAGGTTTTTAGAACGTCGCAGACCTGCGCATTGCACGGAGTTGCAAGTTTACACTCGTCTCGTCCAGAATCTTTGGTCTGAGCTGGACTTCATACTGGACTATATTGACTACACCATACACAGTTATTAGAATAGAATAGGCAAACTCAAGCCCTTTTAAGGTTATTCTGAGTCACTCACTAAACTGATCCGGGTTGTGCGAGTCACCTGAGTCAGTATTGTATGTTACATCCAAGGCGAGCTTTTGATTTGGATAAAATGCCATGTTTTCATTTAGAATCTTTTCATTTTATTTGGAAAACGTTATATCCATAAATGTAAATGGTCTGAAAGAAAACTTAATATTCATTTAAAAATGACATGAAATTATAATTTGAAACTTTAATAGGACTAACGAATAAGAAAGCCATCCGGACTCTGAACATTCACAGTGCAAAGCCCCTTTTTCATGTATGTATGTATGCATTTAATGAGCCGAGCCGGGGCGAGCTTGTAATGTTTCGGACCATCTGCTCAACCTAATTGCATTTAACATACTACATTTATAAACCAAAACCTACAGTAGGCCTAGCTAGGCTACGTGCAGAACATTGTATGTTATTTCAGAAGTGAAAGAATGGCTTTTGTTGTTGATTTGCTTTACCCTGAGCTCGAGGAGAGACTTCACTCGCTCGTCTGAATCAGATCCACTCATATAGCCGGCTGATTCGCGCGACAACTCACGAGCCCTCGTTGACTCGTGACTTCTCGAGTGAATCCCATGGTCTGCGAGCTTCCGGCTCTGAGTCTGCGGGTCGGGACTGTCTCTCTGCTCACTCAGGCGCTTGAGTTGACTTGTGGAGTTGCCGTTTGCCTACGAAATTGTAAGGTATGAAAGCTTTTTGAAGCTAAGATGGCTAGTCGGACTCAACTGAACCTTGTTAATGATACTAGGGACTCGCGTTAAAGATCTGAGTGAATCACGACTCAAACAGGTTTAGAATAGAACAGACTTTAATTGTCATTGTGCAGTAGAACCATACAACAAAATTGGCTTGTGCAGCCTCTAAAACAATATTCACTTTCATATACACACTCACACAAAAGATAAAATAAGAAAATATAAAAACACTATCAAGGCATCCAATATTGCAGTGCCATTGCATAGAATCCCTATCTAGAAAGTGCAACTGGGCTGGCTGGGGGGTGGGAGGGCATGATTGTTCATTTCTGTGATGGACCTTGATTGTTCAATTCTGTGATGGCCCTGGGGATAAAACGCTTCTGCAGCCTGGAAGTGTGTGCTCTAAGAAGAGATGGTTTGAGGGGTGTGTCTCATCCTGCACAATATTGTGTGCTCGGCGGAGGCAGCGGATCTTAAAGATGTCGTCCAGTTGGGGGCAGGGGAAAAATGATCTGTCTGATTCTGCCTCTCTCTGTCTGTGACTTTTCTTCCCCAGGTCATCTCAAAGGCTTCCTCTTCTTACTCGCATGCAGATGGTTCGGTGTCATTAATATCACATAATAATCACAATATTCATCAATGATCCAGCGTACGTATTTTAATCCGCCCTGCAGCGTGGCTCTATGAATGTCAGTCGGCCGGTCCTTGGCTTTGCTCCGGACTGAAATATCTCAACAGCTGTGGTACAGATGGTGATGAAATGAGGTACATTATTCATGTTCCCCTCAGGATGATCTGTAATAGCTTTAGTGATCATCAGACTTTCCATCTCTAGCTCCATCATCAAGTTGACATTTTAATGTGTCCAATACTCAGAGCCTTTCCAATATGGCTGTAGACTCTTGTTTTATTTTTTTTGGATTCTCCTGCAGTCCTGGCTCTTCCCCGAGGCCTCCTCCCAGCTGGACGTGCCTCCACCTAGTCCTGGCTCTTCCCCGAGGCCTCCTCCCAGCTGGACGTGCCTCCACCTAGTCCTGGGTCTTCCCCGAGGCCTCCTCCCAGCAGGACGTCCCTGGACCACCTCCCTAGGGAACCACCTCAACTGGCTCCTTTCAACACAAAGGAGCAGCGGATGACTGAGCTTCTCACCCTATCTCTAAGAGAGACGCCAGCCACCCTGCTGAGGAAACCCATTTTGGCCGCTTGTACCCTGTATATAAATCTAGGTCTTTTTAGATTGTAAAATATTATATCTCTTACCTCTCCCTACGTTGTAATCTTGAAGAATACAGACTCCTTAAATGTCAAACAGTCCCTCCAGAAAAACGTGATTATGCGATCGCATAATGAGGGGGCGGCGCATATTTTCAAATACGCCGCACTTTCGCCACATAAATTGCAGATTTCTGCGCAAAATATGCGGGGCTTTCATGATTTCATAATCCCCGCATTTTCGTTGCAAAAAAGTCACACATATATCTTAGCAGAAAGTTGAAAAATGTTGCGTTGACTTCACCCAAGAGCAGCTATTTTCCCCCGCTGCCATGGGAACTTTATGAAGTGACGTTGCGAAGTGACGTTATGAAGGGACGTTATGAAGTGACGTTATTAAGTGACGTTATGAAGTGACATTGTGAAGGGACGTTATGAAGTGACGTTATTAAGTGACGTTATGAAGTGAAGTTGTGAAGGGACGTTATGAAGTGACGTTGTGAAGTGACGTTGTGAAGGGACGTTATGAAGTGACGTTATGACGTTGTGAAGTGACGTTATGAAGTGACGTTATTAAGTGACGTTGTGAAGGGACGTTGTGAAGTGACGTTATGAAGTGACGTTGTGAAGGGACGTTGTGAAGTGACGTTATTAAGTGACGTTATGAAGTGACGTTATGAAGTGACGTTGTGAAGTGACGTTGTGAAGTGACGTTATGAAGTGACGTTATGAAGTGACGTTATGAAGTGACGTTATGAAGTGACGTTGTGAAGGGACGTTGTGAAGTGACGTTATTAAGTGACGTTGTGAAGTGACGTTGTGAAGGTACGTTATGAAGTGACGTTGCGAAGTGACGTTGTGAAGGGACGTTATGAAGTGACGTTGTGAAGGGACGTTATGAAGTGACGTTATGACGTTGTGAAGTGACGTTATGAAGTGACGTTATTAAGTGACGTTGTGAAGGGACGTTGTGAAGTGACGTTATGAAGTGACGTTATGAAGTGACGTTATGAAGTGACGTTGTGAAGGTACGTTATGAAGTGACGTTGTGAAGGGACGTTATGAAGTGACGTTATGACGTTGTGAAGTGACGTTATGAAGTGACGTTGTGAAGTGACGTTATGAAGTGACGTTATGAAGGGACGTTGTGAAGTGACGTTATGAAGGGACGTTATGAAGTGAAGTTATGAAGTGACGTTATGAAGTGAAGTTATGAAGTGACGTTATGAAGTGACGTTATGAAGGGACGTTATGAAGTGAAGTTATGAAGTGACGTTATGAAGTGAAGTTATGAAGTGACGTTATGAAGGGACGTTATGAAGTGACGTTATGAAGTGACGTTATGAAGGGACGTTGTGAAGTGACGTTATGAAGGGACGTTATGAAGTGAAGTTATGAAGTGAAGTTATGAAGTGACGTTATGAAGTGACGTTATGAAGGGACGTTATGAAGTGAAGTTATGAAGTGACGTTATGAAGTGACGTTATGAAGTGAAGTTATGAAGTGACGTTATGAAGTGACGTTATGAAGTGAAGTTATGAAGTGACGTTATGAAGTGACGTTATGAAGTGACAAGCTGCAGACCCCGCGATGAAGCCACGATGGAACCGCAGTTTTTGCAAGTTCCCGCATTTCATCACATAAAACTGCATAAATATCCCGCATATTCCATCACATTTTTAAAGAAAACGTGCCGCATAATCAAGGATTTTTTCCCGCAACAATCACAAAAAAACTCATTTCAAACGCGTTTTTCTGGAAGGACTGGTTAAAGGAAGGTTTATAACCCCAAAATGTCAGGGAAGATGAGTGAGGATAAAGCAACACTTCAGACTTGTCTTTGATGCGTTCAGTGTGACATTCAGCCTTCACCTTTACAGCTTGAAGTTATTTATTCTGTTGCTCTCAATATGGAAGTTAATAAAAAAGGGTTTAAAAGTGTGGAGTTACGGGACTCTGTTCCCTCGGGGAGGAGGCTCTGTGTTTCTGTCTTTTTATTCCGGTAGGAATCAGGGACACAGGAAGATATAATCTGTTGCTGTTGTTTGAATATAAAGTTCTCAACAGAAGCACGTGTTTGCTGAGTTTCTGTTTTCAGTTCTGGCTCTTCATGACAGAATGTAATTGGCTCCAGACAGAATCCGTCACACTTTCATAACTCCACCAGCTAGAGCTCACACACACACACACACACAGGTTTGTGGCACTATCTTTGTGGGGTCCCGTCATTGACATAATGCGTTCCCTAGCCCCTTACCCTAACCTTAACCATCACCCCAAGATGCCAAACCTTAACCCTTACCCTCACCCTAACCATAACCTAATTCTAACCCTAATCCTAAAACCAAGTCTTAACCCTCAAACAGACCTTTAACCTTGTGGGCTCCAGCATTTTGGCCCCACAAAGCTGTCCGGACCCCACAAGTATACTGGATTCCCGGTTTTTGGACCCCACATATATAGTTTAACAAGACCATACACACACACACACACACGCCATCTTTGATGTCTCTTTGGCTACATTTCTATGATTTGAAGCATTCATCTGGGTCCAAATAGCAGACAGAAGGATCATGTCATGAAAGAAAAAAAGATAGAAAAAAGTTTGACCATCTGTGAAGTTCAGTCCTGAGCCACAGACAGAGAGAGCCAGACAACGGCCCCCCCGCTGTGGAGCCATCTCCTCTGACCAAACTACATTTCACAGCTCTCCAGATGCTGACGGAGACGTAGTGACGCCTCCCCCTGGGCTGAGAGAGATGGAACAAAACCAAACAGCTGTCCATTGATCCAGAACAACAACTACACGCAGAAACAACATGGATTTGGCAGATTTCATTTGTCGAAAACAGCCGAACTAGTCTCACGTTGACAGACCTTCCTCCACAGCGCTGCGGAGGACGGTCTGGCGAGTCCACACAGCATTCTGGGATGGGAATAACGTGCTCTGGTTCATTGGCATTTCTTTAACACTAGTTACAGTATATGTGTACATCTGTTACCTGACTTAAAATTATTTTTATATAAATTACACAAAAGTAGGGCTGTCAGCATTACCGCGTTAATCGTGATGCGATTAAGGGCCGAGCATAATGCGTGAATATTTTTTAATCATATTAATCGCATGCAGCCATTTATTAATTTATTTTCTCTTCACTCGGCTTTGCGTCGTGCCTAACAGGCGACTATTTTGCCGTACTTCCTCGTAACACATCCTTCTGCTGCAGGAATAGCAACGCGGATTTCGGTGCCTCATTCTGGAGCCGCTGATATGTCTGCTCTTCTCTCTGATGCTCTGAGACAGACGATACAGGCTACACACACACCGCTACAGCTAACGCTAGTTAACACTATACTCTACAGCAGCTAACGCTAGCCTACCGCTAGCTAGTTAACATTATACTCTACAGCAGCTAACGTTAGCCTACCGCTAGCTAGTTAACACTATACTCAACAGCAGCTAACGTTAGACTACCGCTAGCTAGTTAACACTATACTCTACAGCAGCTAACGTTAACCTACCGCTAGCTAGTTAACACTATACTCAACAGCAGCTAACGTTAGCCTACCGCTAGCTAGTTAACATTATACTCTACAGCAGCTAACGTTAGCCTACCGCTAGCTAGTTAACATTATACTCTACAGCAGCTAACGTTAGCCTACCGCTAGCTAGTTAACACTATACTCAACAGCAGCTAACGTTAGCCTACCGCTGGCTAGTTAACACTATACTCTACATCAGCTAACGTTAGCCTACCGCTAGCTAGTTAACACTATACTCGACAGCAGCTAACGTCAGGCTACCGCTAGCTAGTTAACACTATACTCGACAGCAGCTAACGTCAGCCTACCACTAGCTAGTTAACACAATACTCGACAGCAGCTAACGTTAGCCTACCGCTAGCTAGTTAACACTATACTCGACAGCAGCTAACGTTAGCCTACCGCTAGCTACTTAACACTATACTCGACAGCAGCTAACGTTAGCCTACCGCTAGCTAGTTAACACTATACTCGACAGCAGCTAACGTTAGCCTACCGCTAGCTACTTAACACTATACTCGACAGCAGCTAACGTTAGCCTACCGCTAGTTAGTTAACACTATACTCGACAGCAGCTAACGTTAGCCTACCGCTAGCTAGTTAACACCATACTCGACAGCAGCTAACGTTAGCCTACCGCTAGCTAGTAGCTGGATTAAACACGGTTACAATGCTGACAGCTAACGCTAAACGGTGTAAAGTTTGACTGTACATTTTTGTCACTTTTTTTAAATGTTCTTTTATCTTTTTTTTTCTTCAAATGTTATAAAATTAAATAAAACTCCAATATTCAATAACTGATTATTTACTTGTGAAGAGCGTTGTCAGAAACCATCCACGTTATCTTTTTTGGACAATGTGGTTGAAAGAAACCCAAATTTCTCATGTAGAAACTTTGTGAAAACAGGAGGGTTAAACCAATCGCTATCGTCGCTAAGCTCCGGACGGTGCCGCGGTGCCTCTGCTAAATAGCCTCGGGAAGGATCTTGTTTTGGTGGAACGTGTGTACGTTCAAAAGTTGTTATGAGTCCACGTATATTCCTTTCTTTTTTAAATCCTAAAATCACACAAAAGACATGTTGGTGTGCTGTTTCTGCCTGTTGTGAGTCAAATATCGGAACCGTTCCTCGACTCTGAGGCCGGCTTACCCTGCAGCAACACATTCTCATGAACAGGTCGGTATGATATTGTCGGAAAATATGTGCACTCCAAAACGTAAGATATCGTACGAAACTAGGAGACCGTCTGCTGGTCACGTGAGTGGCTGGCTATGAGCTCCGTGACGCCGTCAGTTGCCGGTTGTTTAAGCCGCTACAGACCTCCGTCACAGCTCGGTCGTATCAGCAGCAGTTAGTAGATGTGTTTAGCTGCTACAGGGCTCTGCGATGCTGGCTTCGGTGCTCCGCATGGTGCTCCGCATGGTGCTCCGCATGGTGCTCCGTCAGGTCAGCGGTAGTTGGTGGTTCAGTTACCCGAGAATAGGTGCCTTTGAGCTGGGTACAGAGCACCGCGAGCTGCCTGTCGTTTTGGTGGACGTTATGCGAAACGAAAGTTCAGTTTAGGCACCAAAACGACTAGTTCAGTTTACAGTCCTTCCAGAAAAATTAGTTTTTTTGTGATTGTTTTGGGCAAAAATCCGTGATTATGCGTCACGTTTTCTTAAAAAATGCGATGGAATATGCGGGATATTTATGCAGTTTTATGCGATGAAATTGCGGGAACTTGCAAAAACGGCGGTTCCACCGTGACTTCATCACGGGGTCTGCAGCTTTTCGATGACGTTCACGTCGCGTAATTACGTCACTTCATAACGTCACTTCATCACGTAATTACGTCACTTCATAACGTCCCTTCATGACGTCACTTCATAACGTCACTTCATAACGTCATTTCATAACGTCACTTCATAGCGTCATTTCATAACGTCATTTCATAACGTCACTTCATAACGTCACTTCATAACGTCACTTCATAGCGTCACTTCATAACGTCACTTCATAACGTCATTTCATAACGTCACTTCATAACGTCACTTCATAACGTCACTTCATAACGTCACTTCATCACGTAATTACGTCACTTCATAACGTCACTTCATCACGTAATTACGTCACTTCATAACGTCCCTTCATGACGTCACTTCATAACGTCACTTCATAACGTCACTTCATAACGTCACTTCATAACGTCACTTCATAACGTCACTTCATAACGTCATTTCATAACGTCACTTCATAACGTCACTTCATAACGTCACTTCATAACGTCACTTCATAAGGTCACTTCATCACGTAATTACGTCACTTCATAACGTCACTTCATAACGTCGCTTCATAACGTCGCTTCATAACGTCACTTCATAACGTCCCTTCATAACGTCACTTCATCACGTAATTACGTCACTTCATAACGTCACTTCATAACGTCACTTCATAACGTCACTTCATAACGTCACTACGTCACTTCATAACGCCACTTCATAACGCCACTTCATAACGTCACTTCATAACGCCACTTCATAACGTCCCTTCATAACGTCACTTCGTCACGTAATTACGTCACTTCATAACGTCCCTTCATAACGTCACTTCATAACGTCACTACGTCATTTCATAACGTCACTTCATAACGTCACTACGTCACTTCATAACGTCACTTCATAACGTCACTACGTCACTTCATAACGTCACTTCATAACGCCACTTCATAACGCCACTTCATAACGCCACTTTATAACGCCACTTCATAACGTCACTTCATAACGTCACTTCATAACGTCCCTTCATAACGTCACTACGTCACTTCATAATGTCACTTCATAACGTCACTTCATAACTTCACTTCATAACGCCACTTCATAACGCCACTTCATAACGCCACTTCATAACGTCACTTCATAACGTCACTTCATAACGCCACTTCATAACGCCACTTCATAACGTCACTTCATAACGTCACTACGTCACTTCATAATGTCACTTCATAACGTCACTTCATAACGCCACTTCATAACGCCACTTCATAACGCCACTTCATAACGTCCCTTCATAACGTCCCTTCACAACGTCCCTTCATAACGCCACTTCATAACGTCCCTTCATAACGTCACTTCATAACGCCACTTCATAACGTCACTTCGTCACGTAATTACGTCCCTTCATAACGTCCCTTCATAACGTCACTTCATAACGTCCCTTCATAACGTCACTTCATAACGTCACTTCATAACGTCACTTCATAACGTCCCTTCATAACGTCACTTCATAACGTCACTTCATAACGTTCCCATGGCAACAGGGGAAAATGGCTGCTCTTGTGTGAAGTCAACGCAACATTTTTCAACTTTCTGCTAAGATATATGTGTGACTTTTTTTGCAACCAAAATGCGGGGATTATGAAATCAGGCAAGCCCCGCATATTTTGCGCGGAAATCGGCAATTTATGCAGCGAAAGTGCGGCGTATTTGAACCAATGCCGCCCACCCCGAAATAAATACGCGGACTTTGGCTGATTATGCATTGAATTATGCGATCGCATAATTGTGTTTTTCTGGAGGGACTGAGTTTAGGAAAAATATAATAGTTTGGGTTAAAACACTTCCAAGGAACACGCGTTTCCTGCGTAAAAGTCTTTAGTTTTCTCCAGGAAACGAACTCCGATCCCTGGCTTAATAGTCCTGTGTTTTATGGCCCAAACATCCACCTGAACTCCTCCCTACAGCAGCAGTCAATGATCAGATTAGATTCAATTTCATTGTCATTGTGCAGAGTTCAAGTACAAAGACAACGAAATGCAGTTTGCATCCAACCAGAAGTGCAAAAAGAGCAGAAAAGTGCAATGCATTATACAAAGTATAGACAAGTGGTGCATAGACAGAACAAGAAATATAGTGCAGTGTAGACAGTAGTATACCAGAAGGTGGTTTAGAGTAATATAAATTAAATATAAATGAGCAGATGTGGTGCATACATTAAAAAAGAAAACGTGGAATGCATACGGATGAAAGGGTTTAACTTTTCATAGCTTTTTTTTTAACGAATGGTTCACGAGAACAGGCTGCCTGCAGACAGAGAGGGAAAGCTGTGAGGGGATCAAAGTGAAGCATGCTGGGAAAAAGGCTGCTGCGGGCCATCTGGCTACTCATTGACTGAGTGAAACTGCCTCGGGTGAGTAATTCACTTCTTCACTTCCTGAGTTCAGGCTACTCTGTACCGCCACCACTAATGTGAAGCACCCACCTGGGTGATGTACGCCCACCACACATGAGCTCAGTAGAGAGGGAGGGGAGCATGTTCTTGCTGTGAGGCCACCTTGCTAATCAAAACACAGTGAAAACGTCGGAACAAGTGACTAAAATGCTTGAATAAATTACAAATGTTGACAAAAACAAAATAAAAAGGCAAAAAAAAAACAACATAAACGGCTGAAATCTTGCCTAAAGGGCACCAAAATGGAACGGGCCGGCTCTGGTTAAACTGTTGTTTGTTTATGGGACACATTGTGTGTGTGTGTGTGTGTGTGTGTGTGTGTGTGTGTGTGTGTTGGGGGGGGGGGGGGGGGGGGAGGGGGGTGAGTAGGCTCCTGTCCTCTGCTGTTGTTTCTTCTTGATGCAGTATAAGCAAATGCCTTGAAAAATTAGCGACAAAAAACCTTGAAAGAGCGACAACGTTGGAAAAAAATGCCAAAAAGGACAGAAAAATATGTTACACAAAAATCATGAAAATGACAAATGAAAACAAGGTAGGAAAAAAAGCCCAAACAAAGTGGAAAAGAAAAGACAAACAATCGAAAAAATTGGCAAAAATTTCGCTTTTTTAATATATAAAAGGTTCAAACATATGAAATAAAAAAGCATAAAAAATAGACAAAAATCTTGCCTATAGGACACCAAATTGGAAATGCCCAGCTCTGGTTAAACTGCTGTTTAATGCGACACAGTGTGTGTGTGTGTGTGTGTGTGTGTGTGTGTGTGTGTGTGTGTGTGTGTGTGTGTGTGTGTGTGTGTGTGTGTGTGTGTGTGTGTGTGTGTGTGTCGCCCTGCTCTCTGTCGGTGCGTCGGCTCCTGTCCTCTGCTGCTGTTTCTTCTCCAGGTGACGCATAAGCCAGCCAGTCCATCGCCGGGCGCGCGCGCTCCTCGGGCACCAGCACAACATAAAGTGAGCTGCGCGCACACGGGGCTCAGCAGTGAACCTGTGACTGGCGGTGGAGAGAGAAGGTCCGGGCAAAGGAAAGGAAGTTTTGGGGGTTTTTTTGACAACGAGTTGCTGCGGGTGGGAGTGTGCGCACCTGTCCGCGCGGCAGGAGCGCGGGAGGTGATGCGCCCCGCGCTGCACGCTGGGTCACACAACTCGGGATGGCGACGCCAGAGCTGTGGAGCTACAACTCCACGTCCGCGTGGAACCAGTCGGCGGCGGGACAGGAGCGCTTCGGCAGCCTGGATGACATCGACATGCCGGCGGACGGCTCCCCGGCGCTGCGCATCCTCATCTCCATCGTGTACTCGGTGGTGTGCGCCGCCGGGCTCGTGGGCAACCTGCTCGTCTTCTTCCTGATGAAAGCGCGCCGCGGGCGCAAGAAGCGCTCCAGCATCAACCTGTTCATCCTCAACCTGGCCGTCACGGACTTTCAGTTCGTGCTCACGCTGCCCTTCTGGGCCGTGGACACGGCTATGGACTTCAGCTGGCCGTTCGGCAACGCCATGTGCAAGATCATCCTCTCGGTGACGGTAATGAACATGTACGCGAGCGTGTTCTTCCTCACGGCCATGAGCGTGACCCGGTACTGGTCTGTGGCGTCGGCGCTGAAGGACCGGACCCGGCGGAGAGTGTGCCCGGTGCGGTGGGTGATTGCCGGGCTGTGGGTGTCCGCCACGGCCGCGTCTCTGCCCACCGCGGTGTTCTCCACGGTGAAGAGCGTGGCCGGGGAGCGGCTGTGCCTGCTCGGCTTCCCCGACGGCCAGTCGTGGCTCGCGCTCTACCACCTCCAGAAGATCCTCGTGGCGTTCGTGCTGCCCATGCTCATCGTGAGCGTGTGCTACCTGTTGCTCTTGCGGTTCGTGCGCCTGCGCAGCATGAACAACAACCAGGTGAAGCGCCGGTCCCGGGTCACGCGCTCCGTCACCATCGTGGTGCTGTCCTTCTTCGTGTGCTGGATGCCCAACCACGCCATCACCTTCTGGGGCGTGCTGGTCAAGTTCAACGTGGTGAACTGGGACCGGACGTACTACATGGTGCACACGTACATCCACCCGGTGACCGTGTGCCTCGCGCACACCAACAGCTGCCTGAACCCAGTGCTGTACTGCCTCATGCGCCGCGAGTTCCGCAAGAAGATGAAGGACCTGTTCTGGAGGATTTCGTCGCCCACCGGGGCGAACAGCTGCCCGCTGCGGCCGTTCTCCGGCACCGTGAGAGCGGAGCCGGAGGTCATCCCGCTGAACACCGTGGAGACGGAGAACTGCAGACTGTCCGTGTTAACGGACCAGGGCGAAACGGACGCGCTGCAGAGGTAAAGCAGACTTTAAACTACAAAAAAAGGACAAAAGTGGGCAAAAAAAAAAAAAAAAAAAGAGAGAGCACTCATTGTTATTGAAATATCGATTTTTGAAATGATTTGCCTCAAACTCATCACGCTACGGAAGAGGATTAGGGCCACATGTGAACATTTTATTTGAGTTTTAACCCTTGTGGTGACCTCGGGTCACATTGGCCCGTTTTAAATGTTTATTGGACGTAGAAATAAGCGCTGAAAACGTGTAGAAGAAAAATTAAAAAATGTAAAACTTTGGAAAAAGCAAAAACAAATTGTGAAAAAAAGGCGTCAAAATGTCTTTTTCAAGGTTGAAAGGAAGACAACACAAGGGTTAAGTCAGAAATATGACTTTTTCCTTTAATTTTTCTGACTTTAAAGTCAGAACCGGGGCTGCACGATATGAGGAAAATATCTAATTATCACGATTAATTTGACTGATGTTGCGATTGTGATATGATTCACAAAAATGGAGGGAATGATCATTTTGTAAAGCAGACTTTAAACTACAAAAGGGGGAAAGAAAAGAGAACTGATCTGAAAGACCGATCGATATTTGAATCGATTCGCCTCAAACTCATCACCGACGGAAGAGGATTAGGGCCACATGTTAAAATTATATTTGAGTTCTGAGAACAAAAGTCCAAAAAAAGTCAGGAGTAGGGATTCAAAGTACGGGTGCATGCTATGAGGAACATATCTAATTGTAAGGGTTAGGGTTATTATGATTGAGGTATATTTCACGATATTGCAGGGAATGATCATTTGTTATTGAAATGATTATAGTGTGATTAAGGCGAGGATGTGTACCAAACATATATTCTCTTTAGTCTGTAGGATAGGATTAGGCCGAGACATCTCTGCAGCACCACAACACTTAATTCAGAGTGATGTGGCACATATCGAGTCCCCATTTGATTTGGATATTGCACCATAGTCCATATTGCGATGGCAATAAAATTGCGATGCATTGTGCAGCCCTACGTCTTTTTTTTCACGTGTAGCCCTTAATCCTCTCCGGATCACTCGCTGACACCCTCTAATCCTGCGGATTTCTCTCAGCTTTTCTCATCGTGAAGTTGCTCTTTATTGTGTCGCTGGAGTTTTGACCTCCTAAAGGAACACTACAGGATCATATTTGGCCTCATTCTTTTTTTTTTTTGGGAGAGCGCCGTGCAGACTGTGCCAAATCCATCGCCAGTATAAAAACAACAAGGAACTGGACAAATCATCACGAAAAGTCGGCGTGTTAGATGTGTTATTTTTGGACTTTGCACCGCAGGGATTATATATGTTTCCATCACATTTTTTTTGAAATGTGAGAAACTAAAGGAGAGAATAATGTGCGAGTAAATTGTGCATCGGTGCGTAAAGCATCCAGCTGTGTTTGTGCTTCTCACTGACTGCGCTGAGTCCCAGCGAGAGCTTACATCACAGACAATGCTGATGTTGTTTTGAGGTGTTCTGGGAAGCTGACTCTTGGTGTTTCTTTTCCTATAAAAGGAGTGCAGGCTCAGTGTCTCAGCCAAACGCTGCTTCTTTGGGCTCTAAAGTGCTCTCTTGTGTGTGTAGACTTTTATGAGGAATGACAGTCTGATCATCCAGCTGCTGCTGCTGCCTCCAGGGGCGGAGCGAAGGGGGCTTCTGGGGGCTCCAGACCCAAATGTTTTTCTAAAAGCCTCCGAATCTTTGAGGGTTTTAAAGGTCCCACATCATGCTCCTTTTTTAGGTTCCTACTTGTAATTAGGGTTTCTACTAAAACATATTTACATGCTTTAATGTTAAAAAAACACATTATTTGTCTCATACCGTCTGTCTGAATATACCTTTATGTACCCTCTGTCTGAAACGCTCCGTTTTAGCGCCTGTCTCTTTAAGGCCCACTCTTGAAAAAGCCCAGTCTGCTCTGATTGGTCAATGTTTCCGGGCCTCCTGCATCTGCGTTCTCTGAGTCTGCAGCGCCATTGCAGCCAGGATTGGCTGTAATTTTAAATGACATTATACCTAATTTTTTAGTTTAAAAAAAGCAGAAATTATGCATTTGTTTGACTTATAGTTAAGATCAGAGGATGTTGAGCGAATCACAGACTGTCTTATATCAAACTTTAGTCTTGACACTGTTTTAAAACCATTTAAATCTTTTATTCAAATGCTATAAAATTGAATAAAACACCCAAAATGTAATGAAAGTAATCATTTATTGTACCTGTGAAGATTGTTATATGGGTTCCATACAACGTACATGCATGCATCCATGTTATATTTGGACAATTTGGTTGTAAGAAACCCATATTTGTGATATAAAAAACTTTGAAAACGGGTCAAATTTGACGCTTGGACAACACAAGGGTTGAATGCATTAAATGTTTCTGAATACGCAACATGTTCTCACTCCCATCTCGTAAAATAAAGACGCTTGGTCAGGTGCCTTTGTCGTTGTTATAGGTGCTATAAGTCTCCTTTAGCGTCATATCTAAACGTGGTCGAGAATATTGCCGTCCCTTTTGATGCAGTTATGTTAAGGAAAAGGTCGTGGGTGGCCTTACGTTTCCATGACACGCCGGAATAGCAGGGCGGTTAAAAAAGAAAGTGACTTTAGGAAACGTGACAAGCGGGACAAGAGCCCCGGTCCCCTGGGTGAAAGTCCTGTGTTTGACCCATCCCCCACCCTCCACCCCCCCAACCTCCCTTACATACTCCTCTCTAAACCCCGCGTAGCTGCTGCTCTCACCGGTATGTTCTACAAACACGCTGAAGGACGCCTTTTTCGTCACTTCAGCCACTGTCCGAGCGCCCGTATTTTACGAATTTGGAGTGAGAACGGGTTGTAATACTGGCTGTGGGCGTTTCTCTGGAGTGTTTTGATACTTTCAGAGTATTTATATAGTGCGTCGTCGTCGACCTGCTTTATAATCAAAAGAGACATGGACATCTCACTTTTTACAATATGGGACCTTTAAAATAACTGTTACTTACCCTCAGTCTCTCTGACCGGACCGGCATATCAACATTGGCATTTTTTTTGTTACTGCGGAAATATCGCCATTCATTCTGTGAACTCTACTAAAAAATATGTTTCAAGATTAGTAGAGGTGCAACGATGAATCGATTAGTTGTCAACTATGAAATTAATCGCCAACTATTTTGATAATCGATTAATCGTTTGAGTCAAATTAAGAATTCTCTGATGTCAGCTCGTTAAATGTGAATATCTTCTAGTATCTTCTCTCCTCTGGGACAGTAATCTGAATATCTTCTAGTCTCTTCTCTCCTCTGACAGTAATCTGAATATCTTCTAGTCTCTTCTCTCCTCTGGGACAGTAATCTGAATATCTTCTAGTCTCTTCTCTCCTCTGGGACAGTAATCTGAATATCTTCTAGTCTCTTCTCTCCTCTGGGACAGTAATCTGAATATCTTCTAGTATCTTCTCTCCTCTGGGACAGTAATCTGAATATCTTCTAGTGTCTTCTCTCCTCTGGGACAGTAATCTGAATATCTTCTAGTATCTTCTCTCCTCTGGGACAGTAATCTGAATATCTTCTAGTGTCTTCTCTCCTCTGGGACAGTAATCTGAATATCTTCTAGTATCTTCTCTCCTCTGACAGTAATCTGAATATCTTCTAGTCTCTTCTCTCCTATGGGACAGTAATCTGAATATCTTCTAGTATCTTCTCTCCTCTGGGACAGTAATCTGAATATCTTCTAGTCTCTTCTCTCCTCTGGGACAGTAATCTGAATATCTTCTAGTATCTTCTCTCCTCTGGGACAGTAATCTGAATATCTTCTAGTCTCTTCTCTCCTCTGACAGTAATCTGAATATCTTCTAGTCTCTTCTCTCCTCTGGGACAGTAATCTGAATATCTTCTAGTCTCTTCTCTCCTCTGACAGTAATCTGAATATCTTTGCGTTTTGGACACAACAAGATATTTGAGGACGTCATCTTAGACTTCGGGAAACACTGATCCACATTTTTCACCATGTTTTGACATTTTTATAGATCAAACAACTAATCGATTAATCGAGAAAATAATCGACAGATTAATCGACTATGAAAATAATCGTTAGTTGCAGCCCTAAAGATTAGTAATGCTGTTTACGCCAAATTCCTACCCTGATGTACCTACGTTAAGTAACTTAAAAATAGTAACATCAGTTACAAAATAGGATGTCACAACTATCATGTATTTCACAATTGATGTACAGAGTTTAAGGCATTTGTATGATCAAATATCTTGAGGGAAAGTGCTTTAAATGGAGCATGCCCCCGGACCCCCCCCCCCCCCCCCCCCACCCCCCACCCATAGGTTTGGGCTGAGCCCCCGAATGTTGAAAACGTCTGGCTCCGCCCCTGGCTGCCTCGAACGTCACTCTGTGGAATATTATTGACTGTTTGTTGTGGCTGCTGTGTAAAATGTTCAAACATTAGTAAGTGAATGTAAAAAAAAACTGCCAGTGCAACCTTAAAAAAAATGTTTGGAGAATAAAAATATTGAATTTGTGTCAACATTAATTAATAAGTGTTGGTGCTGTTTAATGTCTCTAACAGGGCAGCATTGGGTGGGACGGGGGCGGGGGTGGTATCGCTAATGATTTCCTGATTCGATTCTGGTTCACAAGGTCCTGATTCAATTACATTTCCGATTCGCTATCAATCAAAGTTACGACACTAATGTAGCTTGGATATAAAAGAGATTCTCATTCAACTTGTGCTGTAAGTTGTACAGGCAGGAAGCAACTCTCGTATGTATTATGTCATTTGTGTTGACATTAATTCAAGTGTCGGTGCGGTTTAACCCTTGTGTCGTCTTCACCGTCGACCACGCAACGTTTTGTTTTTCTGGGTCAAAATTTAAAATTCATACTTAATTTTTACTTCTTTTTACCATAAATGTCAAAAAAAAATAAAAAATTGGGGAAAAAAAACCCCAAAACTTCAAAAGGCTCTAAAAAAGTGACAAAAATGTCAAAAAAGTGACATAAATGTCGAAAAAAAGTGACTAATGTAAACAAAAAATTTAAAATTTGGGAACATTTATGTCATTTTTTTGACATTTTTGTCACTTTTTTGACATTTTTGTCACTTTTTTAGAGCCTTTTGAAGTTTTTGGGTTTTTTTTTCCAACATTTGAAATTTTCTGTTTACATTTGTGACTTTTTTCAACATTTATGTCACTTTTTTGACATTTTTGTCACTGTTTCGTCACATTTTTAAACATTTGTGTCAATTTTTCTGACATTTTTATCATTTGTTTTGACATTTGACATGCTATAAAATTTAATCAAACACCTTTGAATGTGCAATACAATATTACCTTGTATTACATTCTTCAATGTCTTGTACAGTCATTTAGCGTTTACAATATCAGTGGGAGACATGAAGCCTGTCTTTGTTTTTCAAGTCTTTCAACATTAGGCTCCAGCTGACTTACTAAATTTTCTTTTATTGGTGTGCCACTTCCATCTTTACTGGCTGACTCAAAGCCTGTGACGTAAGCACGGCTCACGGCACGTGAGGGACGGCGCTAAAGGGACGGCAATAGTCCAGACCAAGCGCGTTTACTTATAGCGCTAAAGGGACGGTGATAGTCCCGACCAAGCGCGTTTACTTATAGCGCTAAAGGGACGGTGATAGTCCCGACCAAGCGCGTTTACTTATAGCGCTAAAGAGACGGCAATAGTCCAGACCAAGCGCGTTTACTTATAGCGCTAAAGAGACGGCAATAGTCCCGACCAAGGTCGTTTACTTATAGCGCTAAAGGGACGGCGATAGTCCAGACCAAGCGCGTTTACTTATAGCGCTAAAGGGACGGCGATAGTCCCGACCAAGCGCGTTTACTTATAGCGCTAAAGGGACGGCGATAGTCCAGACCAAGCGCGTTTACTTATAGCGCTAAAGGGACGGCGATAGTCCCGACCAAGCGCGTTTACTTATAGCGCTAAAGGGACGGCGATAGTCCCGACCAAGCGCGTTTACTTATAGCGCTAAAGGGACGGCGATAGTTCCGACCAAGCGCGTTTACTTATAGCTCTAAAGGGACGGCGATAGTCCCGACCAAGCGCGTTTACTTATAGCGCTAAAGGGACGGCGATAGTCCCGACCAAGCGCGTTTACTTATAGCGCTAAAGGGACGGCGATAGTTCCGACCAAGCGCGTTTACTTATAGCTCTAAAGGGACGGCGATAGTCCCGACCAAGCACGTTTACTTATAGTGCTAAAGGGACGGCAATAGTCCCGACCAAGCGCGTTTACTTATAGCGCTAAAGGGACGGTGATAGTCCCGACCAAGCGGGTTTACTTACAGCGCTAAAGGGACGGCGATAGTCCCGACCAAGCGCGTTTACTTATAGCGCTAAAGGGACGGCAATAGTCCCGACCAAGCGCGTTCACTTATAGCGCTAAAGGGACGGCAATAGTCCCGACCAAGCGCGTTCACTTATAGCGCTAAAGGAGACTTTTAGAGTCAATAAGAACGACAAAGGCACCTGACCAAGCGTCCATATTTTACGAGATGGGCGTGAGAATGTGCTGTGTAGTCATCATGGTTAGGATTTTACAGCACTTTTAAAGTAAGAGGAGGATAAGCATGAGCATGTCAAATGCCATGGCGGGCCAAAACAAAAGGAGCACGGGCCAAACTTGTAGCCTGGCTCCGCCCTCCTACGTACTTCCGCTCAATTTTCATTTCCCTTCAGTACTCCGTCTGGGTTTGCGGTATAGTCTTGGGTTTTCGCCGACCAAATATTTGGCGGTCCAATCAGCAAACAGAGGGAGTGGCTGAGAACGATGACATTGAGGTCGTGACTTGCACTAGTTTGAGTTGTAGTTCCGTAATGGCGGAGGAGAAAGATGTAGTCCGTTGTGGCAATGCTGCAGAATATCCAGAAGTTGAAGCCCGAGCAGGAACCATCTTTGCTGAGTTGTGTTGGGGGCCGTGATGTCGTGGCCCTCCTCCCCACGGGGTTCGGGAACAGTTTGATTTTCCTGCTCGCTCCGTTAGTGGTGAAGGAGTTGGCTAAGGCTAACGCTAGCGATGCTAAGCCGACTTCACGACCAAACGTTAGCTAAATATAAGCCGATAGTTGTTGTCGTCTCCCCTCTTGTTAGCCTGGTCCCACAAGACAATACATAGGAGGGCGGAGCCAGGCTACCGGCTAAACAGCGAGAGCATCCAGTCATTTTACCAAAAGGTTTAATGTGGCGATTATTCTGTAACGTACTTGTAGAGACAATAAAATCTGCGAGTCGGGCAGCAAGACGTTCCGCTTCTGAGACGTTCCCGGGGCCCTATCTTACACCCGGCACAGGCAGCGCAAAGCCCGACGCAAGTGTCTTTGCTAGTTTAAGACCGACGCAGTTGTCAATTTCCCCTCCAGCGCCCACGTCGTTTAAACAGCAAATGTACTTGCGCCCATCTGTGGCCCATGGGCGTGCTGGTCTTACAGGGAGGTGTGTTCAGGTGCATTCTGGGCGTGCTGGTCTTACAGGGAAGTGTGTTCAGGTGCATTCTGGGCCTGCTGGTCTTACAGGGAGGTGTGTTCAGGTGCATTCTGGGCGTGCTGGTCTTACAGGGAAGTGTGTTCAGGTGCATTCTGGGAGTATATCTTGAGGCAGCGGGAAGTGATTGCACCATTGATCAACAATAACCTGGTCTAAAGTCACTAACGCAGCATTTCATTGTTATTTTAACAGAGCATTAGTAAAATGATCCTAGGCTCGTGCACAGCACGTGCACACTATGCTTGTTACACACAGGGACGCACAGCAGCACACACACACACACACACACACACACACACACACACACACACACACATGTAGAAGATTACAAATAAAAATATTACGGTGCAAATCCTCCATCATAACAGCAATGCTCCAAGGTCCAAACGCGCCTGGCTTTTAAAGGGAATGGGAGATGATCTCTGATTGGTTGATTGGTTGATTGCATGTTACGTCCAGAACACACCTCTGATTAATGAAGACACTAAGTCCAACCCTTTAGAACCATGCGCCCGGCACACGGACCCTTTTTACTGCCATCAAACTAACAAAAGTGGATTTGGAAACGCACCTGCACCAAGCGCTTCACGCCGTGCGCTCAGATGATTAAAATAGGGCCTCCCGGTGTGGTACGGCGGAGGACGGAACAAAACCGGAAGACAGCACAGACGCGTCCGGTGGAGAATCAGTTACTCTGTGCATTTTGTGCCAAAGCAATGATAAATGACTATAGTCATGTGAACAACGGACCTACAGTTCCTATAAATAGTAATATAGTTTGATGAAGTCATTTGGTGATTGTGCCAGAGCGATTGAGAAAAACTAGCTGGATCTGTTTTAAATTGGTCCAGTCACACTAGCAGAATTTTAAGAACTCCTCCAATCTTCAGGAGCCGCCGCTGTCAGCCAATCAGGCCTCAGCACCATAAATATTAAATTAACTTTCACCCAAATGACTCAAGCCTTTAGATATGTTGAAGACAAAATAAAGAATTGTTAAATGTTCTCACAGTAATGTTTGGTTCTCCTAAAGAAATGTTTTTTATTTCTCCAAATTCTACTTTATCTTATATAAACACATCTAAAATAGAGTAAAAAAGCTTGATGGTAGAAGTGCAAATGAATCGGCTGCTTTTCTCCAGATCTGCTGGAATAAATGGAGACAAAATATCTGTGTGACTGTTTGACTACGGTAGTAAGTTACTGTTTGACTTCTTCTGGTAGAATTGAACCTTTCATCACATATAAGATACGACAAGATAACTGGGGAAGCATTTGGGTTAATAAGTAGAAAAGGAAGCGGCAGGAACAATGTTTAATGTTAAGCACTTGTCAGCGTCGCCAAGGGCTTCACATGAACGAGACACACCAGGAGTAGAGGACACAGAGAGCAGCTCGTTGTGTAACAGCCGTGCAGCCTATAAACACCGAGGTGGACTTTGCTACTCCCTTACGAGCCGGCAGAGGAGCTTTCAGCACATAAACAGCCCAGAAACAAGGAAACTAGTAGCCTGTGAACACACACATACACACCAACACACACACACACACACACACACACACACACACACACACACACACACACACACACACACACACACACACACACACTCACTCACTCACTCACTCACTCACTCACTCACTGCAGTGGGTTTAAAGAGGTGCTTTCAGCATAAATGTACTCAGATCAAACACAGTCTGATAATACAGCCGCCAAATATATCACACACACACCGACACACACACATCCACACAGACACACACACACACACACACACACACACACACACAGAGACACACACACACACACACACACACATACACACACACACACACACATACACACAGACACACACACATACACACAGAGAGTGAGACACACACACACACCCACACAGAGACACACACACACACACACACACATACACAAACACATCCACACATACACACACAGACACACACACACACACATCCACACAGAGACACACACACACACACACACATACACAAACACATCCACACATACACACACACACACACACACACACAGAGGGAGACACACACACACATACACAGAGAGAGAGAGAGAGACACACACAGACACTCACTCAGTGCAGTGGGTTTAAATAGGTGCTCTAGCGTAAATGTATTCAGATCTAACAGTCTGAAAATACAGCTGCCAATTATATCACACACACACACACACACACACACACACACACACACACACACACACACACAGACACACACACACACACGTTGTATTGATGCTTCTGTGAGACTGGATGGATCTTCTTCTCTGGACGAGTTTCACTTTGTGTGTTATGAGGCGATGACGGAGAGCCGGGTGATATTTATCTCCCCAGAGCAGCTCTGGGATTACCACTGTGTCATGACTTTTCATTTTCCCAAGAATTTATCACTCAGTGAGTAAGGTGATGAGTGCCCTCCAGTGACGGATCGCTTCAGCGGTACAACGATCGGATTAACTCTGTTTTCGGTGTAGCTTGGGACTTAATGAGAGCAACAGGCGGCGGAGGCCCGAGGCAAGGTCATGTGACTCTTCACAGCTGGATGCATGCAGGCACAGCTGGATCTTTAATGACCTTGTTAAGTTGGAATATATTCATCCAGACTTCTTTCTGTCACTTTTTTATTGTTTTTTTTTTCATTCTCTTCTTATGAACTTCTCTTATGTATGTTGTCATTTCCAGGTATGTTGATTATTGTATTTTGTTTTAATACCACTCTGTAAAGCACTTTGAGCTGCATTTGATTCTATGAAAGGAGTAGGGCTGCACGATGTTGACAATATGTGATATTGCGATATCGATATTAATTGCGATATTTTTAAACTACAACTAAATTACAAAAGTTACGGGAAAACGCATCAAAATAGATTCATAACAAATACATCACAAGGCTTATTTCAACTGACGGTCAGATTGGACTGGTCCAACATATATCAATAAGGACCATGTCTACAGAACAGGACATGTTCTACTGGTTGGACAGTATAAATATATAAATAAGGACCATGTCTGCAGAACAGGACATGTTCTACTGGTTGGACAGTATAAATATATAAATAAGGACCATGTTTACAGAACAGGACATGTTCTACTGGTTGGACAGTATAAATATATAAATAAGGACCATGTCTACAGAACAGGACATGTTCTACTGGTTGGACAGTATAAATATATAAATAAGGACCATGTCTACAGAACAGGACATGTTCTACTGGTTGGACAGTATAAATATATAAATAAGGACCATGTCTACAGAACAGGACATGTTCTACTGGTTGGACAGTATAAATATATCAATAAGGACCATGTCTACAGAACAGGACATGTTCTACTGGTTGGACAGTATAAATATATAAATAAGGACCATGTCTACAGAACAGGACATGTTCTACTGGTTGGATAGTATAAATATATAAAGAGAACAGGACACAACTTTTCTTTCTCTTCTCTGATTTGTTCCGTTTTGTTGTCTCTATTTCTTCACTCACACTGTGAAATATTCACACACGTGGTACGCTCCATAGGGTCTGTCACGTAGTGGCCTCATGCGCTGACGTGCACTAACATGTGCACGTGGCACGGTAACTGGCCAATGAAACAGGATCATTACAGCGTTTCAAGTTCTAAATCAAACACAACTAAGCCACACAGCCAACAGACGGGACTCAGAGCTCCACAAAATAACTAAATATTGCATACTTATCACCACACTTTGGATATAATATTGCGCAACTCAATATTGAGTCGATATATCATGCACCCCTAGAAAGGAGCTATGCAAATAAAGTTATTATTATTACTTTTTCATTTCCCTCATTTTGTTATTTATTTGAGGTAACAAAATGTTTAATGTTTGGTTTATGAAACCTGTAGAACTTAAAGCTATAGTAGGTGATGTTAATGCACTACACTTCAAACTGGTCCAATTCAGCGAATATCTCGTCACGGTCACCTAGCTCTCTATTTTCTGTGTGCGCTGAAAAAGTACTACACAGTGAGAGTATTACACAGCCCTGACTGTGTAAATGGAAAACAAACAGAAAGGAGTGCATGTGTATTAGAGCTGTAATCACATTCAATTAGCATGAAAACATGTCCCAGAGAACGGTCGACTCGTAACAAATGTGTTATTAACCCCTAGATTCACTTTGCACCGATTTTTCCTTTAACAGTGTGTTTAAAATTGCGACTGTTACCTTCTCTGGTTTAGATATGAGGCTCCTGTGGGTCATATTAGAGAGGGAGGGACACACACAACCGATACCGTCGGTTGGAAGAACTTGTTGTCATTTAAATATGTGCAAAAAGCACAGGAGCACCAAGACGCTGTTTGCTTGGCAGCACAGTCAGGGTGCGTTCACTCTTCGTGGGTGTGCTTTGAGAATCACACGTTTTCTATTTGTGCAGGTTTAGCGTCCGCAAGCGTCCGCAAAGCTGCACAATCCTTTCGTGAATTCGCCTCTCAGTCTTGTTATCAACGCTGCTGGCATACCAAAAGAAGACTGAGTAACTATGCATACAAGGTCATAATAATTGATGTAGTGACTAATTTGTCCTGAGTTTGTTCTTTGTCACCTTGGTGTTGACTGGGGAAATCTTTGACGCTTGTTTTGTTCCAATAAACCAAAAAATATCCAAGAGAGTAATGTTGCAAAAAATAGATGGTATTTTATTTTAACACAAAAAATAGTACAGATCCTTTATCTGGTAAAAATTATATAAGGCAGACTGGATATTCTTAACTAAAAGGAGCAGTGGTTCTTGTAGCAAGATCGAAAAGCTGTGCGCTCCCAGTCAGCCACGCCTCTGCCCCCGTCTTCCTATTTAATACCTTTTGACCTGTAGAGGGCACAACTTAAGAAGAATAGACAAAACATAATTATAATAAATTCAAACGAAACAAAGGGTTAAAGAATGGCTCCTACACAACCGGCCCGTAATTGTATTTGTTACACAAAACAATTATTAAATTAAATCAAAATAGGAGCCTTGAATCAATTATTTTACCTTTATATTTAATATGAGAGCATAAAATAAAATACTGGACCATTATCTGGATTCTTTAGATCTGTTCTTCATCTCTTTCCAACATCAGGCATAACTTCGTGATTGGCCTTTCCAAGATGTTGCTCTGGGTCTTGAGTTTCACAGAGCGGACAACTCCCTTTTGGTCAGGAAACACTCTCGGGGAAGTTGGATCCACCACCAGTACAATATCTCCACACTGAAAGTTCCTTCTTTTGATGTTCCACTTTTGACGCTCTTGGAGCAACTGCAGGTATTCCAGTGTCCAGCGTCTCCAAAAGAGGTTTGCCAAGTATTGAACCTGCCTCCAGCGGCGTCTGGTGTACTGGTCGTTCTTATCAAATACACCGGGTGGAAGAGCTGGCTTGGTTTTGAGTAGCAGGAGATCATTTGGCGTGAGTGGATGCAAGTCTTGAGGGTCAGTGGTGACTGTCGTTATAGGGCGATTTAAAATTGCCTCTGCTTCACACAAGATTGTCTGGAGGCCTTCGTCATCCAGAGTTTGCTGTTTATGAACAGAACAGAGGACTTGTCTGGTGGATCTTATCAGCCTCTCCCATATACCTCCATGATGGGATGCGCCTGGTGGGTTAAATGTCCACTTTATGCCTTTTTCTCTGAGTGTTTTTTGTATTTTGTCCTGGTGAAAGCCTTTTGCATTTCCTTTTTTGCGCCAACAAAGTTGGTTCCATTGTCTGACTGTAAGTGCTTTACTTGTCCCCTCCTGCAAATGAAACGCCTTACAGCGTTGATACATGGCTTGTGTCCAAGGAGCTGGCCACTTCAATATGAACAGCTCTGCTGGTCATGCAAGTGAATAGCACGCCGTATCTCTTTGCCAGTGCTCATCCTCGTTTAATTTGGAAAGGACCAAAATAGTCCACCCCTGTGTTGGTAAATGGAGGTGAGTCAGGCTGAAGTCTTTCCTGCGGTAGATCGGACATCTTTTGTTCTCCAACTCTGGCTCTGTGTTTTCTGCACACCACACATTTGGTCAGAATCTTTCTGGCAGCTGAATTAGCGTTTACTATCCAATATTTTTTACGGAGTTCAGATAGCATATGATTTCTTCCCCCGTGCCCTGTTGTCTTGTGCACATGTCTTAAAATGAGTGTAGATATATGTGGTTCTTTGGAATTATGGCAGGAAATTTCCTTTCTTCCCCTATGGCTGCTTTGTTCAACCTGCCTCCCCCTCTTATCAGGTCATCCTTTACATGCGGGTCAAGTTTGTACAGGGCGCTTTTCTTCTTCACTTCGGGAGTCGTTGAGGTGAGTATTTTTATTTCATTTGGGAAGAACTGCACTTGGGTGAATTGAACAATCGCGATTTCAGCTTTCTTTAGATCTTCAATACTTATTTGCTGTCCACCCAGTGTGGGATCAGGTAAGTCTTTCATCCTGCTTCTTGAGACTATTTTGCCCTCACCCATTTTCCTTTTTTGCAACAGTGTTTTCAGAGTTTTCTTGAATTTCAGGTACCTGGAGTTTTGTCCAGTCAGAAAAATGAGTCATCAACTTTTGTGTTGCGTTTTCTTCTTTTGTACAAGTTGCATTCACTGTGTGCGTTCTTTTCACCTCAGGGTCATCCAGGAGCAGCGGACAGCCCTCTTCGAAGCCGGCAAACTGGTCCCGTGGTTCTTGTCTCTCTTTCCACAGAATGTCCGGACCATGTAACCACCGCTTGTTGTTAATGAATTTGTCTGCACTTTGACCTCTTGTTGCATCGTCTGCGGGGTTGGACTTGGAATCAATGTAGTTCCACTGAGATAACTTGGTTGCATCTCTTATTGCTGCAACTCGATTGGCCACAAATGTCTTGAATCTGGAATGTTCATTTGATATGTACCTTAGTATAGACTGGCTGTCTGTCCAGAACATGGAATGGTCTAGGTCTAGCTGTAAGCTCGATCTCAGCAGCTTGTCCATTCTTACTGCTAGACCTGCAGCGGAAAGTTCCAATCTTGGGATTGTTATTCCTTTGAGAGGAGCTACACGCCCTTTTCCCATAACAAAGGTGACGTGGACGTTGTTGTTGTTATTCACCTGCCTCACATAGCTTACAGTTCCATAGCCTTGGTCGCTTTCATCAGCAAAGTGATGCAACTGTGCATGTATTATTGATCCAAATCCATTACTCTTGAAGCATCGTTGTACTTTGAAGTTTGAGATTTGACTCAAACCAGCTGTCCATTTTGACCATTGTTCACGGATGCTGAGGGGTGCCTTTTCATCCCAGCCTAGGTTCACCTTACAGAGCTTCTGTAACAACAATTTAGCTGTTAATGTGAAGGGGGTCAGGAAACCAAGAGGGTCGTAGACAGAACAGACCATTGACAACATTCCTCTTCTTGTAAGTGGCTGTGATTTTGGCTGAACGTTAAAGGTGAAGTTGTCACTCTCAGTGCACCATTGCAGGCTTAAACCCCTTTCAGTTGGAAGTTTGTCTTTGTCAAGATTGCGATCCATCATTTCTTTAGCTCTGTCAGGAATGAGAGACAACACTTCTCTGCTGTTTGTGGCCCACTTTGAGAGATGAAAGCCTCCTCTATGACAGACTGATTTGACGTCAGCAATGAGTTGCACTGCCTCCTGTACAGTGGGCACTGACTTCAACAGATCATCCACGTAAAAGTTATGCAGAATTGTATCAATTACCTCAGAACTGAAGTGCTCTCTGTTGTCCTCTGCTGTTCTCCTAAGCGCGTAACTCGCACAGCTGGGAGATGACGTTGCCCCAAACAGATGGACAGTCATCCTGTATTCCACAGGAGGTTGGGACACATCTCCATTTGGCCACCACAGAAACCTCAGGAAGTCGGCATCACTGTCTGGGACCTTCACTTGATGGAACATCGCAGTGATGTCTGCCATTAGTCCTATTGGCTCCTGGCGAAATCTGTTGAGCACATCTATAAGGCTATTGGTTAAATTAGGTCCTTTGAGTAATTCTGCGTTCAATGCTTTTCCACAGAAAGATGCGCCACAGTCAAAAACCACTCATAACTTCCCTTTTCTTGGGTGATAACCCCATGTTGGGGTAAATACCACACCTTCCCATTTTTTCTTGTAAGCTGCCCCTTTGGCACATTTTCTGCATATCCCTTACTGATCATGTCGGTAGTAAATGTGACATATTCTCCTTTGAATGATGGGTTCCTATTGAATTTCTTTTTCAGGCTTCTCTGAAAAGTAACTTAAGACTGTAATGTCCATTCACAATTATTGCTGATCCATCTGCTATTTTCAGAAAACGCCTGTCCTCAATGGACAGTTATTTCACTTCCTCATACAACCTTTCACTAAAGTCAGTGTTATACTGGGCGATCAGCATCTCATGTAGATTATGTACTGATATCATATTGACTGTGTGACAAGGCATGTCATTGCTAGATCCTGTTCCTAACGGGCCATTTCCTACCCATCCGAGCAATGTTCTCATAGCATATGGGCCGTCTCCTTCACTGTTTACGATTTGCCATGGCTCCATTGCTTTAGGTGCCAATCAGCAATTGGAAATTTGGATATCTCTAAGGTAAGGCCACTTTGACAGAGTTCTCTGATTAGGAATGTTATTCTCTGACACAGGGATCTTTGCTTGTGTGTATGCCTCTGGCAGTTATGAACACATTGTTGTGAAGTCCACTTACTTCAAGTCCAGTTATGATATTGGTAGACACGATTCTCTCTTGGCCCATTGTGCGCAACAGAATGTTGGTTCTTTTCCCTTGTACATTTAGTTGGTGCATTAATTTATCTGTACAAAATGTGGCGGAACTGCCAGGGTCAAGAAATGCATAGGTCTCTACTACTGTGTTGCCTTTGTTTAATTTTACCTTCACAGGCACAATGGACATTAAACCCCGTTCTTCACCGGCCCGAGTGTGACTGCATGCTTTAAGTGAAACCTGTCCTGTGTTTACCTTTTTTGGTTCCACATTGGCCACTTCTCCCGCTGTTTCTGCTAATTTGTTCTGCTCCACCTTTCCTATGTGCAGTACTGTAGGGTGTGGCCTCTTGCAAATAACGCATGACTGTTGCTGGGTGCAGTCCTTGCTCATATGGCCTGTAACAAGACATGCAAAGCAAATCCCTCTTTCTTTCAAAAAGGAGATTTTGTCAGTGTGACGTTTCCTTTTAAACCAAGAACAACTTCCCAGTATATGCTCTCCTGAGCAAAACAGACAGAATGGCTTTTGCCTGACTGTTGAAACACTATTCCTCTCTTTGAGAGAAGTAGGATTGACATTAATGGTTGTTGCATTGCTTGTGAAGCCTTTGTCAGTGAATTTGGGTTTCACAGATCTTGACGGGGAGGGCCTTACAATTTGTGCTCTTGGTGAAGGATCTTGTATATCACCAAAGACAGGATCCATCAAGATTTTGACTTGCCTTTCAATGAATTCAACTAAGGTTCCAAATGTGGCTCTGCAATTGGTTGTTTCTTGAAAGTGACACACTTCGACTCGCCATCTCTCTCTTAGTTTGTAAGGCAACTTGCTGACCAATAATTTCAGATTAGAAGCCAGATTTAATTCATCCATATATGCATTTCATTTATGGCATTCAAACAACCTCTGAGATACAGAGCATAGGATTTCAAATTTTGGGAATCTTCAGCTCTAATTGGGTTCCATGACAATGCCTTATTAATGTATGCACTGGATATTTGGTATTCATTTCCAAAGTGCTCCTGGAGCAATTCTTTGGCCTTTACAAAGCCTCTCTCTGGATTTAAGAAGAGACAAGTTTTAACCAACTCTCTAGCCTGACCGGATGTGTATTGCTCTAGATAATACAGTTTATCCTTTGCATGCTCAATTTTGCTCTCAATAATATGCTCAAATGAAGTGATAAATGATCTGTATTCACTTGGATCATTATTAAATACCTTCATATCCTTTCGTGGCAAAAATGACTTGTCCTGTTGCTTTATCAATGAAGCTGTGATGTCATTTTGCCTCTGTAGAATGTTGTAGAGCTGAGCATTATCTTGGGGGATCGCAATAGGAGGTTCAAGAGGAGCACTGGGTGTGTCTCCTGCAGGCTGTCGTCCTGACTGAGGCTGCGATGGAGGCCCTTGAGTGTGCTGAGGGGTCAGAGAGGGATGTGTCTGGTGAGAGGTTGAACGGAGTCGTGGGGGCTCGTAAGTCTATGTACGGGGTTGTAAATGAGATGAGCGCAGCTGCATTGGTTGGGCTGAGGACGTGTACGGAGACTGATCTGGCCAGATGGATGACCGTACTGACGGTAGAAAATAGGGCTCTGTTTTGGCATGAAGTTGCACTGGTTGAGGCAGGAGGGCATGAGTTTTAGGTCTGACACTTACATCTTGAATTCCTTTGGTATTAGCATTTTCTAAATGTGTTTCACACTCCTTTTCAATTAGTTCCTTTGTATTTTGTGATCTTTCTAAATATTCATTCATTCCATCTCTCACTGAGACATTGCTCTTACTTTTACTTAATATTTTGAGTTTGGCAGTAGCAGCATCCAATTCAGTTCTGAGGGCTAACATTTCCTTTTGCTTCCTCAACGTTTCCTGTCTTTTAGCCAATTCTGCCTCCTCAGTCTCTATGTCGTGTTTTTCTTTAAGCGCCGTTAATTGAATTTCTAGCGCAGCCTTTTCTGTTGCCGCACGGCCTAAAGCGGAGGAGGTTATGGAGATCTTTGAACCCGTTTCTTCTGCTTTCTTAGCGAGTTACAGAAACACTGTCGTCTGGGCCTATTTCACATTCTCCTCCTTCCTTCTTTCCATGTGTGTGTAGCCAATCCTCCACTTCCTCAACAAATGTTATGTTGATGTCTCTTTTAGGTTTGTACCACAAGTCATTATCCAATTTGCGATCTTTCTCACTCAATACGTTCTGGTACTCCTTATGTATAGCTTCAAAATCGTTCAACAAATCTCCATACTTAGAGGGCACAACTTAAGAAGAATAGACAAAACATAATTATAATGAATTCAAACGAAAGAAATGGTTAAAGAATGGCTCCTACAATTGAGATGAAAATGATGTCAACATGATTACAGTTTCACCAGCTCCCTCTCATTATCTACAGATAACAAACAGTTGTCATAACGCAGACCTAATGAGCGGGTTAATGTATCTCTCTCTCTTTCCCTCTAATGACAGCATGGAACAGACTCACAGAGATCATGAAGCTCGATATCTCCAGATAATAATAGCTTAAACAATTAAGACCGCATAATTACATCATTATCTTTGCATAGTTTGGCTAAAATTATAACTTCAATTACCAGATCTGGAGCCTTATTAGCTCCCACAAAGTGGTCCCTAGTCTTCCTGGGGTCCACACAGAAAGGGACAGCAGTTAAATAGTGTGATAAAAATCACACTATATACTATAACGTAGAGACCTATTACCCATTGCTACTGGGTAATAGGTTGGGTGTAATTAGCTACCAAATTGGGAGAAAGGGGGATACAATCTAATACAAATCTATAAAAAAGGAAATGTGGGAACATAGGGCCTAATTTTGGAAAACAAATCTTAGAAAATGTGGAAACATAGGGCTGTGGGAACATAGGCATGCTCAAGCCATGATAAACACATAAGCAGAGAAAGACAAACGAAGAATGAATCTGGCTGTCTGCTCTGTGCAAGAACAGACACAATATAAGTAATCATGTAGTTTTTACACAGGGCCTGAGGATAGTGGATGTTCTTTATGAGTGCTTACAGTGATGTGATGTGTATTCCTTTTGCAGTCCCGGTGATTATATTCGCAGCTCATGAACTCTGAAAGCCACAGCAGGCATTAGGTCAGACCTTCAGGGCGTCATTTCATAACTTCAGCTGACTAACCAGGTTTCGTGTAGCAAGAGGAATGTGTTGAGTTGGGTAGAGATGATTACTGCCGAGCCAATGGGCCGGCCCGCCGGCTCGGTGCTCATCTCATCTGAAAGTAACAATGTGATATGACACGCTGTGGGTAGAGCAACAACCTGCTTAACACTCTCTGTTTTTTAACCTGGAGCCAACTTTCCTGTGCATTTGTGTGACTAATGTGAACAAATATCTTTGAAATTGGTCCAGTATTGAGCGAGAATGCTGTAACCGGCAGCCGTGAACCGGGCTGCAATGTAAAGGTCCACTAAAAGTTCTGTTGTTTCTGCTGACAGACTCAGATTATTATTCTAAGAGTCTGACAACATTATGAAAGGATCCCTACAGAGATAAACCTTTTAGTTAAAGAGTAAGATCCTTTTAGTTTAACATGAAACAGCCCCGAAATCACCATCACCAAACTACACCAGACTCCATGTAAATAATCAGGACTTTTAGCGTGTATAGAGCCAGCATATTTCCACCAGACTCCATGTAAATAATAAGGACTTTTAGCATGTATAGAGCCAGCATATTTCCACCAGACTCCATGTAAATAATCACTACTTTTAGCGTGTATAGAGCCAGCATATCTCCACATGTAAATGGGTGAATTAAGGGTTTATTTCAACCAAACCAGAGTGGTGATTGTTGGAACTGTGGAAAGATGAACCAAGACATATAGTTTGTTTCTGTCCACTTTGAATGAAGTGTGTTTTACGATGATAAAAGTCCTGATTATTTACATGGAGTCTGGTGGAGTTTGGTGATGGTGATTTCGGGGCTGTTTCATGTTAAACTAAAAGGATCTTACTCTTTAACTCAAAGGTCTATCTCTGTAGGGATCCTTTCATAATGTTGTCAGACACTTAGAATAATAATCTGAGCCTGTCAGCGGCATAAAGTGAACGGTAGTTGACGGTGTACAATTGCCCGTTAACGTTACATTGCAGCTTGTTTCGTCTCGCTTAATACTGGACCAATTTCAAAGATTGTTGCTCTCATCAGTTGCTTAGACACAACAACATAGGAAAATAGGGTTCAGGTTGAAAAAAAAAAACAAAGTTAACCTTCAATGTTTAAAGAGAAGAACACCAGCAGGGGGTGGAGTCTCCACGCTGCCTCCTGTTTATGTCCAGTCTACCAGAATGTAGATGAGATATTTTGGTTTGGGCGTGTTAGTTTAAATAGAGATTAGTTATTCTCCTGGAGATAGAAACACTTAGTGCACGGAGATCACTTTTGGCTCAAAACTCCGCTTAAAAGCCAAAACGTAGCGGTGGAGATGTAGCCTCAGGTTGAAATGATCTTATATCAGCTGTAGCTATGGCCGTTAATTCTGTAATGGCTTAGAAGACAGTGTGGTGATTTTGTTTTTAACTGAGGAGACAAAATGATTTCTATGAAAGCTTTATGGGAGAGATGTAGCTCTGTCTCTCCATTCATCTTGTAAAGATATAATCCGACGCTCACAACAACATTAATCTCGGAGCAGCTGAAAACACTTCCGACAGAGGACTGAGAGATGAGCTCAAGTGGGAGAGATATGTTTCAGTGATGAATGAGTGACCGAGGGTGGGTGTTTGTGGATCACAAAGATGGAGGAGCGGCTCCACGATGACACCCGGTACCTGGGAGGGCTTTACGCCACGTTGTGATTGTAACAATGCATCAAGAATACGCTCTCTCTAGAGACAAAGGGGTATCTTCAGAGGAAGACACAAATTAATGACAGCTACACACCGGGCCGATAATCGGCCGTCTGACAGTCTGGTCGGTGATTCGAGTCTGTTCAGTGTGTTCCGTGCCGTTGTCTATCCGAGGAGCCGTCGTCCTTCATTTTGGCCGATTGGACATGCTCAGTCAGAGACAGGGCAGTCGGGACTCACCTGGAAATGGCGAGCGGGATGACCGTGACTAAGCCTCTCAAAATCTGATGAAGATCTGTTAACCTGACCTTTGTTGATCTGAAATGAAGACAGATTCAGCGACTGCACGGCCTATTTCTCTCTTAACATGTTCTCAGGAACACGTTTCGGTGAACTATTTTAGTACAATATGAGATCGGATTTTGAATGAGTCGCCAGTAATGGCCGGTTGAAAAATCCAGAAGCAGCAGCCAGACCCACGTGACGCGTTCGTCCAATCAGCTGCCGGTCTACATTTTTTGGGCGACAATCCAGATTAGCGCCGCCTGCTGTTATGGAGACGTATTACGTCTCGTCTCTTCGGTGTTCTGAGGAACTTTTTGGACCAACTCGGGGAGACTGATCAGTCCCACTGGCTTTACTGCCGACGGTCGGCCGTCTGGTTGGTGTGTAACGGCCTTAAGAGCTGTGCAGTCTTAAAATCACATTTAGCCTCATGCAAAAACCATTATTTACAACTTTTACATTACATACTCATAATGTTCCCTTTGAAACATTAAAGGGGAACTTCTCTTCAACCTGGACCCTATTTTCTAATGATTTTGTGTCTGACTGATGGGAGCAACGATCTTTGAAATGAGTGAGTCCAGTATTATGCAAGATGAAACAAGCTGTCATGTAAGCGTGAAAGAAATCGGGACAAACGCATATCGTCCCAGCCGTTAATGATTCCATTTGGGTCAGATTTGTAGCCTGACGAGCCAGCCCCACATCCAGATGTTGGGTCTGGGAACTCACCATTGACGGAGCTCAATCCGAGGGGCGGGATAAACGGTTGTCTTTCAAATTCCCTCTGCATGCAATAGGATAGCACTACAACCAACCAGAGCAACGCTAGTTGATAGATTCAACTTTCGCCGTATCCGGTCGGCAAAACTCCGAACACATCTTCCTTTTTAAAGAATGACTTCAGGGCCGTTCTTCGTTCTTTTTTCAAAGAAAAGCTGAACTCCAAGTCTTCCAGAAGACCGCTGTTCACCAGCAGAAGCAGCAGCAGCCATAAGCCCGCCCACCGACTCTATACACGATGTGATTGGCCTGATCAAAGTTTGGTTTTTCCAGCTCGCAAGCCAACGGAGAGTGCCTATTAAATTAAATTTGCTGCCGCTACGGTCAGATTTGTACTTTAACACAGATATATTATCTGACTCGGTGAGTAAATCCACATAATTTCACAAAAGGATTCCCTCCGGTGACCTCAGTACGAAGGCCAATGCGGCGTGCGGTCTGGCTCCCTGACACCTGCATGGATGAACTCTATGGGTGAAGTGGCCGATAATCAGCATTAATGAGGTGAAAGGCACCGTGCTGGTGACGCCCAGAGGAGACTGTCAGCAGCGAAAGTAAATCAGAGAAGGATGCGATTCATTGTGAATATTAATGAAAGCTGCAGAGTGCCCAGCTGCTCCCGATGGCTCACGGAGAGGGAGCGACACTAACCCCTCAGAAAACAGATGCAAACAAAGCTCCAGAGGACTCTGACATATTCAGAAATCCATGTCCTCCCTGAGCGATTACATAAGCCTGTAAGAGCTGTCGTTGTGAATTACCGGAGGAAGGTTCCGGCGTTTTGTTGTATCCCATCAAAACCCGGCTGATGGGTTTTCCACGTGGGAGGCTTTACTAACAGGAAATGACAGGCTGGGTCACAGTGAAATAATCTTCCCCTTCATAAAATGTTCCAAACTGTGTTTGCAGAGCAAACAAGTTGTCATGTGGACAGAACAGATGTTTGCAAAGACTCGTGTGTCTGAAACTCTGCAGAGATGTTGCATCTTATTAAACAGACCTGATGTGAAATTATTCTATGAAATATCTCCTCTAACGTGCATCTATTCAACTACATTTTTAACGTTTAAATACTTAACCCTCGTGTTGTCTTCCCGCCGACCGTGCAACTTGTTTTCCTCTCCGGTAAAAATAGAAAATTAACACTATTTAAGATGATTTTTTCAAGGTTTTTGTCGGATTTTGGAGGTTTTTTTTTTTTTTACTACCACCAGATTCACCACTAACACCAACTTACTAGTTTTACACTTTTTTTTAAATTCATAGTCAATAAACCTCATTTAAATTAAATACCTAATTTGAGATAAAAAAAAATAATTATGAATTATTTTGACAAATTGTTATGATTTAGTGGATAATCACGATTGTTAAAGTTAATTCCGAATACGTGTTGTCTTCCCGTCGACCAACGTGTGTGTGTGTGATATGTGTGATACGTGTGTGTGTGTGTGTGTGTGTGTTTGTGTGTGTGTGTGTGTGTGAGATACGTGTGTGTGTGTGTGTGTGTGTGTGTGTGTGTGTGTGTGTGTGTGTGTGTGTGTGTGTGTGTGTGTGTGTGATATGTGTTGTCGTCCTGTCGACAAACAAGTGTGTGTCTCTGTGTGTGCTTGTTTAACTGTATTCGTGGGGTCCAAAAACCAGGGACTCCAGTATACTTGTGGGGTCCGACCAGCTTTGTGGGCCCAAAATGCTAGAGCCCACAAGGTTAAAGGTCTGTTTGAGGGTTAAGACTTGGTTTTAGGATTAGGGTTAGAATTAGGTTATGGTTAGGGTGAGGGTAAGGGTTAAGGTTAGGCATCTAGTGGTGATGGTTAAGGTTAGGGTAAGGGGCTAGGGAATGCATTATGTCAATGACGGGTCCCCACAAAGATAGTGAAACAAACATGTGTGTGTGTGTGTGGGAAATTTTTTGTTAAAAGAAACCCAAATGTTCTGATGTAGAAACTTTTTGAAAACGGGTCAAATGTGACCCAAGGACAACAGGCGGGTTAAAAAGCCATTTAATTGCCCCTTTGATGAGCCCCGACCGCCTGCTGCGTTGCCTTATTAAATTATTTAACTTATCCTTTATTCTGCCATGAAAGTCCCCTTGAGACACAAGCTCTCTTCTCCCAGGAAGTCCTAGTTGAGATGGCAGCAGTTTTCACATAAAATACATAAAAGCAACACGGGAAATAATAAAAGGAGAGACCATACAAGCGATATCTATAACGTACTCCATCTAAGTCAAGGATTATGTAAAACAGCAACATTATTTCCTTCATGGCAGTGTGCAAAAGACTTTGAGAGATATTCAAATAAGAGAGTTCTCCTCTGACTGGGGACATTAGAAAGACTCTGATTTGTAAATCCAGTGCTGTACAGTAGCTAATGGTATTCACACGGCACACATGAAATTCATAGTCATTTTTTAACCCTTGTGTTGTCCTCCTCAGGTCAGATTTGACCTATGGTGAAGGGGATGTGATGATGTGGGGGTATGGTGAAGGGGATGTGATGATGGGGGGGTATGGTGAAGGGGATGTGATGATGTGGGGGTATGGTGAAGGGGATGTGATGATGTGGGGGTATGGTGAAGGGGATGTGATGATGTGGGGGTATGGTGAAGGGGATGTGATGATGGGGGGTATGGTGAAGGGGATGTGATGATGTGGGGGTATGGTGAAGGGGATGTGATGATGTGGGGGGTATGGTGAAGGGGATGTGATGATGTGGGGGTATGGTGAAGGGGATGTGATGATGTGGGGGTATGGTGAAGGGGATGTGATGATGGGGGGGTATGGTGAAGGGGATGTGATGATGTGGGGGTATGGTGAAGGGGATGTGATGATGTGGGGGTATGGTGAAGGGGATGTGATGATGTGGGGGGTATGGTGAAGGGGATGTGATGGTGTGGGGGTATGGTGAAGGGGATGTGATGATGTGGGGGGTATGGTGAAGGGGATGTGATGGTGTGGGGGTATGGTGAAGGGGATGTGATGATGGGGGGACCAAGGGAACTTTATCAGGATGCATAGTATCCTGGATCCATGAAATAACTGGCCTTTCAAAATAAAAGTCTGCCTTCCTCTATGGGAATTTAACATAGGGGTGGACTCACTTATGCCCCCTGTATTTTAAGGAAGAATATTTATTTATTTATGCATTTATTTGGATTTTTCCAAACTTTTTTAATTAAGGCATTAAGATCAATTTCCAAAAGATGATTTTTTTTATTCCTCTTTTTAGTCAACTTTAGGATGGGTTCATAAACTTATGAGCACAACTGTATATATTTGTAAGACCATTCATTATTGACTGAATGTGTTTTACAATCAAAATCTAAAGTTGTATTCAAACAATAACACCTGGTTAAGCCTGAGGGTTTGACTAATACCTGGAACATGCTATAGACCCTTTGCACGTGACATCACGCTCCACTCGTGCGAATTATAAACGCGTACGTTTTCGTTCGTGTTTGTGTTCTCACATTCACAATCTGCAGAGTAATCCTCACCAACACAAGCATGTGTATGTATTGCCTTTCTGTTTTAATTGAGTGATAAATGAAATTATCCTCAACCAGCTAGCTAGCTGCCGTGCTAACCAGCTGTTCCTGCTAACAGGTCCAACCCGATGATGACCCACATAACTAACATCGGTTATTCACTGACCTAGAAAAAAGAAAGCCGTTCCCTTGATCATTTAACTTAACACACATACCAAAAATATCGGTTAAATTAAAGATGACATTGCACGGGAAACAAATTAGTTAAAAAGCTCCTACCCCGGCTAGCTGACGAGCTAGCTGCAGCTAGCTTTGGACTGCTCGCTAGCTGCTGCCCATCGTGACCGACCATGTCCTCTAAAAACATGGGCTACGTGTTATATAAATCTTTACTTCAGTAAAGAATCAATGTTAATACAAAATAAACCCTAGATTGATGTCTTATCTTTGCCATTATGAGGTACCTCCCCCCGCCGTTAGCGTAGCATCGCGTACCTGTAACCCAGACAGCTACAAAGAACTGGTAAGCAACCAGACTTTTAAAAGCTTTGAGATCAGCACCAGTGTATGGGGATACCCCATTTACCCCATAGTGGTCCAGAACGTGTGGACTGAAGTCGGAAGACTGTGATTTAATGAGGTCCGTGAAAACGGAGGGAGAAAGAATTAAGGGTCGGTATCCAATCCTGCTATCTCCAACTTCTCCAAATACTGCTCTTTGTGAGCACCTACCAGATGCCCTACCTCGACCGATAACGGCACGACAACTTGTAGAATAAACTTTAGAAGAAGCCATAAAGCCATAAATACAGTTTATTTAGTGTTATGTATTTCAAACTGATTGAAACTATGAAACTTTCCGCTCGTCTACTACTGTTTAGCCTGTGCTTCTGCCGTCTGTCATCATGTGGTCGTGGTCACGTGTTTGCAAAGGATCTATCGGGAGATATTTCCAGTCTGCTCAGCTCACTGTATGGAGGACCTCCAGGGACTTGGAGATTGAAATAGGGCATTTCTTTGTTTAGTATTTGATTGAACATTAAAACAGGAATTAATCAATTATTTAATAGAGTAACTATAATTAAGAATACAGCTTTTAATGAGGCATTTAAAAGGACAAATTTACTTTTCTCATTTTCAAATTCATTTCTTTTCCTCATCCAATTAAAAATTCGATTTGCAAAGTCATTTGTTATCATTTTTTCCAGTTATCCCCTGTACTGGTGTTTTTAAGTGAGATTTTAAATTGAAAAACGTAATGAGTCAGTGTCCCTCACAGAGCTCTACGAGAGGTGGAGCAACAGTGAAAGAGGAGAGCTGCAACGTCACATTTCCTGAAAACTAGGTGAAAGTTTATATGAGCAACAGCAGAGCTGCAGTCGAGAAAAGTTTCTCTCTAAAGAAACATTCAACTGAATCCAGCAGCTTTTTAACAGCAGAATCTCTGCCAAAGACGGGTGAGTAGATTAGACTTTATTGTCCACCTGACACTGAGACAAAATGCAGTAAATAGTGCAACGTTAAAACCAGAATCTAGAACAAAGAAACAAAGTAACGGCAGATGAAGTATGCAGAATAAAAGGCTTTACAACTTATATAAATGTGAGACAATTTGGTTAAGTAGCCTTGAATTCAAACTCTTTCCTCTCAGCCTCGCTGTCTCTGTAGTTCCTACTGTCTGCCTTTGTAAGCGGGGGTGTAGTGCCATTTGTTTAAAGGGGTGATAGAATGCAAAACCGAGTTTACCTTGTCATGGTTGAGTAACGACAATTTGGTGGGTAACATGGACATACAGAGAACCTCAAAATCCCATTGACATCCCTTTCCTCTGCAAATCTCACAATTTGAACTGCCTCTGAAAACGGGTGAATCCCAACGAGGCTAATAGTTGATGTCAACTCGGTGGCTTAATTGTCTCTGGTCTGTCACTTTGTCACACCCCAAAATGTACATAGCTACAGACCACTGGTCTGAGACGAGCTGGTCTTCTGAATGTAGGTCAAGTAGATGTCAGACACTAATTTAGCTGCGAGCTTTGAACTTCCAGGGGAATTACAAAGAAGAAAGTCTTTCAAGGATATTGAAAATGAACTATGGTCGTAAATACAGTGTTCCAGGCTGTACAGGGAATGCTGACACTTTTCACATTTCATCGCGAGCTGCTGCCGGTCGTCGTGCTCCAGGTAAGCGGTAGTTAGTGGTTCAGTTACCCCAGAAAACATGACTGTGCGCTGGGTACAGAGCACCACGCTGCCGGTCATGGAGCTAAGTCAGGTCAGAGGTAGTTGGTGGTCTAGTTACCGGGTAACTGCGAGTGGCAGGCATGTTCCCTGATATTAATAAATTAAGTTATGTTTTCATTTATATTGCAATGTAAATAATACACTTAACCAGTAGTGGAGTGGCAATCGGGAGAGTCGGGACTTTTCCCAGTGGGCCGGTAGTGTTTCGAGGCCGTGAGGGCCGGTCTCTGCACGCTGGTCAACCCGTACGGCGGGCCACAGCAGCGGGCATCATTAGACTCACACACTGTCACATACTGTTAACGTTACCGATAGACTTCCAAAGGTGCGGGCTGCACGGCCGCGGGCAATGGAGAGGGAGTTGTGGATCTAACGCGGCGGCGCAGAGGACTTGCAATGGCCGGTGCGCTTCTGGAGCTGCTCTCTGTCTGTGGGCTTCACTCTCCGCTAAATGTCCCCGCGCTGAGCTTTTTAATGTCCCAAGGGTAACGTTACAACAACACTAGTTGTAATTGAAGTGTCAAAACTTTGCATCGGTGTGTGTGTGCGTGACACACTGGAGGATGACTGAACTGCAACTAAACTGTGTCTCTGGTGCTTTGTACAGTAACATTAGTTGATGAGTTTAGCGACTTTTTTCACAAAAGTGACTAGCGACAAATCCGTCGACTTTCTGTAGAAAAGACGCCAGTATTGTCGAGCTCGTGCCGAGGTGTTTCTCTCCTGTGGCCGCCAAAACAGTCAACTCTCTCTTCTGTTTTGTGACTGAGCCAGAGGAGCCAAAACCTATTTCACAGGGTTGCATTAGGGAGCATAGAACAGCACCCGGGCCATTTTCAGCCCAACCAATGTTATATACCCCATTAGGAGACCTTAAGGAACAGTGTGAAATACCCTATATAAGCATTCTATCACCCCTTTAAGTACCGGAGCACACCTATGACTCACATGGCAGGTTTGTTACCACTGTTCCTGTATTTATGGAAACATTTGTTTCATTTGTGTGGATCCCTATGCACTTCACATATTAATGCACCTCAACAATGCACTAAATATGATCATACTGCATTCTGTCTCTACTATTATATGGACTATGGTCTGATTTCTCAGAACTCTAGATAGACAGATACTTTATTCATCCTGAAGGAAATTGTAGGCATCCAGTAGCTTAGACAACCGTAACACAACAAACACATATACACATATATTCCACATACATAAGAGTCAAAATAAAAATACAAATCACTCCCAGAAATGCAATGACCATGATAAGGTGCTATGGTAGACTGTGTGCAATAGTGGTAGGGCTAACGTGAACAGTGCAGGGATTGAACAGTGCAATAGCTTATTATTAAATATTAACTATGACTCTGAAATTCTAACTGCCTATGAATAACAACAATGTATAACAGGGAATAAATTATAAGATGTAGATGTTATGACCACAGTCCAGATTGTGTAGGAGGGCTAATATAGCCTATAAGACAGTTGTACAGCAGACAAAGTGATATAATGGTAGGGGCTGAGAGAGAGACAGGCTCATGCTCATCATTTCTCCCTTCCCCCTTTGTGTGGTATTTAAGAGCTGGATGGCCCTGGGGTCTGTTGAGCCTGACAGTGACAGAAGTCTGCCACTGAACATACTCCTCTGTTTAAAAAGACGTGCTGTGTAGTGGGTGGCAGTCATTGTCCATGATCACCAGCATCCTACTCATGGTACGTTTCTTCTCTATGCACTTTATTTGCTAATGCACTTTAATAATGGACTAACATAATCATACTGCATTCTGTGTTTTATGCCTTTTTTAAGCACTGCTATAAAGAAAAAAACACTTTTAATGATTGCACTACTGGTTAGATGTAAAACTGCATTTCGTTTTACTGGTTGTCTTATTTGTGCAATGACAATAAAGTTGAATCTAATCTGATCTAATCTAATCTAATCTAACCATTTTGGTGCCCCAAGCAAGATTCCAGCTATTGTTTGGAAGTGGGTTATGCCTGCCACTTCTGAGACACAGAATCCCATCTCCCAAGCAACGTGATCGACGATCTGTGCAGTGCAGTACCTAGAATTTAAGCAGTTGCCAACCTCAACCCCATTAAGTTGGTGTAATTCTAGTAAATTAAATGTTCAGCGTAAGGCCAGTCCTTTTGGGCAATGTGCGATGCTGCCCGAAAGACAGCCGTTGTGGCTTGCAAGTAGGCTGTGTTCATTTTGACGCACATCTTTTCTAATGTCTCCTCTTTTAGATTCGTTGAGGATTTGAGGGCGCGACTGTCTGTGCTCAATGACTTTTTTTCTTAAAGATTGAAACTGCGCATTGAGATTTTCACCTGAATGGACGCTATAAGACACCACTCTGCTGACCAACACACCCCTTGTGATTCAAACACATTTAAACCGGCCACCTCTGCGCAAGTTTTGCACCCTAATTTCTCGTCTTTGCTGTCAATCCAAGCCAGTGCTGCCAGTTTCTTCCTCCACATTTCTTCATTCCACACAGCTGGGTAGGAAGCCTTCGTTTCTCCAACCTCATCTTCATCTCAGTCCGTCTGACAATGTCCATCAGCCACCCCACGTCCCTGACCTCTCACTTCTCTCCTTGGATGTGTCCTATCTCTTTCAAATGTTTTTCCCTGTGGGATGGTTGCCCTCTCTCTTCCTCACTTATTCTCTGGTGAGGTAGAAAAACATTTAAATTAGTAGCCATTTGCTGGAGGGTCAATGTTATAGCCCAAAATAATCTTATGTATTCATGTGAATGAATGAGAGAACAGCAACATTAATGTTATGTTACCGCCGCCCTGTTCTACCAGGGTGATAAAGTATGCACCAGACCCTCAGTTTATTATTTTAAATAGCCTAATAAACATCTCATTTAATGTGTGGTGAAGGGGAAACTTTGGTGGAGCCAACTAAAGTTTCATCAGTAGTTCATCTCAAAAAAGCCTCATTTTATATTAGTCAATGTTATTTTAGTATAGCCCAAATAATATTTGATATACAGTTAATAAAGAGACCAACTGAATTCCCTTCATTCAAAATGATACGTAATTGCTGTTTTGCCTTTTATACTTTTTGTCCTCAGAGTGTCGATATGTCTGCTGCCAGCTGTCTGCTGACTGAAGATAAGCTTCTCTAATCCATCTGTCTGGATGTGTTCACTGATCCAGTCACCATACCATGTGGACACAACTTGTCACTGAACACTGGAATATTAATGTTTTCTATCAGTGTCCCAACTGTAGAGAGGTTTTCAACATGAGCTAGAGGTCAATACTTTGATCTCAGAGATGGCTGCTCAGTTCAGACAGTCAACCCAGCAGCAGTTTAGAGCAACAAGTGTCCAAACCAAAAGAAGTTCCCTGTGACGTCTACTCAGGAACCAAAAGAAGGACCTGGATGTTCTTCCTGGTGTGTCTGCTGTGTGTCTTCATGGCCTGGATGGTTTTAGACCGAAAGAAACATCTTGATGGTCCTCAGAAAAAAAAATATGAAGCAAAGAAAGCTGAGCTGTGGAAGACAGGGGCTGAAATGCAGCTGATGATCCAGAAGAGACGCCTGAAGATTCAGGAGATCAAACACTTAGTGGAGCTCAGTGATGAAGATGCTGACAGAGAGATAGCAGAAGGTGTTGAGATCTTCAATGCTCTGAAGGAGTCTGTTGAGAGAAGCCAGGCCGAGCTCATCGAAACGATCAAAGAGAAGAAGAGAATGACAAAGCAACCAGCTGAAGGCTTCATCACAGAGCTGGAACAGCAAATCTCTGATCTGCAGAAGAGAAGCACTGAGGTGGAGCAGCTCTTACAGTCTGAAGACCACCTCCACCTCCTCCAGAGCTTCACCTCCCTGAACGCTGTTCCACCCACCAAGGACTGGACAGAAGTCAACGTCCGTCCCCCTTCATATGAGGGGACTGTGGTGAGAGATGTGACTCAGCTGGAGGAGACGCTCAGTGAACAGATAAAGAAGCTGGTTTGGGTCGAGATAAAGATGGTCCAGCAGTCTGCAGTGGATGTGACTCTTGATCCTGATACAGCTAATCCTAAACTAGAGGACCACAATGGAAATAAGTCTTGGACTTTATTGTGTTTTTATCCTTGATTGTATTTGATGTCTTTTTTTCATGTGTAGCTTATGCTGACCATGCTGTCCATCTGTCTCTGAAGTCTCGGCCTCAGAAGGTGGGGGTGTTTGTGGATTATGAGGAGGGTCTGGTCTCCTTTTATGACGTTGATGCTGAAGCTCTTATCTACTCCTTTACTGGCTGCTCCTTCACTGAGAAACTCTACCCATACTTCAGTCCCAGTCCTAACGACGGTGGTAAAAACTCTGCCCCTCTGATCATCTCTCCTGTCAGTCACTGAGTAGAACAACCATTTGTTTTTCTAGATTTTTTTCAATTTAGTGTAATAAATGTATGTTTACTGGTATGGTCGGTGTGCATATACTTAGGCTTTTTTCCTCAGGGGGAGTGTTCAATATATTGGTGTACTTTGGGGTATCATCCAATATTCCTGGTGTGTATGTTAGGAATTTATGGATCCGTGTGTGTCATGACCTGGCTCAGGTGGTCATAACAAAGAGGGAGACAACACCATGTTGAATGTTTAGACAATACTTTATTAAACCAAATGGAACCAAATTAGACCAAATTAACAATATACAGAATAAGATGTAGAAGTCAGTGGAAGCAGTGGTGTAGGGTGTGCATGAGTGAGTGTATGTTTGTGTTGTAAAGTGTAAACTCAGCAAAAGGCAAACCTAGGCTAACATAACCTAACCAAGCCAAACCTAGTGTGTCTATGGAGACAGCAGGGGAGGGGGAGAGACAGAGGATACTGCAACTTTAGAGGCCTCGGCACACCAGACCCAGGTGAGTTGAGTTACTCTAAGTAGTAACCTGCAAACAGGAGGCACAAGTCAAAACACACCTCCTCAATGTAGACAGCAAAAACACTCAAATGACACCAAAGGGCATCACAGTGTGTGTTACTGAATGTCAACTGTAGTTTGTTTCTACATGTATCCTGATATGTGGTGTGTAAATAGGATGTGTGATGTTATCTCGAATGCCCACAACAAATTTCTCAAAAGGGAGACAATTAAGGCTTGCCTTTAGACTGGGTAAACCCCGCCCTCTCTGCCGGCGATTTGATTTCGTCGTGCAGCTCGGTCTGGAAACCTGCACGTTTATGTCTCCTGCTTCCATTCACAATTTTGCAGGAACCAATCAAAACTGGCTTATCCACCTTGTGCGCTATTGGCGGGTTTAACACGATGACGATAGAGAAGCAACGGCAAGCAGCTTCTTGTTTACATTCAACATGACGGCCACCGAAGCGCAGGAACCCATTGATGCCCCTGTCGCTGCTACGTCACCCGGTTCGTTGCTCTGATTGGTTGAAGGACTATCCAATTGCGTACAGAGTCATTTGAACTATGCTCGTTGATCACGCCTCTTGTGCAGTCGAAAATACAGAGCAGACTCCCCAGACTAATGTTCAGCCTTAAACAACAAGTCCTCCGAACCATACGTTAGAAGATACCAGTTGTTTCTTCCTACCCTCTAATACGACCCAAAGGAGCATTTCATAAATTAGTGCCCCTAGAGGTAGCAGGAAATAGGAACCACAGAAATGTTTCCGGGATTGCTCCGGTGCCGCGGGAAATTCCGCCAGATGTCCGTCACCTTCCTTTTTCTTTGTGTTGGCGGTCTAACCTCCGGCTGATGTGTGAGGACTGTGGTTAACTGCTCCTCAGATCTCTGCACGGTAAATCCAGACAGCTAGCTAGACTATCTGTCCAATCTGAGTTGTCTGTTGCACGACTAAAACTACTTCTGAACGTCCACATGTTCCACCAAAACAAGTTCCTTCCTGAGACTATTTAGCAGAGGCACCGTGGCTCCGTCCGGAGCTTAGCCCCGCCCACGACAATTGTGATTGGTTTAAAGAAATGTCAGTAAATCAGAGCATCCCATCCAGGAATGCTGTTTGGACTAGCCAGACCCTCCTCCACAGCGCTGTGGAGGAAGGTCTGGACATGCGAGACTACCGTCCTCATATCTTAACCAGAGAAGGTCGTCCTAACCTCACCGTTCTATTCGAGGCGTGATATTACGACTCCCACTATGATCCACATAAATTGTCATTCATTTTATTGTTAAACCTCTGAGGGTAAACTTTAACACAGATGTGTATTCTTATTGTATAATGTCGACTGACATTTTCAGGAATACATAGTCATGGAAATTTGCCAAAAAGTCATGGAAAAGTATTGGTTAAAATACATATGAACCCTGGGTAACGATCACGTTTTAAACACGTTGTTAACCCCTTCCCCCCACACACACACAAAATAAAATTTAGGAATACATAGTTAGGTATGAACACAACTGACAGCCTTCCCCCACTTACCGGCAATTTCCACTGGATGCGTAACGGTTGCGGATCTGCTCTGGAACGTCGGCGGAGTCATTAGGTTTCCATTAAAGTCAATGTGTGTATTTCCACTGACTGCAGAACGTCTGCCTTCCGACTCCGTCCGCAACTATTCAGCACACGACAGATAGTGCAGGACAGGAAGTCGAGCACAGAAACAAAATAAAAATCCGGTTAATTTTCAAAGTAAAATCCAGCGTGCTCAAGGCGGATCATATCTCCTGCTCTACACCTTGAGAACAGCTCAGAGCTGTTCCCCCTCTACTCCTCTGGATGGAAACTAACTGGTGTTGGTTTTGTGGTTCTATTCTACGTGAATTCGCGAGATCTCGTGGGTCCTCGTGACTACAGCTGTCAGTCATGGCCGCAGCCGTGCCGCAACAAATCCGGACCTGGTGGGTGTTGACGGACGGCAGAGCACGGAGCAGACACATAGCAGAGCCGGTCCGCAGACGTTCTGCATCCTGTGGAAATCCGGAGTTACACTTCAGTCAATCAATCAGTAGCAGCATTCCAATACAATACAATACAATACCAATACAATTCCTTTACAAATGAAAGTTACATATAGCCACTTTAACCAAACAAAACAGTAATTGACGTCTTTCTCTTGGTGCACTAAAAAGGGTCGAGTAGCAGCTCGGTGATGATGCCATTTGTGACGTCAGCGCTTTGCAGGGGAGCGAGTCACTGCTTTAGCAAACTGCTCACAGTGGACCCGCCCGTCGGTTCCAACACCCGCCTCCTTCAGCAGCTCGTCCACTGACAACAGAGAGACACGGCTGTCAGTCAAAGTATGTTGAAGGAGCCATTTCAGTTATAGGGATTAAATAAATACATTTCTTGGTACGTTCGCCTGTAGAGGCATTAATGCTACGGCCACACAGAAGCTGCGTTAAAGTCATTTTACAGTAACAGAGTTCACATCATCATCCAAGTTAGAACTAAATAATTTACTGAAAGCTCTGATAACTTGGTGCGTAACAATACAGGAGCGCCTTAAAACCAAAACAATGTCTTTAACTCTTTAGTCCGTCATTTAAAGCCATTATACCGTCATTTAAAGCCATTATACCTTCCAAAGGACCACCATGGGACGTTATTTCGAGAGAAAAAATCTGCTCGGTAGTTAACTAGAGAGACAAATTATGTTCTGATCCCATTTGAATTGAGCTTCTAACAACACATGATGTTTGTCAGTTTAAAAGATAATTTTCTAAGTGAAGAAATTCTCAGTTTGTCGTAAAACTGTTGAAGTATCAGACTTTGAAAATACGTTATTAGAAAGATGACACTTAACTGTCTAAGTGACGTCTTTCTGAAGCTACAATGTCTGTGTGTTTGGTAACGGGATGTAACGTTACTTGCTTCTTCTTTAAAAGACAAAAAAAAAAAAAAAGACGCTGGATAAAACACATATATATTTTTTTATTTCTCTCTATGTTCACTACCGTACATATTTTTTAAGAAATATGTTCCCATGTTGGTCCAACAGAACGGGAGGGACTTTGCCTCTTTATTGAATATGCCGTATTGTTAATTCACACCATTTTTAAAACCCACACGGCCAACTCTTATAAACATGGGAACGTTTCCCATTCTAACAGACAGAATTATAACGACAATGCTTAGTAGCACTATAAGGTGGAGCCTTCCTTTGTTACTATGATGCATTGGCGATTTTAGACCCTACATTTCATCTCAGCCCCCCTAAAAATGTGCTTCAAGTGAGAGTTTGAGTACTTGTCTGTTAGTGACAGAGGACAAACAATTACAGGTTCAAAGGGCTTGAAACAGGTTTAATATCCTGTGTGGCTGTCTCTGATGCTACGCACCTGTAACCCAACAGTAGTAGTAGTAGTATGTTCCCTGTGTGCATCAGTAGTAGTAGTATGTTCCCTGTGTAGAGCAGCAGCAGTAGTAGTATGTTCCCTGTGTACAGCAGTAGTAGTAGTATGTTCCCTGTGTACAGTAGTAGTAGTAGTAGTAGTATGTTCCCTGTGTACAGCAGTAGTAGTAGTAGTATGTTCCCTGTGTGCATCAGTAGTAGTAGTATGTTCCCTGTGTAGAGCAGCAGCAGTAGTAGTATGTTCCCTGTGTACAGCAGTAGTAGTAGTATGTTCCCTGTGTACAGTAGTAGTAGTAGTAGTATGTTCCCTGTGTACAGCAGTAGTAGTAGTATGTTCCCTGTGTACAGTAGTAGTAGTAGTAGTATGTTCCCTGTGTACAACAGTAGTAGTAGTATGTTCCCTGTGTACAGCAGTAGTAGCAGTATGTTCCCTGTGTACAGCAGTAGTAGTAGTAGTAGTATGTTCCCTGTGTACAGCAGTAGTAGTAGTAGTAGTATGTTCCCTGTGTACAGCAGTAGTAGTAGTATGTTCCCTGTGTACAGCAGTAGTAGTAGTAGTAGTATGTTCCCTGTGTACAGTAGTAGTAGTAGTAGTAGTAGTATGTTCCCTGTGTACAGTAGTAGTAGTAGTAGTAGTAGTATGTTCCCTGTGTACAGCAGCAGTAGTAGTAGTATGTTCCCTGTGTACAGCAGTAGTAGTAGTATGTTCCCTGTGTACAGCAGTAGTAGCAGTATGTTCCCTGTGTACAGCAGGCACTCAAGGTTGGTTACAAAAAGTGATAAAAGACCTTTAATAATAATAAATGGGGCTAGGCATAAAAAATACACCAACATGTGTTGGCTTGAGCCTTCCTCAGGGTCATAATTCTTCTTCCTTTTTGTGAATTGTATTCCCTTCCATGAGCACCGGTGGTTAAAAGGATACCAGAAGCGCTCCTGCAACTTCTTTCTTTTACACACAGACCCTCGTTTCTACAAAAGTTCTTTGATTTGAAAACTTATTATGAAGAGCAATATTGGTAATTTTCAACCTGGATCCTATTTCCCTTGTTTTTTGTGACTAATGGGTTCAGTTTTGAGCGAGAGCCCTGCAGCCAAAAGCCGCAAACCGGGCTGCTATATAACCCTATGTGGACGTCAATATATATATATATATATATATATATATATATATATATATATATATATATATATATATATATATATAACCCATTCTCACTCCCAACTCATCCAATACTAATGCTTGTTTGTTAATTTGTGACTTGTGAAACACAATTCCCAAATGAATGCAGAGCGATTTGTATCCGCAAATGTGTATCTGTGTCCGTGCGTCTAATTTGTAACTTGTATTTCATAATTTGTAAATTAACTTAGTATTTTTCAATGTAAGAATATGTGTAAATCTCCTTCTATTTGTGTGGATACTTTTGAGACAGTTTTTCCGCACCGTTGTTGTCAGAAACAATTTGTGTCTCAACTGACGATCCCAGCGCTCTCCAGTAGATGGCGGTGTTAAGTGATGATCCTAGCGCTCACCAGTAGATGGCGCTGTTAAGTGACGATCCTAACGCTCTCCAGTAGATGGCGCTGTTAAGTGAAGTGACGATCCCAGCGCTCTCCAGTAGATGGCGGTGTTAAGTGACGATCCCAGCGCTCTCCAGTAGATGGCGGTAATGCAACACTTATGGATGCCAACCGCTGTTAAACTACATGAAGCCTTGTCAAATGTTGTCAAATGTTTCAGAGACGGTTGACGGAATCTACTTGACGTTCCTCCGGGTAAGTTGATATTATTAGGACTTTGTCGTCAAATAAATTACATTTATGTTTTCAGCATCATTGTTGCAGTGCATTTATAATTTGCTTTGTGTTGTTATAGCGGCAGTGACAGTTTGCTACATTTGGAGTGTGCTAACGTTCACGTTCTCGCATTGCCAGACCTTCCTCCGCAGAGCTGTGGAGGAAGGTGCGAGACTAGGTGTGTGCAGACCAACCATGTGTTTAGGTGTGTAAGAATCCGCCAATGGCTTCTTACCCTCTCGGTGAGTCAGCTTCTCTCCCAGCCCGGTGAGTTTGGCCCGCAGCTCGGAGGCAAGGATGAATCCTTTCTGCTCTTTGTCGGCCATCCTCATGGCCTCCAGGATCTCGTCCTGCGGCGCCTCCTGCTGGAGCTGCCGGTGCATGATGCTCAGGAAGGTGGAGAAGTCCAGCTCTCCACCCCAATCTGCAGGAACATCAACATCTTAATGTTACTGGACCGGCCCAATCATTTATAATGTCACCATGTTACCGGATCTTCTGCTACGTTTCCCTCTCTCATTCCCCCTGCTCTGGCGTTTTCCCCTCTCATTCCCCCTGCTCTGGCGTTTCCCCGTCTCATTCCCCCTGCTCTGGTGTTTTCGAGCCCCTAAACCGGAGACATTTGGAAACTCTTCTGACCCGTTTTTGTTGGTAATCGGCAGGGTTGTGTTTCAGTCTCTATGGCTCCAAACGGACACCTTTGGCAACGCCAACGTTTCTCCTCTCGATTGGGTCTTATTGGTCACGCCATCTTGTTCTCTGAGTCTTAAAGCTACTAACATTACCAGCAACTACCAGCAGGAGGCAGAGTCTCCACGCTGCCTCCTGTTTATGTCCAGTATACCAGAATGATGATGAGATATGAGGTTTGGGCGTGTTAGTTTAAACAGAGATTAGTTCTTGTACTGGAGATAAAAACACTTGGTGCACCGAGATCACTTTGGGCTCAAAACTCAAAACCAAAATGTAGCGATGTAAATGTAAGGCAAGGCAATTGTATTTATATAGCACATTTCAGCAACAGCGCAATTCAAAGTGCTTTACATAAAACATTAAAGAGCAATTAAAAACGAATAAAATTCGCAGTGCAGTATAAGAAATTAAAGAAAGGCAACATCAGAAAGAAAGGTCTTTAGCTTTGATTTAAAAGAACAGAGTTGCAGCTGACCTGCAGCTTTCTGGGAGTTTGTTCCAGATATATGGAGCATAAAAACTGAACGCTGCTTCCCCCTGTTTAGTTCTGACTCTGGGGACAACAAGCAGACCTGTTCCAGACCACCTGAGAGGTCTGGGTGGGTCATAGTGTAGCAGACCTGTCCCAGACCACCTGAGAGGTCTGGGTGGGTCATAGTGTATTAGCAGACCTGTTCCAGACCACCTGAGAGGTCTGGGTGGTTAATAGTGTAGCAGACCTGTCCCAGACAACCTGAGAGGTCTGGGTGGGTCATAGTGTATTAGACCTGTCCCAGACCACCTGAGAGGTCTGGGGGGGTCATAGTGCAATAACAGATTAACAGATCAGAAATATATTTTGGCCCTAAACCGTTTAGTGATTTATAAACCAGCAGAAGTATTTTGAAGTCTATTCTTTGGGGCACTGGAAGCCAGTGTAGAGACCTCAGAACTGGAGTGATGTGATCCACGTTCCTGGTCTTAGTGAGGACTCGAGCAGCAGTATTCTGAATCAGCTGCAGCTGTCTGATTGATTTTTTAGGGTGTCCTGTAAAGACACCGTTACAGTAGTCAAGTCTACTGAAGAGAAAAGCATGGACAAGTTTTTCCAAATCCTGCTGAGACATAAGTCCTTTAACCCTTGAGATATTTTTAAGGTGATAATAGGCTGACTTTGTAATTGTCTTAATGTGGCTGTTAAAATTCAGGTCTGAGTCCATGACTACACCAAGGTTTCTGGCTTTGTCTGTTGTTTCTGAGCACTGGCTTTCAAAAACGTAGCCTCAGGTGGTGGAGAGAATGAATATGAAATAAGTTGTTCAAACAGTGAAGCTGTAAAACAGTATGTCAAGAGCAGCTGGTGACACTTTAAAGATGTTAAATAAACTAGAAACTGAGCTGTTAATTACAGCTGCTACGCACAAAATTTCGGATTCTACAAAGATAACACAAGAGAAATCAAATATCAGCGACCTTTATATAAACAGACGGATTAAGAACACAATAAAAAAGCACTGCTGCTGTCGAGGGAAATCTTTATTAACTTATCAGGAAGAAAACCTCCTGGTGATATACTGTATTTTATGAAGGCCTATAAAATATAGTTATGTGTTTGACTATAGACATGATACTATAGTTCATTGTCATTTAAAATTCCTGTGATTTCTGGCTGCAAACTACATTTTCTTCAATGCATTACGTAAAATTAAAGTTATAAAGCTCAAAGCTCACAACCAATGCAAGTGTGAGGTGAAAGACCCAGGTGAATCAATGAGTAGAAAAGGATTGTAAAGACTAGATTCATAACGTAGAAATATATATACATAAGTATACACAAATATCATGTCTGGGGATGTTGTAACAAACTTTTACTGTGCACAGGCTGTACTAATGAAGCATGCGTACATATAGCTATGAAAAGCACTGTAATTCATAGGTATTTCACGCGACCGCTAGTGGCAGTAGTCATTGTGACTGGAGCACCTTGTACAAGACGACGAAAATGACGGGTGTTCGTGTCCCGGGAGTACTACTTAAGGAATGCTGTTTTAACCCAAACCACAATTAAAAAAAAAAAGTCTTCAAGGTCCAATATGTAATATATCAGCCCAGTCTCATGGCAGTTTGTGAAATGGTCACGTTATTGAATCTATTGATTCGTGAACAGGACACGAATATGTCGTTTTTTTCGTGTAGTGATTACGAATTTTAATTTAATGTATTTAAATGGGAAGCATATTTTGTGATCACAGCACGACAACGGTAGGGAGTAGTATTAAAAGCCAAAGATCCGCATAGGGAGGTTGGTCGGGGTGGAGGATGGGTCAACAGGACTTTCACCCCGGAGAGCGGGGACGGCGTCCCGCGTGTTGCAGTTCCTTTCCGCGTTATTAACCACAACCGTCCCGTTGTTGTCGGCGTGTCCGGCGTGTGGCGGTTCCTTTCCCAGTTCTTTTTTTTCCTAACCTCAACCGTCCCGTTGTTGTGGCGTTTCATGTCCCCGTTGTTGTGTGCCACAGAGACCGCAGATCGTGTCTGTGCGCCCGTGGAACGCATCCCCGTGTGGCGGTCCGTCCGTTGTTATTGCCGGCATGTGGCGTTTAATTTCCCCGTGGCAGTACACAAAATGAAAATCGTAAAATGTGCACGAAATTAAATTCGTGACCTGTACACGAAATTAAATTTGTGACCTGTACACGAAATAAACGAGAAAATCGTGACCTGTACACGTATCAATAAATAAAAATAACGTGACCATTTCACGAACTGGCGTGAGACCGGGTTGTAATATATGTACTGTAATAAATCCAAAAATGACACCAATGCCTCATCAGATATTAAGGAAACATGTTAAGCTGAAATACTAGGGTTAGGGTTAGGGTTAGGGTTAACCCTAACCCTAACCCTAACCCTAACCCTCTCTTCTGACAACAATGCTAATGTCAGTATTTTTTCTTTTAAAAATGTACATAAAGTGACGGAATTTATGTTTTGGCCTGTGCGTTGGTATCAGCTGCCCAGTTCGACAGCCAGGACGGGTTGCCAGTACCTGTAAAAACGTAAACCCAGCGCGCTGTTGCTGTAACGTTAGTACAGCCATGAAAGCAGCACACAAGCGAACGGGATCAACAGAGATAGATTCTACATGACATAAAAAAACGGCATGTTTCTAACAGTTGCGTGACCAGAGATGTAACAAACCCCGGGTAAATATTGGAGATGTATTTGAAAGATGGAGAGACAGCTTAAAGCCCAAAAGGACACCGAGTTGGCTAATTTCCTCCTGAAAAGGTAAGCATTAGCTTCGGGCTAATTTATCACAGCTACAAGGGATGGGCATTTTATGTAATTTAAACATTGTGTACTCACATTGAATTATATAGCTTGAGTACCCGAGTTGGTTACTCGCAACAACAATTGAGACACAGCCAGTTAAGTGATCCCGACTGGTCCTGGCTAACGACGCCATGCTAACCATGCTAACTGCTAATGTTACCGGAGTAAACAGCTGTTTACAACGTGTACAATGGTGAGTTATTCATAAACCCAACTCTACCGTTCTTGTCCCGTTCTTCTTTTCCGAAACCCAACTGTCCCATTCTTGTCCCGCGTTTATAAGCCCACCCACCATCGTTTCCTTAACCTAACTGCGTCAAAAGTGACGCCAATAGTCCCGACCCAGCGTGTTTAGATAAAGTGTGTTTAGATCTGACGCTAAAGGAGACCTGCAGCGCCCTGCAGTACTCTGCTACGCCATGAACTGCTACAACTATAATTCCTAATCATAGTTCCATTATCTTTGTGACTGTTATTGCCATTGTTCAGCACACCCCCAACCGGCACCGTCAGACACCGCCTACCAAGAGCCTGGGTCTGTCCCATCAGACACCGCCTACCAAGAGCCTGGGTCTGTCCCGTCAGACACCGCCTACCAAGAGCCTGGGTCTGTCCCGTCAGACACCGCCTACCAAGAGCCTGGGTCTGTCCCGTCAGACACCGCCTACCAAGAGCCTGGGTCTGTCCCGTCAGACACCGCCTACCAAGAGCCTGGGTCTGTCCCGTCAGACACCGCCTACCAAGAGCCTGGGTCTGTCCCGTCAGACACCGCCTACCAAGAGCCTGGGTCTGTCCCGTCAGACACCGCCTACCAAGAGCCTGGGTCTGTCCCGTCAGACATCGCCTACCAAGAGCCTGGGTCTGTCCCGTCAGACACCGCCTACCAAGAGCCTGGGTCTGTCCCGTCAGACACCGCCTACCAAGAGCCTGGGTCTGTCCCGTCAGACACCGCCTACCAAGAGCCTGGGTCTGTCCCGTCAGACACCGCCTACCAAGAGCCTGGGTCTGTCCCGTCAGACACCGCCTACCAAGAGCCTGGGTCTGTCCCGTCAGACACCGCCTACCAAGAGCCTGGGTCTGTCCCGTCAGACACCGCCTGCCAAGAGCCTAGGTCTGTCCCGTCAGACGCCGCCTACCAAGAGCCTGGGTCTGGCCCAGGTTTCTTCCTAAAAGGGAGTTTTTTCTCGCCACTGTCGCATTAACCACTGCTAATGCTTACTCTTGGGGGGGATTACTGGAATTGTTGGGTCTTTGTAAATTACAGAGTGTGGTCTAGACCTACTCTATCTGTAAAGTGTCTTGAGATAACTCTTGTTATGATTTAATACTATAAATAAAAGGGAATTGAATTTTAGAGTCAATAACAATGAGACGAAGCAGTGGTAGAAACGCAGCCAGTTTAACATTGATAAATATGGATCACAATGCTAAAGAGGTTGAAAATGTATAATATACAGGCATATATATATATATATATATATATATATATATATATATATAGATAGATAGAGATATATGGCTTGGAGCTGAGAGCCCCAGACAGTAAGTCAAACAATGTGAAAAGAAACTTGTTGGTTTGTGTTTGCAAATGAGATTTGTTGAAGATAAGTGAAATATTATAAATCCCCAGCCTCATCCTTTAACACGGACACACTTAGAGGACTGGGCCGTCTTGGCAAAGGGTTTTGTCTGTTGTTGCTTTTCTGCTCCCAGTATTTCAGATTGAAGCTCCTGCTGTGATCCCACAGTGATGACAGATGAAGACAGCGTGTGCAGAGACGCGATGATGACAAAGATGATAAAGATGATGATGGCAAAGAGCTGAAATATGATCAGAGAGGAGCCGTGATCAGACAGCATGAACCACCGCAGCAGAGCAGCGCTGTGCTCACAGCGTGTGTTACGTGTGATTTTCATTAGTGTCAGTTCTCATTCCGAACTCGTGAAATCAGGACGTTTGGACAGTGGCTGTCAGCGTCTGATGCGACGTAAAAGGCGTCCTTCAGCGTATTTGTGTAACGCACCGGGGAGAGCAGCAGTTAGAGAGGATTTAGAGAGGAGGATGTAAGGAGGTTGGGGGGGGGATGGGTCAAACACAGGACTTTCACCCAGGAGAGAGGGGGTCCACGTCCCGTTTGTCATGCTTGCTATAGTCGTTATTTTCTTTTCTCCCGCGTGTCACAGAACCGTTCGCCCACCCGCGACCTTTTCCTTAACATAACTGCATCAAAAGGGATGGCGATAGTCCCGACCAAGCGCGTTTACTTACAGCGCTAAAGGGACGGCGATAGTCCCGACCAAGCACGTTTACTTACAGCGCTAAAGGGACGGCGATAGTCCCGACCAAGCACGTTTACTTACAGCGCTAAAGGGACGGCGATAGTCCCGACCAAGCACGTTTACTTATAGCGCTAAAGGGACGGCGATAGTCCCGACCAAGCGCGTTTACTTATAGCGCTAAAGGGACGGCGATAGTCCCGACCAAGCGCGTTTACTTACAGCGCTAAAGGGACGGCAATAGTCCCGACCAAGCGCGTTTACTTATAGCGCTAAAGGAGACTTTTAGCGTCAATAAGAACGACAAAGGCACCTGACCAAGCGTCCTTATTTTATGTGTGTGAGAACGTGTTGAATGACCACACTGCCTTCTCTTCGCTGTGTTCATATACTATATATACGTATATTCAAACTAAAAATAGACACTAGCTTCATAAACACATGATTGTCAATACAACCTAAGCTCAAAGGTTATGTAACAGTATACATAGAATAAAAAATGTCAAAAATAAAACAAAAACTGACATGTTTTCATCACATTTTACTAAATAAACACAAAATATATTGATCCAAAAGATTTCTAAACGTAGAAACATGAACGATATATTTGTCAACACTCCAGAAGTTATTTGAAGTCTGTTTCGGTACGTGATCTGTGCTGCCTGCACGATCCGATATGCACATGCGCATAAATACGTAGTAGAAAACATGACGGTTTCCCTACACTATTTGTATCACGCATGCGTTGAAACACTTGACGGCCAGGCGGCACAACTGGCGGCATATTTTTGTAGGCTACATCTTAGATTATTCATTATGCAGTTCAGGGCAGGTCTGTTTAATAAAGATATTTAAATTAAGTACTTATTGCCCCTGATCCCAAACCTCATATCGACGTCCGTGTACTACGCCTTGGCAACATTGTTATTTTTGTGGCATGTAGTGTGGGGATGTTGTGATGTTTTTAAATGTAGCTTAACCATTTGGGTTACATGTGGAATGAAGTCTGAGTCTTTCTGTCACTGCGAACCTGCAGTTTCCTCCACACTCCCCTTTTGCGATTCATTGCTATATGGAACAGATCGTGCAGTGGCGTAATCATCTGCGCATGCACGAACATCTTGCGCATATGTGTATGTCGGATCGTGCGGGCAGCACAGATCGCGTACCCACGGTCTGTACTCTTTTGTTGTTGTTGAGATATGCTCATTTAATGAGCAGAGAGGAAAGGCGTTTTGGAAGTTTTATCTGCAGTAGAATGCTGTCACTCGGTATGCGAAAGACAGAAGCCTTTTCGCTCTCTGCTGCAAAAAGAATGAACGCTCTAGCTGCTATGGTGTTGTGTTGTCCTCGGGTCAAATATGACCCGTTTTTCGAAGTTTTTATAGCAGAAATATAGGTTTCTTTCAACCAAATTTCCCCAAAAATAACATGCAACACTAAAATAACAATTGATGATCACTACTTTCATGGTCTACCCGGGTCAAAATCTTTGATATACATAAACATATGTTCCTGATCTTAACTATTAGTCGCGTCCACATGATACAAGCCTTCCGTTATCCTGCATGCCCCCCCCCCCTCCACGCAGTTGCTAGTAGCCAAGGAGGACACGGAGGATTAAAAAAACATGATGGACTCTTCAGAAGAGGTCATTAGCTTCATTCGAGCTTCTGCACGGGAAAGTCGCTGGATGACACAATCTTCTGAACATAGTCATACTGAGAAATACAGAGAGAGTTGTGTGGAGCTGATAGTCTTAATTAGCTTTGTAGCAACTCATTGTTCAAGCATGGGCTTGAATGTAACGGATGTTCATTAAAGGTGCAGTAGGTAAGACTTATAAAACAACCTAATTGCTGAAACTGACCCTATGTTCTAGTAGAACTACATGAAGCAGGTCATTTAAAAATAAAAATCCAGCTCCTCTGGCTCCACCTACAGCCTGTAGTGAGATTTGCAAAAATCCACAGCTCCCAGTTCAGATGCACTAATCATGGCCAGGGGGGGAGGGTGTCTAACTGTTCAGATGCACCAATCAGGGCCAGGGGGAGTGTCTAACTGTTCAGATGCACCAATCAGGGCCAGGGGGGGTGTCTAACTGTGTGTCAATCACTGCTCATACACAAACATTCATTCTCCCTTGTGGGGGGAGGGACTGAGAAGTTGTTGATGTTCAAATTGTTTGGCTAAGTCCTGGATCTTCACAATCCTACTTACAGAACCTTTAATATCTAAAAGTTATGCACTAAAGCTTTAAGGGTTAAACTGTCGGATGGGTCCTAAAACACTGGGATTTAAAGCCGGGAAGCTGAGTTTGTTTCCCAGAAGAAGTTAAGGAGAAAACACAGGACTGTTACACAGGAAATGGGTGTTTGTTTCCACAGGGGAGTAGTAACCCAAAACACAATCTTCTTTCTAATCTTAACTGTTGTCACCGCATGACGCTCACTTTTTGTCGGCTGAACTCAACTGCAACGGCCTCTGAAAGGACTGTCGCCTCACAGTAACCCTTTTCTCGGCTACATTTCACTGTACCTGTACTTTTGTTGCGTTGTCTATTTGTACTTGTCTGTTCTTTTGGCTGCTGTGCATGTCCAATGTAGAAGAAAGAAGAGGAAACAAAAAATCATCTTGTTTTAAAGTTATGCTAAGGTAATTTCCAAAGAAAGTGTAACGCCTCCCTCACAGAGCTCCGCTGAGAGTTGGAGCAACAGTCCCCAGACTGACAGGATCAAATCTGGGTGGGGAAAAGTGAAAGAGTAGCGCTTGTCCCTCCCTCATTCAGGGGTGTAGCACAAAATTCTGGGCCCTGTAGAAAGGCATTTTCTATGGGCCCCTCCCCGCATCCACAGCTATTCATTCTAGCATCTTTTTGGGCCCTCCTCACATGAGGGCTCTGGGTACTCAGGCCCCCTTTTCCCCCCAGTCCGACACCCCTGCCCTCATTACCACCACTGAGGTGCCCTTGAGCAAGGCCCTTAACCTCCAACCGCTCCAGTGGAGCTGCTCAGTGGCCAGCATATCAGACTGTGATTGTACTGGGCAGCTTCCAGGTATGAATGTGGAAGCGTGTGAATGTGATCAGGGCGTTCCTGCAAAAGAGAGGCTGCCTCTCAGTGAACCTTCCCTGAATAAAGGTTAAACAAAAAAAGAGTAGAGCTGCAACGTCACATTTCCTGAATTAAAGTGAATCTTAGTCTGAGCACAGCAGAGCTGCAGTCGAGACAAGTCTCTCTGTTTCTCTCTTAGCAAACATCCAACTGAGCAGCAGAATCTCTCCTAACACTGGTGAGTACAGGGAGACAAAAAGCACTCACTAAATATTTACTCAAAGTTAAAACTAGAATCAAGAACAAAGAAACTAACAGCTGATAAAGTAGGTCTGCTAAAAGCTAACTAGCCTAGCTTAGCTTCCCTTTGAGTTGTCCAAACAGAGTACAGTGTCTGATTTAATCTTCTATTGCTTATGAAGGCAGATAATTGACATTTTACAACTTAGAAAAACTCTCAGCCCCACTGTCTGCTGTCTGCCTTTATAAGCAGGGCTGTAGGGCTATTTGTTTTAAGTATGACTCACATGCAAGTTCAGGCTCGTTTCAAAAGTTATGAAACCACTTTTTTTTGTAAAGTCCTTTTTGTTTAACATGAAACAGCCCCGAAATCATCATCGCCAAAGTCACCAAATAAACAGCTATCCAGCTATTGGAGCATTGCTGTTATGATGGAGGATTTGCACCATAATATTTTTATTTGTAATCTTCTGCATATGTGTGTGTGTGTGTGTGTGTGTGTGTGTGTGTGTGTGTGTGTGTGTGTGTGTGTGTGTGTGTGTGTGTGCTGTGCACGAGCCTAGGATCATTTTACTAATGCTCTGTTAAAATAACAATGAAATGCTGCGTTATTGACTTCAGACCAGGTTTCTGTTGGTCAATGGTGCCATCACTTCCTGCTGCCTCAAGATAGCAATACACCCAGAATGCACCTGAACACACCTTCCTGTAAGACCAGCACGCCCAGAATGCACCTGAACACACCTCCCTGTAAGACCAGCACGCCCAGAATGCACCTGAACACACCTCCCTGTAAGACCAGCACGCCCAGAATGCACCTGAACACACCTCCCTGTAAGACCAGCACACCCAGAATGCACCTGAACACACCTCCCTGTAAGACCAGCACGCCCAGAATGCACCTGAACACACCTCCCTGTAAGACCAGCACGCCCAGAATGCACCTGAACACACCTCCCTGTAAGACCAGCACGCCCAGAATGCACCTGAACACACCTCCCTGTAAGACCAGCACGCCCATGGGCCACAGATGGGTGCGGGTGCATTTGCTATGTAAACAACACGGGAGCTGGACGGGAAATTGACAACTGCGTCGGTCTTAAACTAGCAAAGACACTTGCGTCGGGCTTTGCGCTGAGCTGGGTGCAAGATAGGGCCCTCAAGCTCTTTGGACGGAGAAGGAGATTTTTTTTTTGCTCTGCTCCCTCAGATGCTTCAATAAAACAAATAATTAAAGCTGCAAGCAGAGATGAACTGGCCCTCACCTCTCTCTAATCTTTCACAATTTAGGGTCAAGTTAGTCAGAGGATCGTAACCAAAATTGAAAAGAAATCCGATATACCCCGTAGGAAGAGTTTGAAGGAATTTTGCATAAAATACTATATGATACATAATATGATGAGAGCAATGTGTGTACTGAATTTCGGGAATAGTTGAGCAACTATGTCCAAATTAAGGCCTTCAACACATGAGAGGGCGCTATAGAGCCTGTTTACATGTGTAGACCAAATCGCTGTATAGTCTTGCAGTGCACACAGGTTTTGATGTTAGCGCCAACTGTGGTGAGTTTATTAAGGGCGTCAAAAATGCAAAGGCTGAAACTAATTAGGTGGCGCTATAGAGCCACCATAGCTAAGATAGATAAGATAAGATATAGTTTATTGTCCTCGAAGGGAAATTTGTTTTGGACTCTGTCTGACTCTGACAACACAAAATACAGAAACTAAGCATCTCTCAACACATGCTCTCATGCAACACACAACATGCTTCCATATACATTAGACAGGTACCTATAGAGTAAGCACATTAACTTCTCCTTTCATTGGCATTCTCTGTGTAGCACAGCCCTTGCACAATAAGATATTACACAACTAACATATTGCCCAGCCCCAATAGCCTACATATTGCTCAAATGACACAATGTACACAATGTACGGACATAATGCACAACCCAAATACCCCAACTATTGCACAACTAACATATTGCACAACCCCAATAGCCTACGAATTGCACAACTAACATATTTCACAACCCCATTAGCCTACGTATCGCACAAATGACACAATGCACAACTAACATAATGCACAACCCCAATACAATAGCCTACATATTGCACAACTAACATATTGCACAACCCCAATAGCCTACGAATTGCACAAATGACATAATGCACAACTCAAATAGCCTACATATTGCACAAATGACACATTTCCACATAACCTATGCAGTACACAATGACATATTGAACAATCCTTCAGCCTATGTATTGCACAGCTTAGATATTGCACAACCCCATTAGCCTACATATCGCACAAATTTTACAATGCACAACTAACATAATGCACAACCCCAATACAATAGCCTACATATTGCACAACTAACATAATGCACAACCCCAATCGTCTACGTATTGCAAAAATGACACAATACACAACTAACATAATGCACAACCCCAATACAATAGCTTACATATTGCACCACTAAGATATTGCACAACCCAAATAACCTATTTATTGCGCGATGACATAGTGCACAACCCAGCCAGCCTACATGTTAGTGTTCATAAACTTAATGGACATATCACGCCCAAGCCAATCAATTGAAATAATTACTTGTTTGAACATGACTGCAAAATTTTGGGAGTTTTTGTGGATCCTAAAGTCCTCAAAAGTGTCCCTAAAATTAAAATTAAACCACAAAATTCAAGATGGCTGACTTCCTGTTAGGCCAAAAAACATTTTAAACATGATACATGTTTCTAAAAATGAGATCAATGTCCCCACCAACTTTTGTGACCATCAAAAGAACATGTGTGCCAATATTTGTGAGTTTTCCAGCATCCAAAGCTCAGAAATGAGATTGTGCAACAGAAAAATAATAATCAATCAATCAATCAAAGGTTCCTGGCACTTTCAATGCTTTAATTAATTAAAAAGATATATAATAACAGCTTTGTCTTTTACACTTTTTATCCTCAGAGTGTCGATATGTCTGCTGCCAGCTGTCTGCTGACTGAAGATCAGTTTCTGTGCTCCATCTGTCTGGATGTGTTCACTGATCCAGTCAGCACACCATGTGGACACAACTTCTGTAAAACCTGTATCACTAAACACTGGAATAATGCTGTTCCTTGTTGTTGTCCCAACTGTAAAGAAAGTTTTAACATAAAACCTGAGCTGCAGGTCAATACTTTCATCTCAGAGATGGCTGCTCAGTTCAGACAGTCAGCTCAACAGGTAGCCAGCAGCAGCAGCAGCTCAGAGCAACAAGCGTCCAAACCAAAAGAAGTTCCCCGTGACGTCTACTCAGGATCCAAAAGAAGGACCTGGATGTCCTTCCTGCTGTGTCTGATGTGTGTCTTCATGGCCTGGATGGTTTCAGACCAAAAGAATCATCTTGTTGGTCCGCAGAAGGAAGAATATGAAGCAAAGAAAGCTGAGCTGTGGAAGACAGGGGCTGAAATTCTGCAGATGATCCAGAAGAGACGCCTGAAGATTCAGGAGCTCAAACACTTAGTGGAGCTCAGTGATGAAGATGCTGACAGAGAGATAGCAGAAGGTGTTGAGATCTTCACTGCTCTGAAGGAGTCTGTTGAGAGAAGCCAGGCCGAGCTCATCGAGATGATCCAAGAGAAGCAGAGGACGACAAAACAACCAGCTGAAGGCTTCATCACAGAGCTGGAACAGGAAATCTCTGAGCTGAAGAAGAGAAGCACTGAGGTGGAGCAGCTCTTACAGTCTGAAGACCACCTCCACCTCCTCCAGAGCTTCACCTCCCTGAACGCTGCTCCACCCACCAAGGACTGGACAGAATTCAACGTCCCTCCACCTTCATATGAGGGGACTGTGAGGAGAGCTGTGACTCAGCTGGAGGAGACGCTCAGTGAACAGATGACGAAACTGCTCCATAAGTCTGATCTGAAGAGGGTCCAGCAGTCTGCAGTGGATGTGACTCTTGATCCTGATACAGCACATCATAAACTCATCCTGTCTGATGATGGAAAACAATTACATTATAGTGGTATATGGGAGAATCTCCCAGACAATCCAGAGATATTCTTTAACTATGTTTTTGTCTTAGCAAAGCAGAGTTTCTCTTCAGGAAGACTTTATTACGAGGTTCAGGTTAAAGGGAAGACTGCGTGGACTTTAGGAGTGGCCAGAGAGTCGATCAACAGGAAGGGACAAACACCGACACCTCAGGATGGTTACTGGACGATATGGTTGGAGAATGACAATGTGTACAAAGCTCTTGCTGGCCCTACAGTCCTTCTGTCTCTGAAGTCTCGGCCTCAGAAGGTGGGGGTGTTTGTGGATTATGAGGAGGGTCTGGTCTCCTTTTATGACGTTGATGCTGAAGCTCTTATCTACTCCTTTACTGGCTGCTCCTTCACTGAGAAACTCTACCCATTCTTCAGTCCCAGTCCTCTCTATGGTGGTAAAACCTCTGCCCCTCTGATCATCTCTCCTGTCAGTCACTGAGATCAACCATTTGATTTTCTAGATTCACTTTCATTTAATGTACTACATGAATATTTACTGGTGATGTCCTGAGGCTTTATACTCGGGGGGAGTGGGCATTATATTGATGTATACTGCAGGGTATAATACAATATTCTTGGTGTGTATGTTCTAAGTATATGGATCTGTGTCTGTTACTGAATGTCAACTATAGTTTGTTTGTACATGTATCCTGATATGTGGTGTGTAAACAGGATGTGTGCTGTCACTTGTGTTATCTCAAATGCCCATTACAAATGTCTCCAAAGGGAGACACAATAATAAGATAACAAAAGCCATGTGTTTTTTCTGCAAATATTTTTCATATTTGCTTCTTACTACAACATACTAATCTGAACAGCAGCAACAGACAGGACTTCTTGCACTATATTTATATTCAAATCTTACTGACTATACTGATATTGCACTATTCCGTCCCTCTTGTCAATCGTTTATTAATTTCTAAAATCTATTGTATTGTTATTCTGTATACTTAACAGTATATATATATATATATATATATATATATATATATATATATATATATATATATATATATATATATATTCTTACTGTCCTTTCTGTTTTTATTCTTATGTGTTAAGTGAGTGTTGTACTTTGAGAGCAACGGTTAATCGGAGTCCAATTCCTTGTTTGTTTGCGCAAACCTGGCCAATAAAGCTGATTCTGATTCAATATTTAATCCTTCAGCCTTTGTATTGAAAGAACTTGATCTCAGCTACAATATGCTCAGTGAAAATAATTAACAAAGACACTTGCCTTTATCCTATTCAGTCCTAGGCTTAAATTTGCTATTTTTTAAGTTTAACTTCCATTTATCTGCCTCCTAAACCTTCTCATTACCTTCAAATGTGGATATTTATTGCACCACTTCTTTTTCAGGATTTCCAGGGTTATTTGAAAAAGACAAAAACAAAACATTTGATCTGGATTTGTCAAATATGATAGCTCATTTCGAAAGACCAGCACGCCCAGAATGCACCTGAACACACCTCCCTGTAAGACCAGCACGCCCAGAATGCACCTGAACACACCTCCCTGTAAGACCAGCACGCCCAGAATGCACCTGAACACACCTCCCTGTAAGACCAGCACGCCCAGAATGCACCTGAACACACCTCCCTGTAAGACCAGCCCGCCCAGAATGCACCTGAACACACCTCCCTGTAAGACCAGCACGCCCAGAATGCACCTGAACACACCTCCCTGTAAGACCAGCATGCCCAGAATGCACCTGAACACACCTCCCTGTAAGACCAGCATGCCCAGAATGCACCTGAACACACCTCCCTGTAAGACCAGCACGCCCATGGGCCACAGATGGGTGCGGGTGCATTTGCTATTTAAACGACGTGGGTGCTGGACGGGAAATTGACAACTGCGTCGGTCTTAAACTAGCAAAGACACTTGCATCAGGCTTTGCGCTGCGCCGGGTGCAAGATAGCGCCCATAGTGCGTAGTTTCTGTCGCCCCCATGAGGAATTCTAAGTAATGAAAACAACACTGTCTGTGCGTCCACATGATACAAGCCTTCCGTCCATCTTTAAAACATCATCTTGTTTTAAAGCTATGCCAAGGTTATTTTCCAAAGAGACTGTAACGCCTCCCTCACAGAGCTCCGCTGAGATGTGGAGCAACAGTGAAAGAGGACGTCACATTTCCTGAAAGTTGAAAGTGAAACTTTGTCTGAGCGACAGCAGAACTGCAATCGGGACAAGTCTCTCTCTTAGGAAACATCCAACTGAGCAGCAGAATCTCTCCTAACACTGGTGAGTACAGGGAGACAGAAAGCACTCACTAAATATTTACTGAAGTTAAAACTAGAATCCAGAACAAAGAAACTAACTAACAGCCGATAAAGTAGGTCTGCTAAAAGCTAACTAGCCCTTAGCTTCCCTTTGAGTTGTCCAAACAGAGTACAGTGTCTAATTTTGTTTTTTTGCTTATCAAGGCAGATGATTGACATTTTACAACTTAAAAATTAGGAGTAAAAAAAAAATGCCAATATGAAAAGAAAAGAGGAAAGAAAAAGAGGAAGATAAAAAAAAAAAAACCTTGGGCGTATCACTCATGACAATGAAATGTACTGTTGCATCACTGGTACTCTAAATTAAAACAGAATTTATCAAAGAAGAGGTGACTGGCCTATTGTGAATCTCACAACTTTTCAAGGTCTTTGTCAAATTGAGCAAGATGGTCTAAGAATGGCTGCCAAATCTTGTAGAATTTTTTAAGATTGTCCATCATGCCATATCGGATTTTCTGCATGCGTAATACAGAGGTTAGTTCTGTTTGCCACGTATTGAAGAGTGGCACTGCTTCTGACTTCCAAAGCCTTAAAATCAGTCTCTTTACAATTAACATTACATACATACATTTGACTCCAATTAACATTCCATACATAATGGTGTGCTGTACAGAGGGACTATGAGTCAATAGAGACAGGGAGTAACCAAACGGTGCCACCTCTGGCTCAGGCTTGAACACACAGTTGTACATTTCAGAAAACCATAGGAATACTCCACACCAGAAGACATACAATAGTTATAATTTTGGACATGTCTAGAAGAGGTGTGTTAAGGAACCGTCAGCTGACTTACATCGATCACATAAAGGGGAAACAGTAGGATATATTCTCTGTAGTTTAGTTTTTTAATAATGGAGTCCATGCATGGCCTTAAACTGGATTACGTGATATCTGACATTATCGAACAATATTGGATTGTACTGAGACTCACCTCCCAAACAATATCATCAATCTGGAGACCCAGTTGCTCTTTCCAAACTTTCTTCAAAGAGTGGGTGGCATAGTTCACCTGTTCAGAAAATACCTTGACAAAATCTAAGATCAAGTGTTTTGAATCCGGTGGGCCAAGCAAAAGACTACAACCCCTGCTTTCCTCAGGGAGGGATTCAAAATTAGGAAGGTTTTAGCGGACATATTTAGTAACTTGCATGTATCTAAAGAAGTGTGTTGATCCAAGGGAAAATTTGTCTTTTAGCTGAGTAAATGAGGCAAAATGTTTGTCAATATACAGATATTTTAAAACTACTATGCCTTTTAGCCTCCAACTATGAAAAAGTTTAATCTGAGAGTGAAGGGGGAAATGCGTGGTTATGACACACTGGAGCATAGATAGAGGTTCTAGGCAGCTTGCAGCACTTCTTGATTTGCTGCCATATTTTCAAACAATTAAGAACTATTAGGTTATTCACTTTTGTCTTTACAGACAGTCCAGGTGTTGAGAAAAGAAGAGCTGGAAGTGAACTGTCTTTGACATCTTTCTTTTCAATGGCCACCCATTGTTTAAATTTCAAGGCTGTAGCCTTCACGCCAATAGGCAAGAGCTCTAAGATTTGCTGCCCAGTAGTAATGTTGAAAGCATGGTAACCCAAATCCACCCTTCTCTCTGGGTTTTTGTAAATGAGTTTTTGATATTCTATGAGCTTTACAACCCGAGATAAAAGGCATGATTATTGAGTCTAGTAGTCTAAAGAGTGACTTTGTTAGGAAAATAGGAAGGTTTTGAAAGAGGCATAGTAATCTTGCCAGTGGGACCATCTTGATTGCATTTATACGACCCACCATAGAAAGCGGGAGTGTGCGCCACTTGCCAATATCTCCTTTTAGTCTTTCCATCTTTTCGTGAAAATTCTGTTTAATAATTAATTTAGGGTATTTTGGTAGAGTTAATCCAAGGTATTTCAGCTTGTCTGTAACTTTAAATGGGAGTCATGGTTGTCCCCAAGAGGCAAAAATTTGCTTTTTTGCCAGTTAGTTGTGTACCCAGAAACTTCACCAAATGACTTTATGAGGTCTAACATAATGGGGATAGACTGTTCAGGCTGTGACATAAAGATTGCAACATCATCTGCATATAAAGATAGATGGTGGTCCACATCTCCTAGATGAATGGGGTTGAGAGAGCTGTGTTGCCTGATACTAATAGCAAGGGGTTCAATACCAATCGCAAAGAGGAGTGGGCTGAGGGGGCAGCCCTGGCGCGTCCCACAATGTAATGGAAATGGAGTTGACCTTTCTTGATTTGTTAGAATGGAAGAAGTAGGGTGGGCGTATAAAATTTTAATCCATGAGACAAAACGGCTACCAAATCCAAAGTCCTCCAATACCCTTCAAATATATGCCACTCTAAATGATCAAAAGCTTTCTCTGCATCTAAGCATAGGACCACCAGCTTCTGATCCTTCTTATAGTCATGGTACATTATGTTCATTAGTCTTTTAACGTTAGTAAAGGAAAACCTACCAGGAATGAAACCAGTTTGGTCATGGATAATGGAAGCAATATGTTTAACCTATTTGCCATCACTTTTGTGAAAATTTTCATATCAGAGTTTAGTAATGCAATCGGACGATAAGATGAGGGTATAGCCTCATCTCTCCCGTCTTTTGGAATTAGGGAGATGTTGGCTTCATATAAGGAGCTTGGAAATTTCTGAGTTTCAAATGAGTGATTAAACATCCTGAGAAAGAGGGAAGTCCACTGTTCAGGGAATTTCTTATATAACTCTATTCCAAAACCATCTGGGCCAGCACTCTTACCATTAGGAAAGGACTTTATAGCATCGAGAATCTCTTGAGTGGTGATGTCAGAATTAAGCGCTTCACACACTGCGTCACTTAATTTAGGAAGATTCAGATTCTCCAGCTACACAGAGGTGTCCCCTTTAGCTTTGGATGTATATCATTTGATTTTATGTATAGCTCTGCTAGCCTGCAAACCTCTCAGCTGTCGGGCTAGTTTATTTATTTCTTTATTTGATCAGGGTCAATGCACAAAAAACATTAGTCTAAAAAAGAAGAGATGTCATGTGCCAGGTTATAGCAAAAAATGTTTCCTCCCGCAGTCCATGGACAGGTTGATGTTATACCAACTAACTAATATAACCTAGTAGCTTCTGGGGTTTGTCCCCTAGTTCAAATTGTTTTTGTTTCAGTTTAAACAGTTGGTCCTGTACCTGGGCAGATAATATGTCATTATATTCATACTTCAGTTTAAGAATATTCTGTAAGGTGATGGAATTAGCAGATTTATAGGCAGTTTCTAGTTGCGTTAGATCTTTTTCAATTTCTTATTATTTTCTTTTCATCATTTATTCTCATTGAGTTTTCAAAAGAGATAATGTGTGCTCTAATCACAGCCTTTAAAGCTTCCCATAAGGTTGAGTCTGTAACCTCTAGGTTATCATTTGTTTCCAAAAACTCTGACATGCTAGAAGAAATGAACTAAGAAAACGAGGAGTCGAAGAGAAGTGAAGGATGGAAGCGCCAACTATACTGCTGTTTCTTATGGTTGAGGTCAAGTACCAAAGATATAGGTGAGTGATTAGAAATTAAAATATTATAATATGTGGAGAGAGCACATTTGATATCAAGTTGGAGTCAAGCAAAAAAATGATCAAGTTTGCGCATGACTGACGTGTTTCATTTTTACCCCCAAAACTGAATAAAGAGTTAAGTGGGGTAATGCCTGTTAGTTGTATTTTTATTTGTTGTTTCTTTGAATAGGGACAGATACAAAAACATAGATTATTACATAAAGAACAATCCGATGCCTGTATCACAGTGTGTATAGCCATGGCTAATTCTCAACAGCTGTCCCTAGAAGGGCTTTCAACAGTTAAAATAATAAAGGAGTCAAATGTTTACAGTGAATACAATAAAATGTACAGAAACCAGTTAGCAACAATACACATAAGGGTAGTAAATGAACACATTCACTCGAACTCACACAGATGCACACCTCACATACACACAGCTATACATTTCATATAGCATGATCACACTGCTGCTGCTGTATGAACCATACTTTTGATAGTTTTTAAAGGTGGACATTTCAGTTAGTCTTTATATTTGTAGGAAGCCAGTTCCACAGATTGGCTCCTTTCACAGAAAAAACATTTTGGGCTAAAGATGTTTTGCAAAATGGAACTTTACAGTCTCCACATCAGTTAGGTTTTGGTATGTGAGGCAAAGATGAACCTACTTCACTGTTTCCAGGCTTGCATTTGCCCATGTTAAATTGTGATATCACCAGTTAACATGGGCGTACATTTCTCTCATATGTTAACCTGTGTTAACTGAGATTAGATAGAAAAGTCCAATAAAAGTCCATTATATAGATAGAAACCACTAAATCAGTTTAGTGGTGTGTAGTGGTATAGATCATAAAAATTGTTAGGCAGGCTACTTAGTAGGCCAAACCTCCGGGACCTCTTAAGCTGGGACCCTCGCTGTCATCAGGTCAGCTGCTAGCTGCTATCCTCCTCATTTTTCCTGCCGCCACAGCATCACTATTTTTTGACTGAAACATGGCAGAGAAAAGTAAAAGTGCTGATAACTCCTCTGTATCAAAAAAGAAAGTAAGGCTCTCTCGAAAGAGTTATCTCTACTTCAGTTTCGGGGGGGCACAGCTTTTCTTAGACATAAGTAGAGGGGGCGCCAAGGAAAAAAGGTTGGGAACCACTGATATAGATGATGTAGAAGCTACTCTGTCAACTTTCTTTGTCTATGACATACAAGGTTGGAATCCCAGCTAGATCTCTAGTGCGTTGTTTCGTTTTATTTTTTTCCGTTCATACAGTATGTGTCGTATTTGTGTGGATAATGCTTAAACGGACATGTATTACACACAAACTGGTGATGTTTTCAGTGATATCCATTATTTTGTCTCACTTGCGAACACTTTGTGAAAATGTGGCACTCGAGGGGCGGAGGCAGAGCACAACGCTCTTAAAAAGTAGGCAGGGCCTTGTTGAATATTCACTGATTTTATGCAAATATCACCAGTTAACATGATCACCAGCTGAACTGGCACACCAACCGGTTGACAGTAAGAAAAAAACGCCAAATGTTGATGGGAAATGTGGTCTTATTGTATGTATGTAGTTTCTGTGTATGTGAGTGTGCTTGTATGAGAGAAAAATATATCTTGCACTTATGTAAATCAATTTATGACATAAATAAATGTATTAATAAATTACAGTTGGATGTTTCTCTCATGTGTCTTATTGTAACTACCTCTCTATAGGCCATAATACTGAATCTATTTAGGATTTCTACATTAAAAAAATATAGTTTAATGTATATTAGCAGTTCAGAATACCAAAGACAGTTTTTACATATTAAGTTCAGGCAAAATTGAAAAGATAAAATGATTACCTGCAATATAAATGCAAAATTATAAGATTATCTTTATGATTGAACGAATTACTTGTTTTCTTGGAGCTATATCAATCAAAATTCCACCCAAATCTCTATTTTTTGTTTCGTTCTAGAAAGGCACAGTTGTCTTACGGTCATTACTTTGAATTAAAACCAATATTGATGTATTGGTAGAAAAATATAAGGATTATAAAGACAACATGAGCCTCTTTCCCCATTGGTTCCAATTGAAGCAATTCTAAAACTCTATTGTTCTATATCTATGATGACATCATCGTTCGAGCTATCGTCTAATCGTTCGCAATTCAGGATCACGTTAGTGAATTTAAAAGAAATCCGATATACCCTGTAGGAGTTTTGCATAAAATACGTGAAAACCGCACAAAATTCAAAATGGCCGACTTCCGGTTGGGCAGAAATAATGAAAACAAATGGTAAATATGTTTGAAATGATGAGAGCAATGTGTGTACTACATTTCGGGAAAAGTGGAGCAACTATGTCCACATTAAGGCCTTCAACACATTAGGGGGCGCTATGGAGCCTGTTTACACGCGTAGACCAAATCGCTGTATAGTCTCGCAGTGCACACAGGTTTTGATGTTGGCACCAACTGTCGTGAGTTTAAGGACTCCTGCACACTGCCTGCGTGGCGTGAGCGTGGCGTTTCTGTTGCGTGGCGGCTGCGTGGCGTTTTCTATGTCTTTGGACACCAGAAACGTGTCTGACGTGGCGTTGCTGCTGCTGCTAGCCTTGTCTGGACACATGTATGTTTCCCATAAACATAAATATATACTGATTTGATTACAGCAAAGACAACGTCGGCAGTATTGACGGCAAAATAGGCTCCAGAATATTTTGTTCTGTATTGACAGGTGCAATATTTGAAAATCGATAATTATATAAACATCTTTTTGTATTCTATTTTGCCTGGAAACGCTTCCAACACGCTTGCGTGTCGCATGATAGGCGTCGGTCCCATTTCTAGCATGCACGCATTTTCGAGCCGCGCCTGAGACGTGCGTGTCACGCAGGCAGTGTGCACGCTCTAACCCATTACCATGGGAGACAAAATAAGCAGGCAGTGTGCAGGAGCACTACGTTTATTAAGGGCGTCAAAAATGCAAAGGCTTAAACTATTTAGGTGGCGTTATAGAGCCACCATGCCACACCCAAGCTCAAATGTGATATAAATCGAAATAATTACATGTTTGAACATGGCGGCAACAATTTGAGAGTTTTTGTGGATCCTAAAGTCCTCAAACGTGTCAATGAAATTAAATTTAAACCACAAAAACCAAGATGGCTGACTTCCTGTTAGGATGAGATGAGAACAATATTCCCACCAACTTTTGTGACCATCAAAGGAACTTTATCTGGACCATGGCGGGTGTTTGTGGGCACTATGGAGTCTGCTGGCCACGGCCCAGACCAACTACTGCCAATCTACAATTTTCGCCAGGTCTGACATGTATTTGTGTGTTTTCCAGCATCCAAAGCTCAGAAATGAGATTGCGCAGCAGAAAAATAATAATGATTTCAAAAGGTTCCTGGCACTTTCAATGCTTTAATTAATTAAAAAGATATATAATAACAGCTTTGTCTTTTACACTTTTTATCCTCAGAGTGCCTATATGTCTGCTGCCAGCTGTCTGCTGACTGAAAATGAGTTTCTCTGCTCCATCTGTCTGGATGTGTTCACTGATCCAGTCAGCATACCATGTGGACACAACTTCTGTAAAACCTGCATCACTGATCACTGGGATATTGATGTTCCCTATCAGTGTCCCAACTGTAGAGAGGTTTTCAACATGAAAACTGAGCTAGAGGTCAATACTTTTATCTCAGAGATGGCTGCTCAGTTCAGACAGTCAGCTCAACAGGTAGCCAGCAGCAGCAGCTCAGAGCAACAAGCGTCCAAACCAAAAGAAGTTCCCTGTGACGTCTACTCAGGATCCAAAAGAAGGACCTGGAAGATCTTCCTGTGTCTGCTCTGTGTCTTCGTGGCCTGGATGGTTTCAGACCAAAAGAAACCTCTTGATGGTCCTCAGAAGAAAGAATATGAAGCAAAGAAAGCTGAGCTGGGGAAAACTAGGGGCTGAAATTCTGCAGATGATCCAGAAGAGACGCCTGAAGATTCAGGAGATCCAACACTTAGTGGAGCTCAGTGATGAAGATGCTGACAGAGAGATAGCAGAAGGTGTTGAGATCTTCAATGCTCTGAAGGAGTCTGTTGAGAGAAGCCAGGCCGAGCTCATCGAGATGATTCAAGAGAAGAAGAGAAAGACAGAGGAACCAGCTGAAGGCTTCATCACAGAGCTGGAACAGGAAATCTCTGATCTGAAGAAGAGAAGCACTGAGGTGGAGCAGCTCTCACAGTCTGAAGACCACCTCCACCTCCTCCAGAGCTTCACGTCCCTGAACGCTGTTCCACCCACCAAGGACTGGACAGAAGTCAACGTCCGTCCACCTTCATATGAGGGGACTGTGGTGAAAGCTGTGACTCAGCTAGAGGAGACGCTCAGTGAACAGATGAAGAAGATGTTTCGGGTCGAGATGAAGAGGGTCCAGCAGTCTGCAGTGGATGTGACTCTTGATCCTGATACAGCACATCCCTATCTCATCCTGTCTGATGATGGAAAACAAGTGCATGATAGTGATATGTGGAAGAATCTCCCAGACAATCCAAAAAGATTCTCTAACTATGTTTTTGTCTTAGCAAAGCCGAGTTTCTCTTCAGGAAGACTTTATTATGAGGTTCAGGTTAAAGGGAAGACTGCGTGGACTTTAGGAGTGGCCAGAGAGTCGGTCAACAGGATGGTACGTACTCTACCGACTCCTCAGGATGGTTACTGGGCAATATGGTTGAGGAATGACAATGAGTACCTCGCTCTTGCTGACCCTGCAGTCCTTCTCTCTCTGAGGTCTCGGCCTCAGAAGGTGGGGGTGTTTGTGGATTATGAGGAGGGTCTGGTCTCCTTTTATGACGTTGATGCTGAAGCTCTTATCTACTCCTTTACTGGCTGCTCCTTCACTGAGAAACTCTACCCATACTTCAGTCCCTGTAATAATTATGGTGGTAAAAACTCTGCCCCTCTGATCATCTCTCCTGTCAGTCACTGAGTAGAACAACCATTTGATTTTCTAGATTCACTTTCATTTAATGTAATGAATGTGTATTTACTGATGATGTTCGATGTACATATACTCAGGCTTTTTACTAGCTACTTTTTTATCAAGTCTTACAGATGTTATTGTGTATTTTTAAAGCAATGTTAATTCATTGTATTTAATGATTAATCTCATGATCCTGCCCGGTAAATTTCATATACACAAATATAAATTTGCCAAGTCATTGCCCTGTTCAAAATTGTTTTCATTGATTGTTTTTACTTTAGTCTGGAACATGTTAATAATAAGAAAGGTGTATTCACCCTTCATTGTTATAACTGTTATCTGTCTTTTTTGACGTTATGTGAAATCTGTTTACTTTCTACCATTTACATTCTTAATAAAGTTCTAAAAAAAGGGAAACAGTGAGCCGACCTTTCAATTTTTATAAAGGCATCAACGATACGGTGTCAGCCCTATGTTCCCACAGTTCTAGGACATTTTCAAAATTCCTACATTTCCCTTCAATTTAAGCCCTATCCTCCCACAACATTTTTTTAGGGTTAGGGGTTAAGGTTAGGGTTAGGGGGATAAAATCTGATACAAAGTTATGAAAAAGGAAATGTGGGAAACATAGGGCCTAATTCTGGAAGAAAATCTTAGAACTGTGGGAACATAGGGCTGTGGGAACATACAGCTGTGGGAACTTAGGGCTGTGGGAACTTAGGCCTGTATGAACATAGGGCTGTGGGAACATACGGCTGTGTGAACATAGGGCTGTGGGACCATAGGGCTGTGGGAACATAGGGCTGTGGGAACATAGGGCTGTGGGACCATAGGGCTGTGGGAACTTAGGGCTGTGGGAACTTAGGGCTGTGTGAACATAGGGCTGTGGGAACATAGGGCTGTGGGAACTTAGGGCTGTGGGAACTTAGGGCTGTGTGAACATAGAGCTGTGGGAACATAGGGCTGTGGGAACATATGGCTGTGGGAACTTAGGGTTGTGGGAACATAGGGCTGTGTGAACATAGGGCTGTGGGAACATAGGGCTGTGGGAACTTAGGGCTGTGGGAACATAGGGCTGTGGGAACATAGGGCTGTGGGAACATAGGCACGCTCCCAAAGATACAGTATGTATCTGCAAATCTTTCAGTTTTGTTGTGTTGTCTGTTTGTACTTGTTTGTTCTTTTGGCTGCTGTACACTTCCATTGTAGGAGAAAGAAGAGGAAACAAAGACATATCTTGTTTTAAATCTATGTTAAGGTATGTTATGGCAGTAACGCCTCCCTTACAGAGCTGCACCGACAGAAGGAATGTCACATTTCCTGAACTGCAGGGGAGAGTTTTTTCTGAGTGACAGCAGCGCTGCAGTCGAGACAAGTCTCTCCGTTTTTCTCGAAAGAAACATTCAACTGAATCCAGCAGCTTTTTCTCAACAACAGCCGAATCTCTGCCAAACACCGGTGAGTACACTGAGACAAAATATTTGCTCAAAGTTATAAAACTAGAATCCAGAACAAAGAAACAAAGTAAAAGCAGTAGCCCAATGAGTTGATACAAAGCTGATTAAGCCTATCAGCAACACTAAACTCTTTGTATTCCTTGGTACGGTGCTATCCGGGAAAGTTCATCAGCAGCAACTCGGGTGATGCGTTTTATGTCACCGCTGAGAAAAGACAACAGCTAACACGTATCTCCAGAACATTCTGACACTAACATGGCATTTTTCAAACGGACACATCAAAAGAAAACGAACGTTGTTTGAGACCTGTTTCTGTCTCAGGACCAAACTCTTGTGAGATCTGGCAACAAAGAGAAGCTAACGTTAGGTAACGTTCCTGAACGCCCTAACAAAACTAAGCTCTGTGATGCTAAATATGTCTTTTACCTGTGTAAATATCTAGCAAAGCAAAAGAACATATTCATAAATTATTCAAATATAACTTTTCATTCACTACACATTCAAACGAGGCCGTGCCCCAGGATACAGGATGTATGTACCGTTTAATACCATTGGCGCTGCTTGAAATGTGCTATCTTGAGTATAGAGGATCTTTGCCGAAGGCTAGCATCAGATGGACAGATGGTGTTGTTTTTATTACTTAGAATTCCTCATAGGGGCGACAAAAACTATGCACTATAGCTTTAAAGGTCCTATGACATGCTGCTTTTTGGATGCTTTTATATAGGCCTTAGTGGTCCCCTAATACTGTATCTGAAGTCTCTTTTATATAGGCCTTAGTGGTCCCCTAATACTGTATCTGAAGTCTCTTTTATATAGGCCTTAGTGGTCCCCTAATACTGTATCTGAAGTCTCTTTTATATAGACCTTAGTGGTCCTCTAATACTGTATCTGAAGTCTTTTATATAGGCCTTAGTCCCCTAATACTGTATCTGAAGTCTCTTTCCTAAATTCAGCCTTGGTGCAGAATTACAGCCACTAGAGCCAGTCCCACAATGAGCTTTCCTTAGGATGTGCCATTTCCGTGTCTGTAGCTTTAAATGCTATTGAGGAGGAGAGAGGGGGGGGGGGGGGGGGGCAAGGTGGAGGGTGGGGGTGTGGCCTTGACCAGCTTGCCAAAGGCAAACCAGAGAAAGGGGAGGTAACCTTTCCCCTTATGACGTCATAAAGGGGAGATTCCAGATCGGCCCATCTGAGCTTTCATTTTCTCAAAGGCAGAGCAGGATACCCAGGGCTCGGTTTACACCTATCACCATTTCTAGCCACTGGGGGACCAGAGGCAGGCTGGGGGAACGCATATTAATGTTAAAAAAACTCAAAGTGAAATTTTCATGACGTGGGACCTTTAAGCAAGACGGCGGCAGTCGGCAGTGGCGAAACAATAATGTGTGTGCTGATACCACCGCACCAAATTCTGTTCTCAACTTAACACTTCCTAGTTTCTTTAAATATCTATGTTACTTTTCAAAATCAACATTAACAATGCTTCACATGGGTATGAATACGTCACTTTTAAAGCTTCCTGTTTCTACTGTTATTTTCATACAAGCAATGTAGCAATTAAAAGGATATTTTCTTTAAACGGAGTCCGCCACAATGTTCACTCCACATAAAACGCCACTTCATCGATTTTAACACACTTTACGAAGAACAACAAGGACAAGTACAGCATCTTTTGTAACTGCATATTCTCTGGTCTAGCTCAGCTAAAAACACAGAATTAATCAGCGGTGTGGAGATAAGCCTGGCAATGTGAGACTACCGGTATGCTAACGTTACTGACAACGTTATCTTCACTTGACCTGATCAACTGACTTTAGTAGTTCACATAGCCGACACTTGACTGTCCTGCGGTTAAAGGAGACCTATCATATAGCATTTTCAGTTTCATACTTGTATTTTATGTTTGTACTAGAACTTGTTTAGATGCTTTAATGTTAAAAAAACAAACACTTTATGTTGTTCATACTGCCCATGGCTGCTGCACCTGTATTCAACCTCTGTCTGAGACGCTCTGTTGGAGCGCCTGTCTCTTTAAGACCCCCTCCTGAAAAAGCCCAGTCTGCTCTGATTGGTCAGCATTTTCGCATCTCCAAGTCTCCGAATCTGTGCTCCGCTATCACTGTCTTGGTACAGTCGGTGTCTGGCTGCAACGGAGTATATAGCAGGACTTTGTAATGTGAAAAAACACCAATTAATCTTCCAAACCAAATATTACACAACCGGACACATTTCAGCTGTAACGTGACCCTAAATTGGGGGGAAATTAATGATATTGGCAGCCAAGATTACAACTTTCCCTGACTTAAGGCTGTTTTATGCTTCTGTGTCAACTCCACGCCGTAGCTACGGCGTCGTGACCCTTTCAGAGTTCTGCGTCGGGGTTGCTTTGCATCGCGGTGCATTTCACCGCCATAACGCTAGGGGGCGATAAGTCTGAGGTTATTTGCGAGGTGTCTGCCAGCACAACTGCCCACAAAGTACTGCCTGCTGGCGAAGTGCATATTTCAAAACATTACTGACATATAGCCACTTTACAGACGGATAACCCCGTCATTGTAACCAAAATATGTCTGAGTTTATTTGCAAAGCTTATGTCAGTGAACTAGCATGTTGCTACTCCCCACAGTAGGCTGCTTGAAACACCGACTATCAACACACACGACGAGTTGACCAATCACATTCCTTGCAGTCTGCGCAAAGTTACAAATGTTTGGAGGTGCACGTCGAGCTACGGTGGAGGGCTCGGAGAGGGCCGCGGCGACGCAGAGGGGTCTGCGGGGGTACGCCATCGATTTAACGCAGAAGCATAAAACAGCCTATAGCATGTAGCTACATGAGACAATGTAAACACTGCAGTGGCCTGCCTTTAGCAGATGACCAATCACAGAAAACCAGGTCGGTATGACATGATACGTGAACTAACCACAGACTGTTGACTCGTTCATGGTGGTGCATCTCTAAAGAATGTATATAGGTGAAACACAATGGATACGAATATGTAGGATTTTTCAATGTGATATCATGACTTTGCGTAAACATGCACGCCACTTTCCTAAAGCCAAGTGGCGTGTTATCTGTACACATTTTGAGCTATCCGTGTGTATGTCTACCGTGTATACAGTGGAGGGCAGTCTGAAACATCACAGCGTAAACATACACGCCACTTTCTAAAGCCACGTTTAAAAGGCGTGTTATCGCAAGGCAATGGTTGGGTTTAGGAAAGGTGACACGTGGGTTGGGTTTAGGAAAAGAACAAACGTGAAAAGGAAACATCACACGCGGGACGCGAAGGAAACGTGACACGCGGGACACAATCCCCGGTCTCCTGGGTGATAGTCCTGTGTTTGACCCATCCTCCCCCCCGACCAACCTCCCTATGCGGATTTTCACCCTTTCATACTACTCCCTACAGCGACAATTCACACGCAATTGCAAGGTAATGTAAGTCAATGGAGGCCAAACGGCGTTGATAAACATGCTAAAAAGCGAGTATGTGTCTTGATACGAATTGGCGTGTCATACATTCGCCACTTCATGAGATCAGTCTGGATTTTTCTACAGACTTTCCTGTTCTTACATCACAGTGTCTGCTATTGCTGTTTAGAAGCCAGCAAGCCTGAGTGGTTAAAGCAGCGACTGTAAAAATGTGGAATGGTATTATTTCCTATACATTCTTTGCAATAAAAAGCCACCATATTATTTTGTAATTTTAAATTATTTTGTTGTGAAGCAGCAAACTCAGAACATGTTGGGTCTTCATCAGTAGTAACTTACACTGGCTCCTATGAGCTCTGCTCCCTCAGATGCTTCAATAAAACAAATAATAAAGACAAATACTGGCTAAATATATCACAGTGAATTGTAATAAATGTGTTAAATTCAATATGTAAGTGGAATTAAACATATCAAAGTGAGATTTTATGAAATAAATTAAGATATGTAATGACAGTTTTGATTTTTCACACTTTTTGTCCTCAGAAGATCCGTTTCTCTGCTCCATCTGTCTGAATGTGTTCACTGATGCAGTCACCATACCATGTGGACACAACTTCTGTAAAACCTGCTTTACTGATCACTGGGATATTAATTATCCCAACAGTGTCCCACCCGTGGAAAGGCTTTCAACACGAAACCTGAGCTGCAGGTCAATACTTTGATCTCTGAGATGGCTGCTAAGTTCAGACGGTCAGATAAACGGAAACCAAAAGAAGTTCCCCGTGACGTCTACTCAGGAACCAAACTGAAGACCTGGATGTTCTTACTTGCATGTCTGATGATTGTCTTCATGGCCTGGATGGTTTCAGACCAAAAACCGTCTGAAGGCTTCATCAAAGATCGGAAACAGGGAATCTCTGAGCCGAAGAAGAGAAACGCTGAGGTGGAGCAGCTCTATGTGGCTCAGCAGGAGAAACTCAGGAAACAGAAGAACCTGCTCCCTGAGTCTGATCTGAAGAGGGTCCAGCAGTATGAAGTGGATGTGACTCTTGATCCTGATACAGCATATCCCTACCTCATCCTGTCTGATGATGAAAAACAAGTTAAACATGGTGATGTGTGGAAGAATCTCCCAGACAATCCAGAGAGATTTGATACTTGTGTTATTGTCTTAGCAAAGCAGAGTTTCTCTTCGGGAAGATTTTATTACGAGGTTCAGGTTAAAGGGAAGACTTCATGGGATTTAGGAGTGGCCAGAGAGTCGGTCAGCAGGAAGGGACTTATTATACTGAGCCATCAGAATGGCTACTGGGTGATAGGGTTGAGGAATGAAAATGAGTACCTCGCTGCTGCTGGCCCTGCTGTCCGTCTGTCTCTGACGTCTCGGCCTCAGAAGGTGGGGGTGTTTGTGGATTATGAGGAGGGTCTGGTCTCCTTTTATGACGTTGATGCTGAAGCTCTTATCTACTCCTTCACTGGCTGCTCCTTCACTGAGAAACTCTACCTATACTTTTATCCCGGTCCTATTTATGAGGGTGGTAAAAACTCTGCCCCTCTGATCATCTCTCCTGTCAGTCACTGAGATCAACCATTTCGGCAAAGGAAGGACAGTCACTGCTGACTTCATTAATGTGTTGACTGAGTTCATGGACTGAGGATGGGAGGAGGAGTCAGCAGAATCTTAGTCAGTATATTCTGTATTAAAAATCTGAATTCGGTGCATCCCTAGTTCATGCTGCTAGAACAGAGGGTGAAGTGTTAATGGCCCATCAAAAAAATTAAAGGATACAGGCACTCTTATTGGGTAACATGCAAGAAAACATTTCACCCTAAACATTGCAGTATAGCTGACAGCCGTAGCTTTTGAGCAGAGAAGCAAGATTTGTGGTTACCGAGGTAACTTCAGGTCTCACCCAGGATTTTGTGTATCACGACGGTGGGTAACTTGTTACCGAGTTACATCGCCGAGAACAGTAAATTAATATTTTTTTCAGTCTATATCAACTAGTAAATATGACAAGACAGCAAAACATCTTTTTAATTCATAATATAATTTGGCTATAATGTATGTAAAATGACCACTGTAGGAACATGGTTATATAGGCTTTAACCTTTGAAATAAGCCACATTTTAACCACGCATGGGTAAAATAAACAAATGCAGGCCTAATTAAAGGCTAAATTACAATAACTAAATATACTAATTAAACTAACTAAACACACACTAACTAGAGACTGGAGAACAATTACTACAGTAGGCTATAACTACTGTATAATAGACATCATTGACTTGGAATGAACTGGATTTGCTACGTGTCCCTGGGGGATATCTTCAGTGTGGTAAAGCTTCATTCAGTGGTGTAGTCTACGTGATACGCAGGTATACGCAGTATACCCACTAAGAAAGCTCCAGGATTTCCATATACCGACTTAAAAATGCCCATTGACCCACAACAACATACTTTCCATTATATTTCTGATATATTTTGAATTGTCATCTGTGTTTTTCTTCTTCACATAGGCTAAATAAAGGGATTTCCTCCGTAAATTGGTGCACAAAAGGGTATCAAAATACAGGAAATGAAGTCGTTGATGCTCAAAACTTCACTGGACCCCCCAGCAAAATTACGAAACCCACTATGGCCAAGACCCATTGGCGTGGCCATAGTGTGTGTGTGTGTGTGGGGGGGGGGGGGGCTGGAAGTGAACTGGAGATTGGGAAGCAACCAGTTTTCTGGCTTGGAGGGGAACATTTAGATGGCTTCATCTGTATAACCAATTATTTGGTGATCTATCTTGTATTTAATTTTAAAATGCTGTGTATTTTCCCTTTTTCTATTTTCCCTTTTTCTGTCATTTCTTTTATTTTAGTCTGTCAAACAGTGAGCCTAACTTTGTATTCTTATGAAGGCATCAAAGATACAGTATGTTTCTGCAAATCTTTCATTTTTGCTGTGTTGTCTGTTTGTACTTGTCTGTTCTTTTGGCTGCTGTACACGCTGTAGAAGAAAGAAGAGGAAACAAAAGTGTATCTTGTTTTCAATCTATGTTACAATGCCCTCACAGAGCTGCACTGAGAGGAGGAATGTCACATTTCCTGAAATGCAGGTGAAAGTTTGTCTGAGTGACAGCAGAGCTGCAGTCAAGACAAGTCTCTCCGCTTCTCTCGAAAGAAACATTCAACTGAATCCAGCAGCTTTTTCTCAACAACAGCCGAATCTCCGCCAAACACTGGTGAGTACACTGAGACTAAATGCACACATGAATGCAGGCTTGGTTCGGTAACCTGTCCATTAAATTAAAATCACAACTTGATAAAAAGGGATGGAAAAATAATTGTCCAAATGCCACCAACTCCTCTTCAGGAGCTCTTCAAGCTGGCGGAGAGGAAACAGGATCTCAAAATCACCCACGACAAAATCACATCTTGAATAGTGAGTATGAGCTGATGCCTTCAGGCAGAAGGTACAGGTTACCAAACTGCAAGCTTAACAAGGTATAAATTCTCATGTGTGCCGCTTTCAATCAAATTAATAAATAATAAGAGATAAGGTGTGTGTGTGTGTGTGTGTGTGTGTGTGTGTGTGTGTGTGTTGGCTACAGTGATGTATTTGTGACTACTACTACTAAATAATATTTGTAGTACTTACCATTATGGTTATAGGATGTGCAATGCCTGATAGGGTACTGGTGCAATATTTTATATATGCTATGTTATATTTGACATGGTATTATGCAATTGGGCATTGTGCAATACAGAAGTTATTGACTACAGCATGAGTTAACGAGAAATGTGCAATCTTCATCAAAATGTGCAATACGAAGGGGAGGATGTGTTGGGGGCTCTCTTCTGTTCTCTGTGATTGTGAGGAAAGGTGTGTGTGTGTGTGTGTGTGTGTGTGTGTGTGTGTGTGTGTGTGTGTGTGAGGTTTATTAGATGTTCATTGAAGCATTGGATGAGATAATGTATGATTGTGTTTCTATGTAGCTTAACTGTATGTTTATTGTGTGTTCATGTGTCACCATTTCGTTTCTCTCGAATGCCCAAGATAAATTCCTCCTACTGCTAGGAGACAATAAAGGCTTATCTTATCTTAAGAATGTATTGATTATAAAGGTGGATAAGTGTTGTTTTACAAATTAAATAACTGTGACACACTTTGGTAAGCAGCCATGAACTTCAAACTCTTTACTCTCAGCCTCACCTTTAAATAGTTAAATTGTGATCCCGACTGGTCCTGGCTAACCGTGGCTAACGCCGCCGTGCTAACTGCTAGCTAATGTTACCGGAGGAGTAGGCAAGCAGCCACGGTTGTTTACAACGTGTAGCCTGTTCAGCGGCCGTAGCTGACAACGGTGTCACAATATGTGACACGATAAATACTTTCAAAGTACTTATGTTTAAAAATACAAAAATACACAGAGCTAAAGGACCGTAGCCCCACCGAGAGGAAAAGTCACGCCACTAACCACCTGTGTAAAACAAATTTCTCCCCCGCGCCATGATGTCAACTCAGATGGATTCTGATTGGCTGCCAGTGTTTCTATCATTCATAAAATCACTCTGAAAGTGATCTCAACGATATCGTTCTCCACAGTTTTTATGAAACAAATAATCAAAAGAAATGTAATAACAGTTTTGTTTTTTCTCACTTTCTATCCTCAGAGTGTCGATATGTCTGCTGCCAGCAGTCTGCTGACTGAAGATCAGTTTCTCTGCTCCATCTGTCTGGATGTGTTCACTGATACAGTCACCATACCATGTGGACAAAACTTCTGTAAAGCCTGCATCACTGATCGCTGGGATGTTGATCTTTCCTATCAGTGTCCCAACTGTAAAGAGGTTTTCAACATGAAACCTGAGCTGCAGGTCAATACTTTGATCTCTGAGATGGCTGCTAAGCTCAGACATTCAGCTCAACTGATACCAGAAGAAGTTCCCCGTGACGTCTACTTAGGGTCCAAACTGAAAACCTGGATGTTCTTCCTGTGTCTGATGTGTGTCTTCATGGCCTGGATGGTTTCAGAACAAAAGAAACATGATTTTGTTCTTCTGAAAGAAGAATATGAAGAAAAGAAGATTGAGCTGTGCAAGACACAGGCTGAAATTCTGCAGATGATCCAAAAGGAGATCAAACACTCAATGGAGCTCAGTAAGGAAGACACAAACAGACAGATGTTAACTCTGAAGGAGTCCTTCGAGAGAAGCCAGGCCGAGCTCATCGAGACGATCAAAGAGAAACAGAAAACGACAGAGAAACTGGCTGAAGGCTTCGTCACAGAGCTGGAACAGGAAATCTCTGAGCTGAAGAAGAGAAACACTGAGGTGGAGCAGCTCTATGTGGCTCAGCAGGAGAAACTCAGGAAACAGAAGAACCTGCTCCCTGAGTCTGATCTGAAGAGGGTCCAGCAGTATGAAGTGGATGTGACTCTTGATCCTGATACAGCACATCCTAGACTCATCCTGTCTGATGATGGAAAACAAGTTAAACATGGTGATGTGTGGAAGAATCTCCCAGACAATCCAGAGAGATTTGATATTTGTGTTATTGTCTTAGCAAAGCAGAGTTTCTCTTCAGGAAGATTTTATTATGAGGTTCAGGTTAAAGGGAAGACTGCGTGGGATTTAGGAGTGGCCAGAGAGTCGATCAACAGGAAGGGACAAATCCTACTGAGCCCTCAGGAAGGTTACTGGACGATATGGTTGAGGAATGACAATGAGTACAAAGCTCTTGCTGGCCCTAGTGTCCTTCTGTCTCTGAAGTCTCGGCCTCAGAAGGTGGGGGTGTTTGTGGATTATGAGGAGGGTCTGGTCTCCTTTTATGACGTTGATGCTGAAGCTCTTATCTACTCCTTTACTGGCTGCTCCTTCACTGAGAAACTCTACCCATTCTTCAATCCTGAACCTCACTATGGTGGTAAAAACTCTGCCCCTCTAATCATCTCTCCTGTCAGTCACTGAGTAGAACAACCATTTGATTTTCTAGATTCACTTTCATTTAATGTAATATATGTATATTTACTCGTGATGTTTGGTGTACATATACTCAGGCTTTTAACTCAGGGGGAGTGTGCAATATATTGGTGTATACTGCAGGGTATCATGCAATATTCTTGGTGTGTATGTTCTGAGTGTATGGATCTGTGTGTTACTGCATGTTAACTGTAGTTTGTTGGTACATGTATCCTGATATGTGGTGTGTAAACAGGCTGTGTGCTGTCATCTGTGTTATCTCGAATGCCCAAGACAAATTGATCTTGAGGGAAACAATAAAGGCTTATCTTACCATATCAGATTTTTCTTGAAATGTTTTTCACATTTGCTTCTTACTACAACACACAGATTTGAACAGCAGTGAATTAATTGTATTTTATGATAAAATGTAATCCTACTGCTTGGTAAATTTCATATACAGAAATCTAAATTTGCCAAGTCTTCATTTTTTTTTACTTAAATACTCTAAAACATATAAATAATAAGAAAATAAGTGTATCTACCCTTCATTATTATAAACAATTATTTGTTTTATTCTAATATTTAATTTAAAATGCTGTTTATTTAATGCTTTTCTACTTTTCTGTCATCTCTGTTATTTATTTTAGTCATCTGTGTTTTTGACGTTATGTGAAATCTATGATGTCTAACTTTGTACCATTCTTAATAAAGTAACAACAGGCAAACAGTGAGCTAACTTTGGATTCTTAAAAAAGGCATTTAAGAGACTGTATGGTCCAGCAAATCTATCATTTTTGTTGAGTTGCAACAATCCCAAGTTTCAATTCATATTTCTTAAGAATATTCACTCACTTGTAGGCTACTTGCAGTCATTCAAAATCACACTTAGGTATATATGCCCACAGTATACATCCTATGTGTAAATGATCAGAACAGTTACTGCACCGGGTGGCAGCGTGAAAATATTTTTTCTAAAATAGCACAATGGACTGAGGATCGGAGGAGGATTCGGTATTCGGTTTCGGCAGAATCTTAACCAGTGGATTTGCTAGTCGGCCGAACCCCAAAAATATGGATTTGGTGCATCCCTAGTTCTTGCTGCTAGAACAGATGGGTGAAGTGCTAATGGCCCATCAAAAACACTCTTATTGCCTAACATGCAAGAAAACATTCACCCTAAATACTGCAGTATAGCTGACAGTTGTAGCTTTTGAGAAGAGGCCTTTACTACGAAGCAAGATTTGGGGTTATCGAGGTAACTTCAGGTCCAACCCAGGGTTTTGTGTAACACGACGGTGGGTCACTTGTTACTGAGTTACAACGCCGAGAACAGTGACTTAATATTTTTATCTGTCTATATTAACTAGTAAAGATGACAAGACAGAATTTAATTTGGCTATAATGTATGTAAAATGACCACTGTAGGAACATGGTTATATAGGCTTTAACCTTTGAAATAAGCCACATATTAACCACGCATGGGTAAAATAAACAAATGCAGGCCTAATTAAAGGCTAAATTACAATAACTATATAGACTAACTAAACTAGCTAATCACACACTAACTAGAGACTAGAGAGCAATTACTACAGTAGGCTATAGCTACTGTAAAATAGACATAATTGACTTGGAATGAACTGGATTTGCTACGTGTCCCTGGGGGATATCTTCAGTGTGGTAAAGGTTAATTTAATGTGCAATAAATGGTAGCTTAAGTCATTCACTACACTTTGTGAAGGAAGCGCCACCTCTTGGTGAAACCCTGTCAGTGAATGAAGGGGGGTGGTTACAGTGGCTTCTGGCTTGGAGGGGGAAATTTAGATGGCTTCATCTGTATAACCAATTATTTGGTGATCTATCTTGTATTGAATTTTAAAATGCTGTGTATTTTCCCTTTTTCTATTTTCCCTTTTTCTGTCATTTCTTTTATTTTAGTCTGTCAAACAGTGAGCCTAACTTTGTATTCTTATGAAGGCATCAAAGATACAGTATGTTTCTGCAAATCTTTCAGTTTTGCTGTGTTGTCTGTTTGTACTCGTCTGTTCTTTTGGCTGCTGCACACTTCCATTGTAGAAGAAAGAAGAGGAAACAAAGGCGTATCTTGTTTTCAATCTATGTTAAGGTATTTTTCAAAGAGGCAGGAACGCCTTCCTCACAGAGCTGCACTGAGAGGGGCAATGTCACATTTCCTGAAATGCAGGTGAAAGTTTGTCTGAGAGACAGCAGAGCTGCAGTCGAGACAAGTCTCTCCGTTTCTCTCGAAAGAGACATTCAACTGAATCCAGCAGCTTTTTCTCAACAACAGCCAAATCTCCGCCAAACACTGGTGAGTACACTGAGACAAAATGCACACAAGAATGTATTGCTTATAAATGTCAGACAATTGACGTTTTACAACTTAAATAACTGTGACACACTTTAGTAAGCAGCCTTGAACTTCAAACTCTTTCCTCTCAGCCTCCCTGTCTAAGGTGCAAATGTTAAAAAAACACTTTATTTTTCTTATACTGCCCATGGCTGCTGCATCTGTATTAAAAAAAGTTAAAACCAGAGCTTTCATTACAGTGTCAAATCTGTGGTATAAGGGGATTTTTTTCTAGAATACGTTTACCTCACTGTTTGAAGCTTTGGCAATGTTTCACATGAAAATCTGACATTGTAACATTATAGATATGACAGAAAATACAGAAAAGCATAATAGGTGACCTTTAAAGATGTGAACTAACCACAGACTGTTGGCTAGATCATGGAATCACGGCGGTGGATCGCTGCAGAATTTATATAAGTGAAACACAATGGAATTCTGCATTATTATTGCATACAAAATTCACGAATATGTAGGATTTTACTACAGACATTCTTCTCTTACATCACAGTGCTGCTATTGCTGTTTAGAAGCCGGCGAACCTGAGTGGCCAAAGCAGCGGCTGTATATTTCCTATACATTCTTTGCAATAAATGTCCCTGGTTATTTAGATATTTACAAGCTTTTGTCATGAAGCAGCAAACAAAGGAAATGTTGGGTCTTTATCAGCTGGCTCCTATAAGCTCTGCTCCCTCAGACGCTTCGATAAAACAAATAATAAAGACAAATACTGGGTAAATATATCACAGTATATTGTTATAAATGTGTTAAATTCAATATTGAAGTGGAATTAAAAATATTTAACCTGTCAAAGTGAGATTTTATGAAACAAATTAAAAGATGTCATTACAGTTTTGAGTTTTCAAATTTTTTGTCCTCAGAGTGCCGATATGTCTGCTGCCAGCTGTCTGCTGACTGAAGATCAGTTTCTCTGCTCCATCTGTCTGGATGTGTTCACTGATACAGTCAGCACACCATGTGGACACAACTTCTGTAAAGCCTGCATCACTGATCACTGGAATATTGATCTTCCCTATCAGTGTCCCAACTGTAAAAAGGGTTTTAGCACGAAACCTAAGCTACAGGTCAACACTTTGATCTCAGAGATGGCTGCTCAGTTCAGACAGTCAGCTCAACTGATACCAGAAAAAGTTCCCCGTGACGTCTACTCAGGATCCACAAAGAAGACCTGGATGTTCTTCCTGACATGTCTGATGTGTGTCTTCATTTCCTGGATGGTTTTAGAACAAAAGAAAGGCCAGGCCGAGCTCATCAAGACGATCAAAAAGAAGACAGAGAAACTGGCTGAAGGCTTCGTCAAAGATCTGAAACAGGAAATCTCTGAGCTGAAGAAGAGAAGCACTGAGGTGGAGCAGCTCTATGTGGCTCAGCAGGAGAAACTCAGGAAACAGAAGAACCTGCTCCATGAGTCTGATCTGAAGAGGGTCCAGCAGTATGCAGTGGATGTGACTTTTGATCCTGATACAGCACATCCTAATCTCATCCTGTCTGATGATGGAAAACAAGTTGAATTGAGTGATGTGAAGAAGAATCTCCCAGACAATCCAGAGAGATTTGATACTTGTGTTATTGTCTTAGCAAAGCAGAGTTTCTCTTCGGGAAGATTTTATTACGAGGTTCAGGTTAAAGGGAAGACTTCATGGGATTTAGGAGTGGCCAGAGAGTCGGTCAGCAGGAAGGGACTTATTATACTGAGCCATCAGAATGGCTACTGGGTGATAGGGTTGAGGAATGAAAATGAGTACCTCGCTGCTGCTGGCCCTGCTGTCCGTCTGTCTCTGACGTCTCGGCCTCAGAAGGTGGGGGTGTTTGTGGATTATGAGGAGGGTCTGGTCTCCTTTTATGACGTTGATGCTGAAGCTCTTATCTACTCCTTTACTGGCTGCTCCTTCACTGAGAAACTCTACCCATACTTTTATCCCGGTCCTATTTATGAGGGTGGTAAAAACTCTGCCCCTCTGATCATCTCTCCTGTCAGTCACTGAGATCAACCATTTCGGCAAAGGAAGGACAGTCACTGCTGACTTCATTAATGTGTTGACTGAGTTCATGGACTGAGGATGGGAGGAGGACTCAGCAGAATCTTAGTCAGTATATTCTGTATTAAAAATCTGAATTCGGTGCATCCCTAGTTCATGCTGCTAGAACAGAGGGTGAAGTGTTAATGGCCCATCAAAAAAATTAAAGGATACAGGCACTCTTATTGGGTAACATGCAAGAAAACATTTCACCCTAAACATTGCAGTATAGCTGACAGCCGTAGCTTTTGAGCAGAGAAGCAAGATTTGTGGTTACCGAGGTAACTTCAGGTCTCACCCAGGATTTTGTGTATCACGACGGTGGGTAACTTGTTACCGAGTTACATCGCCGAGAACAGTAAATTAATATTTTTTTCAGTCTATATCAACTAGTAAATATGACAAGACAGCAAAACATCTTTTTAATTCATAATATAATTTGGCTATAATGTATGTAAAATGACCACTGTAGGAACATGGTTATATAGGCTTTAACCTTTGAAATAAGCCACATTTTAACCACGCATGGGTAAAATAAACAAATGCAGGCCTAATTAAAGGCTAAATTACAATAACTAAATATACTAATTAAACTAACTAAACACACACTAACTAGAGACTGGAGAACAATTACTACAGTAGGCTATAACTACTGTATAATAGACATCATTGACTTGGAATGAACTGGATTTGCTACGTGTCCCTGGGGGATATCTTCAGTGTGGTAAAGCTTCATTCAGTGGTGTAGTCTACGTGATACGCAGGTATACGCAGTATACCCACTAAGAAAGCTCCAGGATTTCCATATACCGACTTAAAAATGCCCATTGACCCACAACAACATACTTTCCATTATATTTCTGATATATTTTGAATTGTCATCTGTGTTTTTCTTCTTCACATAGGCTAAATAAAGGGATTTCCTCCGTAAATTGGTGCACAAAAGGGTATCAAAATACAGGAAATGAAGTCGTTGATGCTCAAAACTTCACTGGACCCCCCAGCAAAATTACGAAACCCACTATGGCCAAGACCCATTGGCGTGGCCATAGTGTGTGTGTGGGGGGGGGGGGGGGGGGGGGCTGGAAGTGAACTGGAGATTGGGAAGCAACCAGTTTTCTGGCTTGGAGGGGAACATTTAGATGGCTTCATCTGTATAACCAATTATTTGGTGATCTATCTTGTATTTAATTTTAAAATGCTGTGTATTTTCCCTTTTTCTATTTTCCCTTTTTCTGTCATTTCTTTTATTTTAGTCTGTCAAACAGTGAGCCTAACTTTGTATTCTTATGAAGGCATCAAAGATACAGTATGTTTCTGCAAATCTTTCATTTTTGCTGTGTTGTCTGTTTGTACTTGTCTGTTCTTTTGGCTGCTGTACACGCTGTAGAAGAAAGAAGAGGAAACAAAAGTGTATCTTGTTTTCAATCTATGTTACAATGCCCTCACAGAGCTGCACTGAGAGGAGGAATGTCACATTTCCTGAAATGCAGGTGAAAGTTTGTCTGAGTGACAGCAGAGCTGCAGTCAAGACAAGTCTCTCCGCTTCTCTCGAAAGAAACATTCAACTGAATCCAGCAGCTTTTTCTCAACAACAGCCGAATCTCCGCCAAACACTGGTGAGTACACTGAGACTAAATGCACACATGAATGCAGGCTTGGTTCGGTAACCTGTCCATTAAATTAAAATCACAACTTGATAAAAAGGGATGGAAAAATAATTGTCCAAATGCCACCAACTCCTCTTCAGGAGCTCTTCAAGCTGGCGGAGAGGAAACAGGATCTCAAAATCACCCACGACAAAATCACATCTTGAATAGTGAGTATGAGCTGATGCCTTCAGGCAGAAGGTACAGGTTACCAAACTGCAAGCTTAACAAGGTATAAATTCTCATGTGTGCCGCTTTCAATCAAATTAATGAATAATAAGAGATAAGGTGTGTGTGTGTGTGTGTGTGTGTGTGTGTGTGTTGGCTACAGTGATGTATTTGTGACTACTACTACTAAATAATATTTGTAGTACTTACCATTATGGTTATAGGATGTGCAATGCCTGATAGGGTACTGGTGCAATATTTTATATATGCTATGTTATATTTGACATGGTATTATGCAATTGGGCATTGTGCAATACAGAAGTTATTGACTACAGCATGAGTTAACGAGAAATGTGCAATCTTCATCAAAATGTGCAATACGAAGGGGAGGATGTGTTGGGGGCTCTCTTCTGTTCTCTGTGATTGTGAGGAAAGGTGTGTGTGTGTGTGTGTGTGTGTGTGTGTGTGTGTGTGTGTGTGTGTGTGTGTGTGTGTGTGTGTGAGGTTTATTAGATGTTCATTGAAGCATTGGATGAGATAATGTATGATTGTGTTTCTATGTAGCTTAACTGTATGTTTATTGTGTGTTCATGTGTCACCATTTCGTTTCTCTCGAATGCCCAAGATAAATTCCTCCTACTGCTAGGAGACAATAAAGGCTTATCTTATCTTAAGAATGTATTGATTATAAAGGTGGATAAGTGTTGTTTTACAAATTAAATAACTGTGACACACTTTGGTAAGCAGCCATGAACTTCAAACTCTTTACTCTCAGCCTCACCTTTAAATAGTTAAATTGTGATCCCGACTGGTCCTGGCTAACCGTGGCTAACGCCGCCGTGCTAACTGCTAGCTAATGTTACCGGAGGAGTAGGCAAGCAGCCACGGTTGTTTACAACGTGTAGCCTGTTCAGCGGCCGTAGCTGACAACGGTGTCACAATATGTGACACGATAAATACTTTCAAAGTACTTATGTTTAAAAATACAAAAATACACAGAGCTAAAGGACCGTAGCCCCACCGAGAGGAAAAGTCACGCCACTAACCACCTGTGTAAAACAAATTTCTCCCCCGCGCCATGATGTCAACTCAGATGGATTCTGATTGGCTGCCAGTGTTTCTATCATTCATAAAATCACTCTGAAAGTGATCTCAACGATATCGTTCTCCACAGTTTTTATGAAACAAATAATCAAAAGAAATGTAATAACAGTTTTGTTTTTTCTCACTTTCTATCCTCAGAGTGTCGATATGTCTGCTGCCAGCTGTCTGCTGACTGAAGATCAGTTTCTCTGCTCCATCTGTCTGGATGTGTTCACTGATCCAGTCACCATACCATGTGGACAAAACTTCTGTAAAGCCTGCATCACTGATCGCTGGGATGTTGATCTTCCCTATCAGTGTCCCAACTGTAAAGAGGTTTTCAACATGAAACCTGAGCTGCAGGTCAATACTTTGATCTCTGAGATGGCTGCTAAGCTCAGACATTCAGCTCAACTGATACCAGAAGAAGTTCCCCGTGACGTCTACTTAGGGTCCAAACTGAAAACCTGGATGTTCTTCCTGTGTCTGATGTGTGTCTTCATGGCCTGGATGGTTTCAGAACAAAAGAAACATGATTTTGTTCTTCTGAAAGAAGAATATGAAGAAAAGAAGATTGAGCTGTGCAAGACACAGGCTGAAATTCTGCAGATGATCCAAAAGGAGATCAAACACTCAATGGAGCTCAGTAAGGAAGACACAAACAGACAGATGTTAACTCTGAAGGAGTCCTTCGAGAGAAGCCAGGCCGAGCTCATCGAGACGATCAAAGAGAAACAGAAAACGACAGAGAAACTGGCTGAAGGCTTCGTCACAGAGCTGGAACAGGAAATCTCTGAGCTGAAGAAGAGAAACACTGAGGTGGAGCAGCTCTATGTGGCTCAGCAGGAGAAACTCAGGAAACAGAAGAACCTGCTCCCTGAGTCTGATCTGAAGAGGGTCCAGCAGTATGAAGTGGATGTGACTCTTGATCCTGATACAGCACATCCTAGACTCATCCTGTCTGATGATGGAAAACAAGTTAAACATGGTGATGTGTGGAAGAATCTCCCAGACAATCCAGAGAGATTTGATATTTGTGTTATTGTCTTAGCAAAGCAGAGTTTCTCTTCAGGAAGATTTTATTATGAGGTTCAGGTTAAAGGGAAGACTGCGTGGGATTTAGGAGTGGCCAGAGAGTCGATCAACAGGAAGGGACAAATCCTACTGAGCCCTCAGGAAGGTTACTGGACGATATGGTTGAGGAATGACAATGAGTACAAAGCTCTTGCTGGCCCTAGTGTCCTTCTGTCTCTGAAGTCTCGGCCTCAGAAGGTGGGGGTGTTTGTGGATTATGAGGAGGGTCTGGTCTCCTTTTATGACGTTGATGCTGAAGCTCTTATCTACTCCTTTACTGGCTGCTCCTTCACTGAGAAACTCTACCCATTCTTCAATCCTGAACCTCACTATGGTGGTAAAAACTCTGCCCCTCTAATCATCTCTCCTGTCAGTCACTGAGTAGAACAACCATTTGATTTTCTAGATTCACTTTCATTTAATGTAATATATGTATATTTACTCGTGATGTTTGGTGTACATATACTCAGGCTTTTAACTCAGGGGGAGTGTGCAATATATTGGTGTATACTGCAGGGTATCATGCAATATTCTTGGTGTGTATGTTCTGAGTGTATGGATCTGTGTGTTACTGCATGTTAACTGTAGTTTGTTGGTACATGTATCCTGATATGTGGTGTGTAAACAGGCTGTGTGCTGTCATCTGTGTTATCTCGAATGCCCAAGACAAATTGATCTTGAGGGAAACAATAAAGGCTTATCTTACCATATCAGATTTTTCTTGAAATGTTTTTCACATTTGCTTCTTACTACAACACACAGATTTGAACAGCAGTGAATTAATTGTATTTTATGATAAAATGTAATCCTACTGCTTGGTAAATTTCATATACAGAAATCTAAATTTGCCAAGTCTTCATTTTTTTTTACTTAAATACTCTAAAACATATAAATAATAAGAAAATAAGTGTATCTACCCTTCATTATTATAAACAATTATTTGTTTTATTCTAATATTTAATTTAAAATGCTGTTTATTTAATGCTTTTCTACTTTTCTGTCATCTCTGTTATTTATTTTAGTCATCTGTGTTTTTGACGTTATGTGAAATCTATGATGTCTAACTTTGTACCATTCTTAATAAAGTAACAACAGGCAAACAGTGAGCTAACTTTGGATTCTTAAAAAAGGCATTTAAGAGACTGTATGGTCCAGCAAATCTATCATTTTTGTTGAGTTGCAACAATCCCAAGTTTCAATTCATATTTCTTAAGAATATTCACTCACTTGTAGGCTACTTGCAGTCATTCAAAATCACACTTAGGTATATATGCCCACAGTATACATCCTATGTGTAAATGATCAGAACAGTTACTGCACCGGGTGGCAGCGTGAAAATATTTTTTCTAAAATAGCACAATGGACTGAGGATCGGAGGAGGATTCGGTATTCGGTTTCGGCAGAATCTTAACCAGTGGATTTGCTAGTCGGCCGAACCCCAAAAATATGGATTTGGTGCATCCCTAGTTCTTGCTGCTAGAACAGATGGGTGAAGTGCTAATGGCCCATCAAAAACACTCTTATTGCCTAACATGCAAGAAAACATTCACCCTAAATACTGCAGTATAGCTGACAGTTGTAGCTTTTGAGAAGAGGCCTTTACTACGAAGCAAGATTTGGGGTTATCGAGGTAACTTCAGGTCCAACCCAGGGTTTTGTGTAACACGACGGTGGGTCACTTGTTACTGAGTTACAACGCCGAGAACAGTGACTTAATATTTTTATCTGTCTATATTAACTAGTAAAGATGACAAGACAGAATTTAATTTGGCTATAATGTATGTAAAATGACCACTGTAGGAACATGGTTATATAGGCTTTAACCTTTGAAATAAGCCACATATTAACCACGCATGGGTAAAATAAACAAATGCAGGCCTAATTAAAGGCTAAATTACAATAACTATATAGACTAACTAAACTAGCTAATCACACACTAACTAGAGACTAGAGAGCAATTACTACAGTAGGCTATAGCTACTGTAAAATAGACATAATTGACTTGGAATGAACTGGATTTGCTACGTGTCCCTGGGGGATATCTTCAGTGTGGTAAAGGTTAATTTAATGTGCAATAAATGGTAGCTTAAGTCATTCACTACACTTTGTGAAGGAAGCGCCACCTCTTGGTGAAACCCTGTCAGTGAATGAAGGGGGGTGGTTACAGTGGCTTCTGGCTTGGAGGGGGAAATTTAGATGGCTTCATCTGTATAACCAATTATTTGGTGATCTATCTTGTATTGAATTTTAAAATGCTGTGTATTTTCCCTTTTTCTATTTTCCCTTTTTCTGTCATTTCTTTTATTTTAGTCTGTCAAACAGTGAGCCTAACTTTGTATTCTTATGAAGGCATCAAAGATACAGTATGTTTCTGCAAATCTTTCAGTTTTGCTGTGTTGTCTGTTTGTACTCGTCTGTTCTTTTGGCTGCTGCACACTTCCATTGTAGAAGAAAGAAGAGGAAACAAAGGCGTATCTTGTTTTCAATCTATGTTAAGGTATTTTTCAAAGAGGCAGGAACGCCTTCCTCACAGAGCTGCACTGAGAGGGGCAATGTCACATTTCCTGAAATGCAGGTGAAAGTTTGTCTGAGAGACAGCAGAGCTGCAGTCGAGACAAGTCTCTCCGTTTCTCTCGAAAGAGACATTCAACTGAATCCAGCAGCTTTTTCTCAACAACAGCCAAATCTCCGCCAAACACTGGTGAGTACACTGAGACAAAATGCACACAAGAATGTATTGCTTATAAATGTCAGACAATTGACGTTTTACAACTTAAATAACTGTGACACACTTTAGTAAGCAGCCTTGAACTTCAAACTCTTTCCTCTCAGCCTCCCTGTCTAAGGTGCAAATGTTAAAAAAACACTTTATTTTTCTTATACTGCCCATGGCTGCTGCATCTGTATTAAAAAAAGTTAAAACCAGAGCTTTCATTACAGTGTCAAATCTGTGGTATAAGGGGATTTTTTTCTAGAATACGTTTACCTCACTGTTTGAAGCTTTGGCAATGTTTCACATGAAAATCTGACATTGTAACATTATAGATATGACAGAAAATACAGAAAAGCATAATAGGTGACCTTTAAAGATGTGAACTAACCACAGACTGTTGGCTAGATCATGGAATCACGGCGGTGGATCGCTGCAGAATTTATATAAGTGAAACACAATGGAATTCTGCATTATTATTGCATACAAAATTCACGAATATGTAGGATTTTACTACAGACATTCTTCTCTTACATCACAGTGCTGCTATTGCTGTTTAGAAGCCGGCGAACCTGAGTGGCCAAAGCAGCGGCTGTATATTTCCTATACATTCTTTGCAATAAATGTCCCTGGTTATTTAGATATTTACAAGCTTTTGTCATGAAGCAGCAAACAAAGGAAATGTTGGGTCTTTATCAGCTGGCTCCTATAAGCTCTGCTCCCTCAGACGCTTCGATAAAACAAATAATAAAGACAAATACTGGGTAAATATATCACAGTATATTGTTATAAATGTGTTAAATTCAATATTGAAGTGGAATTAAAAATATTTAACCTGTCAAAGTGAGATTTTATGAAACAAATTAAAAGATGTCATTACAGTTTTGAGTTTTCAAATTTTTTGTCCTCAGAGTGCCGATATGTCTGCTGCCAGCTGTCTGCTGACTGAAGATCAGTTTCTCTGCTCCATCTGTCTGGATGTGTTCACTGATACAGTCAGCACACCATGTGGACACAACTTCTGTAAAGCCTGCATCACTGATCACTGGAATATTGATCTTCCCTATCAGTGTCCCAACTGTAAAAAGGGTTTTAGCACGAAACCTAAGCTACAGGTCAACACTTTGATCTCAGAGATGGCTGCTCAGTTCAGACAGTCAGCTCAACTGATACCAGAAAAAGTTCCCCGTGACGTCTACTCAGGATCCACAAAGAAGACCTGGATGTTCTTCCTGACATGTCTGATGTGTGTCTTCATTTCCTGGATGGTTTTAGAACAAAAGAAAGGCCAGGCCGAGCTCATCAAGACGATCAAAAAGAAGACAGAGAAACTGGCTGAAGGCTTCGTCAAAGATCTGAAACAGGAAATCTCTGAGCTGAAGAAGAGAAGCACTGAGGTGGAGCAGCTCTATGTGGCTCAGCAGGAGAAACTCAGGAAACAGAAGAACCTGCTCCATGAGTCTGATCTGAAGAGGGTCCAGCAGTATGCAGTGGATGTGACTTTTGATCCTGATACAGCACATCCTAATCTCATCCTGTCTGATGATGGAAAACAAGTTGAATTGAGTGATGTGAAGAAGAATCTCCCAGACAATCCAAAGAGATTTGATATTTGTGTTCTTGTCTTAGCAAAGCAGAGTTTCTCTTCAGGAAGATTTTATTATGAGGTTCAGGTCAAAGGGAAGACTGAGTGGGATTTAGGAGTGGCCAGAGAGTCGGTCAACAGGAAGGGACAAATCACAGCAACTCCTCAGGAAGGTTTCTGGATTATAGTGTTGAGAAAAAGAAATGAATACTACGCTTATGCTGGCCATGCTGTCCATCTCTCTCTGAAGTCTCGGCCTCAGAAGGTGGGGGTGTTTGTGGATTATGAGGAGGGTCTGGTCTCCTTTTATGACGTTGATGCTGAAGCTCTTATCTACTCCTTCACTGGCTGCTCCTTCACTGAGAAACTCTACCCATTCTTCAGTCCCTGTCTTAATGATGGTGGTAAAAACTCTGCCCCTCTGATCATCTCTCCTGTCAGTCACTGAGATCAACTTTGATTTTCTAGATTCACTTTCATTTAGTCTAATACATGCATATTTACTGGTGATGTTTGGTGTACATATACTCAGGTTTTTTACTCAGGGGGAGTGTGCAATATATTGGTGTATACTGCAGGGTATCATGCAATATTCTTGGTGTGTATGTTCTGAGTGTATGGATCTGTGTCTGTTACTGAATGTTAACTTTAGGTTATTTGTACATCTTTCCTGATATGTGGTGTGTAAACAGGCTGTGTGCTGTCAAATAAAGGCTCATCTTATCTTATATTAGATTCTTAGCAATGTGTTTTTTTATGTAAATATTTTTTGAACAGAAGTGACATACAGGACTTGAATATTTAAATATTCAGCCTTTGTATTGAAAAAACTAGAACTGCAAGCAGTTATGACAGAGTCCAAGCCTCCCCGGCGCTAGTCGCCCCCGACAACCCACAGAGTCTAAGGCCTCTTTCACATTGGCTGTGTGGCGAGAGTGTGGCGTTTCTGCAGCTAACACGCTCACGCCATGCAGCCAGTGTGAAAGAGGCCTAAGAAAGTCAAACCCAAATTGCAACGACGACGAGGCAAAAGTCAGGAAATATCGCACCAAGTGTGAGCTGCAAGGTCTGTAGTAGATTGCAAATGCAAGCTTCCCATTTACATTATTTTAAACATCCATTCTAAAAGCATCAATGCATTTTTTGGGGGTGTAGTCAAAGAGCCCTTCATGAGATATAAACCTTTCGGATTTGTAGCGCCCCCTAATGGCCAATCTTCGCCAAATTTGTTCCAGAGCCTCAGAGTGGCATGGCAAACAAGAATCTTACATTGAAAGCATTTGCAGAGATAGTTGCTGAGTGTTTTGGTATATTAGCTATAAAAAAAAATTAATTTGCGCATTTTTTAACCAAAAAAAAATTCTTTGATAACTTTTTGTCATCCATCTGGAGATGCTATGGGCCAAGCTTACTTTACTGTCAAGTTTACTTTACTCCATTACTTTTAGCTACCTGTTTAAACTTACACACTCCTACTTAACTGCAACATGACAGTTGACTTAACGTTAATGTGTACATGTATCCTTTTAATCCACTCATCATTTTTATTTTTTCAAATTAGTTGAGCTACTCTACGATCTTTCCACGTATCCCCTGGCAATTGCAGAAGTAGCCCCCAGGGGTACACACACCCTTGGTTGGGAATCACTGTGTTACTGAACAGGAAGCCAAACAATCATCAATCAATCAAGGCTTCATTTATAGAACACATCTCTTCAAAGCTATAGTGTGTAATTTCTGTTTCCCCAATGAGGATTTCATAGCCTGGTTGACACCAGACCCTTCTCAGTTGTAACTGAGAAGGGTCTGGGCAACGTTCATTCACAGCAAATTTCCAAAGGGGCGTCACCAACAGACGCTCTTAAAATGCCTCTGGGCGCAATTGGATAGTCCTTCAACCAATCAGACCAGCAATCTGGGTGACGTAGCAGCGACAGCGGCATTGACGGGTTGCTGCGCTTCGGTGGCCGCCATGTTGAATGTCATCGTGTAAAGCCCGCCTCAACAGTTGTGATTGGTGCCTTGATTTGGAAAAATTGGAAATGGGCTTGAATGGGCTCTTGGCCAGACTGACCTGCAGAATAAGTGATTATCTTCGCTTGATCTTCTGCGTGTGAAAGTCACCAGATGCCACAATCTTCTGAACATAGTCATACTGAGAAATACAGGGAGAGATCTGTGGAGCTCATAGTCTTAACTAGCTTTGTCTCAACTCATTTAGCAATAGCTTGAATATAACGGATGTTCATTAATATATATAAAAAAAAAAGTTACGCACTAAAGCTTTAAATAAACGCAGATGTGTTGCTACGTTTACCAAAACATCGACAGTCAGCCAGGTGAGACGGTCACATCTCAGGGCGTAGGTTTTGTTTCAACATTGGAGGGGCACAGTATTAAGGCATGGATACCCAAACTGAGCCCGACGGGCTGGGCGGGGTTCTGACAGATATTTAGAAATTATGGTCTGGTTCGGGTCGGGCTCGGTCACATCAGCGCGATAAGGCATTTGTTGTGAAATGGTGCTGCTCCTTTAAGAGACCTCAGTGTGTGTGTAAAGTGGGCAGAAGAGAGACAGAGAAAGAGGAAGCAGACGTGTAGATGCGACCGGAGCAGAGTTGGTGGAATAAGTTTAAGTTTTGTAGCCAACAGTGTGTGTGAGGTGTCCGAGATAATCTCCAGACTGAAAGCCAAGTTCGTTCATCGTCTCACCAGAAACGGGATATAACCCTAACGTTATATAACGTCGACCCTGGAGGTAACCAGTCTCCCTGCGATCAGGAAAGGTTAACACATTTAACATTTTAAATTAAACAGATTATTAACGTGAGCTTGTTGACCCGTGTGAGCTAATGACCTCATCTGTTGACATTTCCGAATGCCTTCCTACAGCTGCTTAATAAAAGCTTTCACACAAACAAACGTACATGTGTCATTAGTATGAGAAAAAATTAGATTTTAACTGTGTCAGGCTCGGACTGGGCTCGGACAGAAAAATTTGGCCTGATCCGGACTCTTTACAGTATAACCGTGGGGTTTGGGGGGGTCCCCCCCTCGAAAATTTTGAGCGTCAAACATTGTCTGAAAACATCAGGAAACAGATTCACAGGTAAGAAGGATGTACATGTGTTTTGAGCCCCCTGAGAGTGGGTTGTCTTTCATATTTTTTTTGCGGTGGAGAAATGTACCTCTTTTAAATATTTGGGGGGGACATATCCCCTGCATCCCAACCCCCCGCCCCCCCAAAATCTACACCTATGGTCACTTGTGTACCTGTGGTGTGGTTCAGCAGGTGTCGCTGCACCTCAGAGGGGGTGGGGTTCGACCCGAGGCATCGCATCACTGTGATCAGCTCCCGGGCTTCGATCTTCCCCTTCCGCTGGCGGTCGTACAGAGAGAAGCACTCCTTAAACTCTGCAACACACACGCACGCACACACACACACACACACACACACACACACACACAGACACACACACACACACACACACACACATAGACGCACGCAGGCACACACACACACACACACACACACACATAGACGCACGCAGGCACACACACCAACACACAGACACATGCACACACACACACACACACGCACACAACCACGCACACACACACACACAGACATACACACACACACACACACACACATACACACATAGACGCATGCAGGCACACACACCAACACACAGACACATGCACACACACACGCACGCACACAACCACGCACACACACACAGACACACACACACACATACACACACACACACACACACACAGAGACAGACACACGCATGCACGCACACAGACACACACAGACACAAACTCTAACATGAGATGGAAGAATCTTGAAAGTTCAAAGATTATAAGCACACAGATGAAAGCTATTTTTTAATGCTTTAGTACAGACAGCGGATGTCACATTATCATATCATTAACAACAAAGTATTCAAGAAGTTCTCATCCAGTTTCCAGATTATCCTTCATGATTTTTTTTTTACAAATAAAAGTCAAATTATAAAGATGTCAGAAAATCAATGTGTCTGTGATTTGGCGGGGTTGCATATCATTTTTTCAAGCTTTATGTTTCCTGTGCGTCTTTTTGGTCCCACAGCTCTATGTTCCCACAGCCCTATGTTCCCACAGCCCTATGTTCCCACAGCCCTATGGTCCCACAGCCCTATGGTCCCACAGCTCTATGTTCCCACAGCCCTATGTTCCCACAGCTCTATGTTCCCACAGCCCTATGGTCCCACAGCTCTATGTTCCCACAGCTCTATGTTCCCACAGCCCTATGTTCCCACAGCTCTATGTTCCCACAGCCCTATGTTCCCACAGCTCTATGTTCCCACAGCCCTATGTTCCCACAGCTCTATTTTCCCACAGCCCTATGGTCCCACAGCTCTATGTTCCCACAGCCCTATGTTCCCACAGCCCTATGTTCCCACAGCTCTATTTTCCCACAGCCCTATGGTCCCACAGCTCTATGTTCCCACAGCCCTATGTTCCCACAGCCCTATGTTCCCACAGCCCTATGTTCCCACAGTCCTATGTTCCCACAGCCCTATGTTCCCACAGCCCTAAGTTCCCACATTTTCTAAGATTTGTTTTCCAAAATTAGGCCCTATGATCCCATATTTCCTTTTCCATAAGTTTGTATCAGATTGTATCCCCCTTTCTCCCAATTTGGTAGCCAATTACACCCAACCTATCATCCAGTAGCAATGGACTACAGATGGAATGTAACCCTAACCCTAACATAGGGCCTAATTTTAAGAAATATCTTAGAAATGTGGGACCATAGGGCTGTGGGAACATAGAGCTGACCCCGTCCTTTTATCCTCTCGCGAAGACGGATAAGGGATCGCAGGGATGATAGGGTACGCGCGTCTGGTAACCTCTACCGGGTCTGTCCCAAAAAGATATGGAACCCCGACCCAAGCGCGGTGCGGATGCCTCGCCCTGGCCGTCCACCACGGCCGTCCTCCGCCTCCGGGTAGCCAACTTTCCTGGGACAGATAAGTCTGTAAATTTGAGTAAAAGCAGGCTTTTCTCATGGGGGGGGGGGGGGGGGGGGGGGGGGTAATTTCTAAATCACACGAGTAAGTCCGTGCAAATAGGGCTTAATGGTACATTATATGTACGTCATTGTGTGACTTTGGTGTTTTAAAGGGTTAGTTTTAGATTCACCAACGTCACACAACAACACAATCTAACTAACCGATGGAGGCAGCGGTACAGCAGCAACTCCTGTGTTCTACGAGGTAAAATTACTTTTTGTCAAAGGAGTCTGTTGGCTTTGAAGACAGAAGAGATAACGGCTTCAGTTCCTTATCATAAAGGGCTGTCTGACAGCAAGGTAAAGCGAGGAAAATATTCTAAATATGGCGTCTACTTAAACAGATATAGATGTTTTTAGGTGCTGCACTCGTCCACAGCAGAACATTGCTTAGCTTCCGTGTCGGTACTCCTGCCTGCTTCTCCAAAATCTATTATTCAGGGATTACAAAAACATGTTCTGCTGTTGAACTCTACAATATCACAGACACAATAGCTCCTCTCATTGCTTTCCAGCAGAGACAATACTCTGAATGAATGTGTCCTCATTAGGCTAAACACTGTGTTCAGATAGAGACCCTTTGTATTTAATCACATTAGCAGGCGCCCAACAGGACACTGCGTGAATCTGCTCAGCAGGAACAGGAACAAGTGCTGCTTTGTAGGGACGCAGGCACTCGGAACACTCTGCCGTCTGATTAAATACCAGCCCCGCTGCCGTGTTTGTCTGCGACAAAGAACATATGAGAAGCCACCAAGGCCAAAATGTAATACTTTTGACTTGCACATACATATATTCTGGTACTAAACACTTGCACACGTATATATTTATGTGCAAGGGAAGTATATATTTATGTGCAAGTGGTTAGTACCAGTATATATATGTGTGTGCAAATGAAGTATATATGTATGTGCAAGGGAAGTATATATGTATGCGCATTTGAAGTATTTACGTATGTATGTGCAAGTGAAGTATAAATGTTTGTGCAAGTGAAGTATATATGTATGGTCAAATTAAGTATATATGTATGTGCAAGTGAAGTATATATTTATGTGCAAGTGGTTAGTACCAGTATACATGTATGTGTAAGTGAAGTATATATGTATGTGTAAGTGAAGTATATATGTATTTGCAAATGAAGTATACATGTATGTGTGAGTGACGTATTCAATTCTGGCCTAGGCGGCCTCTCATAGAGTAATCTCATTTAAAAACTCAGAATTTGTTCCCTGTGCTGCCAAAAATCGAAACAAACGATTCCACAAAAAGTATCCATCATGTGAAAAGCGTCTGTTTTTTTTCCACCGACTGGAAACGGTTCTCTACAAAGCTTGTGTCAGTTTCCACCCAGCTGCGATGTGAAATGTACGAGAGTCTTACCATTAATCTGATCCTGTGTCAGGAACTTCGCCTGGGATGAAAGCAGAAAAAACATCACCAGTCAGCGTTGAAAAGGCAGAAAATAGGTTACAGGTGAAATCTGTGTGACAAACGGTGTGAAGCTTCAAAGAGTAATTTTCTCACCATTGTTGCTGTGTGGCTGTGTTGCTGTGTTGCTGTGTGGCTGTGTGTGTGTGTGTGTGTGTGTGTGTGTGTGTGTGTGTGTGTGTGTGTGTGTGTGTGTGTGTGTGTGTGTGTGTGTGTGTGTGGGCGGCCGGTGTGATCTCTGCCGGCTGATACTCGGCTGTCAGGAAACTGATCCAGGCTGCTGTAAGATGAGGAACGTAATGGAAGTGGATGGAGGATCCTGGCTGGGACTCAGTGAGGAGGGAAGGTATGAGGGGCAGGACACGCCTCTGCTGACATGTTCACAGGTGATATCAGAGGTGTAGATTTCAGGGGTGGGGACAATATTTAGAAGAGGTGGATTTGTCCTACCTCAAAAAATATGAAAGACAACCTACTCCTGAAAAAGCTCAAAACGTTGCAGCTTCTGGCTTTACCAAGATCCCGTTCTCTCTGAGTAATGTTGTTGACTGTTGAGATGTACATTACATGATTCCTAAAAGCAACCCGGGAACACTTGTGATGTTTTAAATATGCAGAGAAAACAACACAGGAGAATAATAATTTCCTTTAGGGATGCACTGAATCCAGATGTTTGGGGTTCGGCTGAATCCTGAATCCCCTGGTTGAGATTCTGCTGAGTCCTCCTCCCATCCTCAGTCCATGAACTCAGTCAACACATTAATGAAGTCAGCAGGGACTGTCCTTCCTTTGCCGTACCTGAAGTTACTGCATTCTGGCTGCTGTCTGTAGATTCCTTCATCACAACTCGTCTTCTTCCAGATGTTTGATACCAGATGTTGTAACAGCGGTGATGTTGTGTATTGTTTAGGGTCCTCGCCACCACCAGACTAATCAGCATTGCAGATTGAACATGTAGCTGGACTTGAACGGCCTTCTTTTGACTGAAAGTGCTGCCAAACATCACTTTTTCTGCTCACCAGTTCCATTTCCACTTCCTCACAGCCTGCTGCATTGAACGCTCCACCTACGTTAACACCTTCCCGTAATCAACGGCGCCGTCATTACGGCGACCAGCGTAGCGCGCGGAGTGCAAGCGTACGGTTCGGTTCAGTGGAAAGAAATTCTAATAATAATAATCCAATATTCAGCCAAATCCAAAGCCGAATCCTGGATTGGGTGCATCCCTAATTTCCTTTACATAATTAAAGACTTTTGCACCATAAATTGCTGAATAAAAATTCACCAGAATGCAGAAAATGAAGATCCGCCGGTTATAATGTACTGAGTCGACCAGCTGAGACGCAGCGACACCACCAGCTGGTTGGAGTCGAGCTGAGACGGGTCGGTTTGGACAGCTGAAACTTTTTCTGCAACGTTCTAATACGTGTAATTCGTGTCGGCGCAAATCTTTGGTCTGAACTGGGCTTCAGTTGTAGTATATGTTTGTATTATTTAGGTTTCAGAAGCATTCTTTGGACATGTATACCGTGCATTCAGAGTCTGCGTCTTAATCTGGGTTTTTACTGCAGATTGTGACAGTTTGCGGTCTCTTGCCTGTTTACGGCCTACGGTCAGCTCTGTGCGTTGCTATGGTTGTTGGACACAAACCAACTATGATTGCTTATATACATAGTCTTGTGGAGGGTAAAGTAATGTCCCCAGAAATTAATTCAGACCCTGGTCTCTGCGGACGAAACGTAATTAGTTCTTACGTCTCTGGGGAAAGTTCCTGCATTGGAAAATTGACTTGTACAAGCAGCCAAATAGGAAACAACACTGAAAACATACAGAGGCGTCAACAGACCGGTGTCAAAATCCAAAATCCAAAATCCAATATCTCTCTCTCTCTCTCTCTCTCTCTCTCTCTCTCTCTCTCTCTCTCTCTCTCTCTCTCTCTCTCTCTCTCTCTCTCTCTCTCTCTCTAGGCGCAACCCTGTCTCCTAGAAATTATGTTTTAAATAATGTTTTTCTGATAACGCTGTAGAGCTGTGACAGCAGAGTCACACAAACACATTGGTTAAGGTTCGGGGAAGATTATGTTTTCTTGTTAAATGTTAATTAAAACATACTTCAAGCCAGTGCTGACCTTTCTATGTACATATCTGATTAGGATTTTGCACTCACAGCACTTGGTTAAGGTTTGGAAAAGATCACAGTCTGCCTTAATTCAGGAAGTGGAAATGTTGGGACATGACATTTGAATTGACATTCAGCCGAATCCACAGTCTTTCCCCAACCTTGAAGGGGTTTTTGTGCCTTTGCTTTGGTGCTGGGAAGAGATCTGGACCTTGAAATCTATCAAATATGTCTGGTACCCTCTGTCCTAAAACGCGTGTCTGGATTTGATTAGGGCTGTCAATCGAATACAAAAGGTAATCGCAGAAAGTCTTGTACATTACTTGGTATTAATCACAAATTAATCACACATTTTAATGATCTTATCAACATGGGAGCAGACAAATATGCATGATTTATGCAAATGTTTATTAATATTGCAACAATCCGAAACAGTGACAAATGAGTGTGTACGCAAATAACTTCAGTACATGCAAGTGTTGTCGAGAGTAGTCTATATGGACGACTCATTTGAAGGTCCCATGGCATGAAAATTACACTTGATGAGGTTTTTTAACATTAATATGCGTTCCCCCAGCCTGCCTCTGGCCCCCCAGTGGCTAGAAATGGTGATAGGTGTAAACCGAGCCCTGGGTATCCTGCTCTGCCTTTGAGAAAATGAAAGCTCAGATGGGCCGATCTGGAATCTTCCCTTTATGACGTCATAAGGGGAAAGGTTACCTCCCCTTTCTCTGCTTTGCCCGCCCAGAGAATTTGGCCCACCCATGACAGAGAGAGAGAGAGAGAGAGACATCATGGCTCGAAAACAAGCGTAGCATGGCAGTTGGTCAAGGACACACCCCCACCCTCCACCTTGCCCCCCTCTCTCCTCCTCAATAGCATTTAAAGCTACAGACACAGAAATGGCACATCCTAAGGAGAGCTCATTGTGGGACTGGCTCTAGTGGCTGGAATTCTGCACCAAGGCTGAATTTCAGGAGACTTCAGATACAGTATTAGGGGACCACTAAGGTCTATATAAAGAGACTTCAGATACAGTATTAGGGGACCACTAAGGTCTATATAAAAGAGACTTCAGATACAGTATTAGGGGACCACTAAGTTCTATATAAAAGAGACTTCAGATACAGTATTAGGGGACCACTAAGGCCTATAAAGAGACTTCAGATACAGTATTAGGGGACCACTAAGGCCTATATAAAGAGACTTCAGATACAGTATTAGGGGACCACTAAGGTCTATATAAAGAGACTTCAGATACAGTATTAGGGGACCACTAAGGCCTATATAAAGAGACTTCAGATACAGTATTAGGGGACCACTAAGGTCTATATAAAGAGACTTCAGATACAGTATTAGGGGACCACTAAGGTCTATATAAAGAGACTTCAGATACAGTATTAGGGGACCACTAAGGCCTATATAAAGAGACTTCAGATACAGTATTAGGGGACCACTACGGCCTATGTAAAGAGACTTCAGATACAGTATTAGGGGACCACTAAGGCCTATATAAAGAGACTTCAGATACAGTATTAGGGGACCACTAAGGTCTATATAAAAGAGACTTCAGATACAGTATTAGGGGACCACTACGGCCTATGTAAAGAGACTTCAGATACAGTATTAGGGGACCACTAAGGCCTATATAAAAGCATCCAAAAAGCAGCATGTCATAGGACCTTTAAGGGATTGCTCCGGTGCCGCCGTAAATTCCGCCGGATGTCCGTCTCCTTCCTCGCTCTTTGTGTTGGCGTTCTAACCTCCGGTGGATTTGTGAGGACTATGGTTAACTGCTCCTCAGATCTCTGCAGGGTAAATCCAGTGGCACCGTGGCTCCGTCCAGCGCTTAGCGTCGCCCAAGATGATTGTGATTGGTTTAAAGGAGACATATTATGCTTTTCTGTATTTTCTGTCATAACTACAATGTTATAATGTCAGATGTATATATAATGTCATGTAAAACGTGGCCAAAACTGAGGTAAACGCATTTTAGAGAAATCCCGTGAGCTAAATGTTCAGATTTCCAACTATTCTGAACGCGCCGATTTCAACAGTCATCTTGGCTGCCAGTGTGGTTAACCTCTCCCTAGTTCGGGGTCAAAGTACTCCTGAATCATTTCTGGTTATGGAGTATTTGGTTTAAAAGCCTTATCTGCGATTTTTGACTGTAGAAAGTGCTGCTATACTCCATTAGTGTCCACTGCTAACTTTAATAGCTACATGCTAACGGCAGTAAACGTTCTTATCTCCGCTGTCAATTTGTTAAATTTACTTGACGGCTGAAACATGTCCGATTGGGAAGTGTTTGGTTCAGGAGGCTTTTACTGCGATTTTTGATGGTAGAAAGTGCTGCTTCATTCCGTAATCTAACGTTAGCCTACTGCTAAACATTAAGTAGCTGCATGCTAACGCCACCTAGCTGTAATCTTGGCGGCCAATGTTGTTCATTTCTCCCCAATTTCGGGTCACATTACTGCTGGGACATGTGTAGTATTTTGGTTTAGAAGCCTGCACCGCTTCCTGATTTCCCAAACTATGGAGCGGCCTGAGGCTCAAATAACAGGTAACGCGTGTTAATCGTGCGTCAAAATAAATTGTGAAAGGAATTTGCGTTAACTCGTCATTGACACGTTCATTTTGACAGCCCTAGTTTTTTTTTGTGACAATTGTGTCTAGAAAAAAGATAGCCAAGTCATTTGGATAAAGTTTTTGTTTTAAACTTTACATTATATGTAAAAAGTTATAGCTTTAGTGCAGGGCTTAAATCTCAGAGCTAGGACTTCATAATGTCACAACATATGCAATAGTTGTGATCATTTCACAAAGCCAACCACCACTGTTCTGCTCATCTACCTCATGTCTATATCAATCCTATAATTACAATATTGTTATTAATATATTACCATTGCACTGATCTGCCTTGCACTGTACTCATATTTAAATCCTAAAATCTCAATCTATTGACCAATATTGCTCTATTCCTTCCCTCTCTTTTGTATATTTTTTTGTAAAAATGTAAATTCTATGGTATTGTTATACTGTACACTATTCTCTTTATATTCTTACCGCCAACTCTGTTTTTATTCTTAATATGTTAAGTGTTGTACTTTGAGAGCAAAGATTACCGGAGTCAAATTCCTTGTTTGTCTACGCAAACTGGGCCAATAAAGCTGATTCTGATTTAGCATATCCCAATCAGTCTTGCCAATGTATGCATGATTTCAAAACGAGTCAGGCACGAATCTAACCAGCATGCATTGTGCGGCGATCGATTCTGCGCAGGCCTGGCTCATCTTAAACAAGCCTATAGTTTTAAAACCTGTCTAAACTCCGGTGTCATTTTCTTGATTCTGCTTTATTATGTAGTGTTTGTAAGAACCATTTAGAAGGCTGATTGATGTAGAAGGCGAGGGCGACATGTTCTCCTGCACGCTGGTCTATTTTCTGCTCCCGTGGGTGTAGAAATCGCTCTCTGTGCACCCTCAAAGCTGCTGACGTAGCACCGATGTACAATAATGTATAAAGACTGCAAGGCTGAAGTGAATAAACCTCAATGTTCCCTCCAACATGTTAATGACTCAGCTGCGATTCGCCACACGCCGCCAACGGTGAAAAAAACAACTTGCTGAACCATGAACAAAAACCGAAATATCAACAGGAGACAGAGGAGAGGAAACAAACTGCTGACCATTTGAATTACTTCAGTTGTATTCAGACCAACTTATTGGACATATTACGGTTGAATCTACAGAAGCACATTGCACTCACAAAAGAAACAAAATGAGACACCTTAACCCACAATTATGAGTTCCTATCTCGTAATTACTAGACAAAATCTCGCAATTATGAGAAAAGTTAAGGTATAGTTAACAATCATTGTTAAACTAGGCTACAGGATCAGACATGGGCAGAGCAGATTGCATTCTCTTTAATTTCCTTCTCGGTATGAGACACACACGCACTGCCTCAGGTGTATACCCAAAACACACACACACACACACACACACATACACTGCCTCAGGTGTATATCCACACACACACACACACACACACACACACACACACACACACACACACACACACACACACACACATACACATACACTGCCTCAGGTGTATATCCACACACACACACACACACACACACACACACACACACACACACACACACACACACACATACACATACACTGCCTCAGGTGTATATCCACACACACACACACACACACATACACAAGCACATATACTGGGAAATATTATATATATCTTATCTTTTCTTGTAATTATGAGAGAAAGTGTCTAATTTCGTTTCTTTTGTGAATGCAAAGTGCTTCCTTATGAAACAGACAAACTGCTGAAGGTTGATAGAAAACAGAAACATATATATATATATATATATATATATATATATATATATATATATATATATATATATATACATAATAAACTGAACATGTGGAATGAACACTGTTAATGTTGTCGGGTGTGGTCCAGGTAAAGTTCTGCCAGATGATCGATTCATTGATCCATATTTTCATATTCATAGCAATGTTCTCAAAGAAAAGGGATGAAAACATACACGAGTCTGAAGGAGGGGAAGCATTGGTATTCTTCTACCGGACAAAAGACAAACAAACACAAAGACAGCTACTGACCCTGATGCAAACTTAGGGCGTGTCGGCCCAACCCGTTCTCACTCCGAACTCGTAAAATACGGACGTTTGGCCAGTGGCTGTCAGCGTCAGATAGGACGTAAAAAACGACCTTCAGCGTGTGTGTAGAACGCACCGGGGAGAGCAGCAGCTACACGGCGTTTGAAGATGACGTAGCACTAAGAGCGACGGAAATCCGCATAGGGAGGTTGGTCGGGGGGGGGAGGATGGGTCAAACAACACAGGACTTTCACCCAGGAGACCGGGGATCGTGTCCCGCGTGTCACGTTTCCTAAACCCAACTGTCCTGTTGGAAACGTAAGCCCACCCACGACCTTTTCCTTTACCTAACTGCGTCAGAAGTGACGCCAATAGTCCCGACCAAGCGCGTTTAGATAAAGTGTGTTTAGATCTGACGCTAAAGGAGACTTTTAGCGCCAAAGGCACCTGACCAAGCGTCTGTATTTTACGCGATGGGAGTGAGAACATGTTGGCTGGCCGCCATCTACTGTAGCTAAGCTATTTCTTTTCGATTGTTCATGTATTGTTTTAAGTCTTGTTTTTCCATATTTAAATGTTTTATTTATTTGTATCTGTCTAGTCAGTAATGTCCTGTATAAATGTGCCGAAATTGTGTTCATTGTTCTATGTTGCTGCAGAACAGGAACCTGCTGTAAACCAGTTTTTAAACTGAGTCAGGCCCGTTTATTGTAACTTAATTGTTGCTATCAAATAGAGTTTCTAACTCTGTGACATGTCCCTGCAGTACAGGAAGGGTGACCCTCTTCACATCTTACTGGAATTTGTCAAAGCTTTGCTTTAACATTGGAATATATTTCACTCAGGCCGGACAGCCCCGGGCGATCTGAGACATTCCTGTCCCCTTCTGTCATCATCACACCCTTAAAACATTTTGCCATTACGACGTTTGAAAAGTCAGAACCAGAGAAGAGGCAATCCAGTATTTGTCCTTTCAACAAATCAAATCAGTGGCAGTGTGAAGGTGTGTGTCCGATTGAGCAAGCGTTGTGTTATGTGTGCGTGTCCTGGCGGAGGTGGAGTGTGTAGACGGCGCGCGGCTGCGGGACGTAGATCAGCCCGGGGTGCTTCTTCCTCAGGACGCCATCGCTCCACAGACACGCCACCCACACCGCTACCAGGAACAAAGCTGCAGAGAAACTACCAGAGGAACACGTTTTCACATCAGGACAAACCATACGGCAATATTCCACTCATCTCAGCTGCACTTCCTGAACCTCCCAACCAGTCCACCAAACCATATGAGGATAACGTTCATTTGTTCCCCCCCCTCTAATACGACCCACAGGAGCGTTGTCCGTCCTCATATCTGAACCAGAGAAGGTAACGGTCACGTCGTTAACCAGGGATGCACCTAAACAATAACGTCTTGTTAAGTTAAAAAACCTCTCGGCTTCCTTTTAATTTCAAACGGGTTTGACACAATTTTTTAAATGGATTCTTTTCTCTAGAATACATTTTTTTATTCCTCCAATGATTGACCCAAATGTGTTCTGTTGATACGGTAGCGCTGATGGCGGCTACATCAGATACGTTTTCAGCTTAACGCAGAAGATCCACGTTATGTTCTTCTTTACAAAGTAAATAAATGTCAGACTGACTGACATGCGATGTCATTCTTCTTCAATCCTTCTACTATCAGTTTTTAGAAATGTCTCGTGATATATTGTCTCTAGAAGAGTTTTATTCAACTTCTGTTGTTAAAGAAGGAAAAGAAAATCGCAATACTCAATACTATCAAATCGCAATAATTGAAAATCACAATATAAACCACATCGGTGCCCATGTATCGGGAACGAATCGGATCGGGACAGAAGCATATCGTCCCAGCTCTATCTGTTTGTCTTGTTAACTTAAAGATAAAAACTCTCTGCTTCCTTTTCTTTCCAAACGGGACATTACATCCTGGGTGAAAGTCCTGCGTTTGCTTGACCCATCCACCCCCCTCCCCCCCAACCTACCTTCTTACCAGGACATTTGGCACTCTAAAGCCTACTACACACAGAGCCGATAATCGCCCGTTGGACAGTCTGGCACTTTTTTGACCAACTTGGGGAGACTGATCAGCCCAAATGCCTTTTCTGCCAACGGTCGGCCATCTGGTTGGTGTCTCTGGACCTTTATACTTCCTCACCTTACTTCCTGCTTTGCTCCCGTCAGAACTACTACGGCCACTAGAGGGCGCCGCCACTACAAACATCAATATAGGTCAGAATTGCTGATGAACAAACGACTTATTTGGGCGTTTTTTGGGGGTCCAGACATGCTCCATTTTTACAGCAGCTATGTGCACTATTTTTCATGATATTTCATTAAAAGAATGCCTAAAAATGTGTCCATCATTTGGATGATCAGAATGATGCTGAAACAAACCTCTTTTTGGTTTTTCAGATGGCAGTCTCATTTGTTTTGTGGTGACGATTTGCTGTTTTAAATTAAATTATAATTAATACATTTAAACTTCAATCCCAAAGCGTACCTGTAGAGCATGAAGAGGCCGTTGCCGTCGGGAACCATGCCCCGCCTCCTCTGGTGCATCACCGTGGCGATCATGGCGAAGAAGGTGAAGATGAAGAGGATGAAGGTCTGTCCCTCTGTGATCAGGTACCTGAGCAGAGGGTCACAGATTCAATATATATATATATATATATATATATATATATATATATATATATATATATATATATATATATATATATATATATATACAGTGCTTAATTTGTAAAGTGGGAGGTCCCGGAGCGCAGAGGGGGGGTGGATCCGGCGACTCAAAACGAGGGTTGGAGGTAACGGATCAACGTAGCTATGTAGCTTCTCTGACTAAAACAACCTAAACAACACTGTGTGTACATCAGGGCAATGTTTATTTTTATTTCAGAACATGCACTGCATTGGTGCGAAATGTAAATATATATACATATATATATATATATACACATATATACATATACATATATATATATATATATACATATATATATATATATATATATATATATATATATATACTGCAACAATCTATCTATATATATATATATACTGCAACAATCGTATATATATATATATACATATATATATATATATATATATATATATATACATATATACATATATATATATACATATACATATATATTTATATATATATATATATATATATATATATACTGCAACAATCGTATATATATATATATACATATACATATACATATATATATATATATATATATATATATATATATATATATACATATATACATATATATATACATATATACATATATATATATACATATACATATATATATATATATATATATATATATATATATATATATATATATATATATATATATATATATACTGCAACAATCGTTTTCACGAGCAGCAAGTATCCATCAGACTATTAAATTAACCAAAAAACCCACCGTGGTCTCCACATTCTTGATCGGCAGAAACGGTTTTTGCTTGTTTGGGATCCGACTGGCCGGCCTATTAGAAGCAAACTTTGTTGTCTTTTTGACATTTTCTCCTGAGTGAAATGAGGATAACAGCAATCTCAACCAGCACAAGAGCCTGGCTCACTTGAAGTGCAGCGCCGTGCTGTTGAAGTACCTCCATAGTGACACAGGAGGTGCCGGATCCAATAAAAAAGGTTCCAGATCCAACATGGGAGGTCCCGGAACATGTTCCGGCTCAAATTAAGCCCTGTGTATATATATATATATATATATATATATATATATATATATATATATATATATAACGGGCCAGACTTTCTGTTTTAAACTGATGTAAATTCTTCTTTTTATTCAGTTGTTTAACTGTGAGCATGATTTCAATAAACTCAAACTCCATCCCAAAAACCATGTTGAAATTTGGTTTTAAATGCTGTTCTAATCACAGAAAACATCTGACCAAAGGGTCTAAAAAATTAAATGCAAGAAGCAGTAATATGAACTAGAAAATTCTGCAAGAAATTTTGCACAGCCGAATAACACTAGCTAAGTATTAATAAGGTACAGTTAATATCATTAGTAACAGCTGATCTGAGCTACCTTTACTCTGCTGTTTGACGTGTCCTGTAAAGAGAGGACAACACGGCCTACAGTATAGAGTCTTTATGATAGGAGCCCAGGAGGTGTGTGTGTAAGAAGTTGTTGCTATGGTGATTTCCACAGTGAGGGAGGGGGAGACAGTATCCACAGCTCCACCTTCTGTCCCCCCCTTCTTGTCTTCAACATTCCAGCCCCATACACACACATTGGAAAATCGGAATGTGTGTGTGTGTGTGTGTGTGTGTGTGTGTGTGTGTGTGTGTGTGTGTGTGTGTGTGTGTGTGTGTGTGTGTGTGAGTGTATGTGTGTGTGTGTGTGTGTGTGTGTGTGTGTGAGTGTATGTGTGTGTGTGTGTGTGTGTGTGTGTGTGTGTATGTGTGTTAAAGTACTACACTACCCACAATCCTAACAGCAACGTATCTGATTGGTGGAGATCACGGTTGCCAAGCAAATATATAGGGAACCAGCAAAATTTATTTTTTCATTGTTTCTATCGGCAGTTGGTATGAGCAGAGCAAAAAGTTTACGTCCGATGGATTCCATAGTTACATGTCTGCGACCGGGACAAGATTTCCTACATTTTGACCAACAATGATGTATGAAGAGTGAAAACTGTAGGGGAGAGAGTAGTTTGTTTGGAGAAAATTCAGAGAATCGTACCACAGCTCCCCCCTCTGTCCTCCCCTCTAACTGTGAAGATTCCGTCCCCATACACACACATTAGAAAATCTGAAACGGTCTGAAAAGAGTACGATACGTAAACTGTGATTTCGTAGAAACCGTGCTTGATTTCCGAATGCCCATTCAGCCCAATAAAGGCCAAAGTCTTGTCTTCGGTTTAAACTTTTCATTTTTTTTCTACATTAAAGTATAGCGATACAGCATGGCCCCAAAGAGGGGTTGTTTTCAGCGATGTTAAGCAACTTCCCGAAGAGTTCCCATTCAAGTCTATGGTTAATTTCGTGAATAATTTATTTTTTCATTGTTTCTATCGGCAGTTGGTATGAACAGAGCAAAAAGTTTACGTCCGATGGATTCCATAGTTACATGTCTACGACCGGCACAAAATGTCCTACATTTTGACCAACAATGATGTATGAAGAGTGAAAACTGTAGGGGAGAGAGCAGTTTGTTTGGAAACAAATTCAGAGAATATTACTGCAGCTCCATTTTTTTTTCATTGTTTCTATCGGCAGTTGGTATAAGGAGAGCCAAAAGTTTAGTTCCGGTGGATTCCATAGTTACATGTCTGCGACCGCCACAAAATGTCCTACATTTTGACCAACAATGATGTATGAAGAGTGAAAACTGTAGGGGAGAGAGCAGTTTGTTTGGAGAAAATTCAGAGAATCGTACCACAGCTCCCCCCTCTGTCCTCCCCTCTAACTGTGAAGATTCCGTCCCCATACACACACATTGGAAAATCTGAAACGGTCTGAAAAGAGTACGATACGTAAACTGTGATTTCGTAGAAACCGTGCTTGATTTCCGAATGCCCATTCAGCCCAATAAAGGCCAAAGTCTTGTCTTCGGTTTAAACTTTTCATTTTTTTTCTACATTAAAGTATAGCGATACAGCATGGCCCCAAAGAGGGGTTGTTTTCAGCGATGTTAAGCAACTTCCCGAAGAGTTCCCATTCAAGTCTATGGTTAATTTCGTGAATAATTTATTTTTTCATTGTTTCTATCGGCAGTTGGTATGAACAGAGCAAAAAGTTTACGTCCGATGGATTCCATAGTTACATGTCTACGACCGGCACAAAATGTCCTACATTTTGACCAACAATGATGTATGAAGAGTGAAAACTGTAGGGGAGAGAGCAGTTTGTTTGGAAACAAATTCAGAGAATATTACTGCAGCTCCATTTTTTTTTCATTGTTTCTATCGGCAGTTGGTATAAGGAGAGCCAAAAGTTTAGTTCCGGTGGATTCCATAGTTACATGTCTGCGACCGCCACAAAATGTCCTACATTTTGACCAACAATGATGTATGAAGAGTGAAAACTGTAGGGGAGAGAGCAGTTTGTTTGGAGAAAATTCAGAGAATCGTACCACAGCTCCCCCCTCTGTCCTCCCCTCTAACTGTGAAGATTCCGTCCCCATACACACACATTGGAAAATCTGAAACGGTCTGAAAAGAGTACGATACGTAAACTGTGATTTCGTAGAAACCGTGCTTGATTTCCGAATGCCCATTCAGCCCAATAAAGGCCAAAGTCTTGTCTTCGGTTTAAACTTTTATTTTTTTTTCTACATTAAAGTATGGCGATACAGCACGGCCCCAAAGAGGGGGTGTTTTGAGCGATGTTAAGCGATTTCCCGAAGATTTCCCATTCAAGTCTATGGGACAATTTTGCGCCGTTTTTTGCCGATTTCGTGAAAACCGTGCGGCAAATCGTTTTGAAAAGACATAGCACACCATTCCCGAGCATTACACACGTTTTGATGTATTTTGTGTGCACGTGTTGGCTACGCTCTGTGACTAGTTACGGGACAAAAAACAGGCAGAATAATAATAAGTATGAGTAACAATAGTCATTTTGCCGATTGCTGCTATTGCAGCACATCGGCACACTGAGAAACACTCTACAAAACGCTCGTAGCGGAAAGTAAAATGTACATAAATACAACAAACTAAATTATAAACGCAACACTTTTGTTTTTGCCCCCATTACTATTGCAGCACATCGGCACACTGGATAAAACATATTCTATATAATGGGCAAACACACCCGGCATGGTTCTTGACTTCTGGTTTCATCTGTAAGTGCTGACCTCGTTGAGAAAAGTAATTAGTCAGCAACACCTGAGAACTACCTAATCAATTATTGCTAACACCTGGAGGCACACACACACACACACACCACATACACACACACACACAAACACGCACTCACACACACACACACACACACACACACACACACACACACACACACAGACACACCACATACACACACACACTCGCGTACACATTCACACACACACACACACACACACACACACACACACAGACACACACACACACACAGATACACAAACACACACACACTCACAGAGACACACACACACAGTCACTGAGACACAAACACAGACAAAGATACACAAACACACACACACTCACAGAGAGACACACACACACACACTCACTGAGAAACACACACACACACACACACACACACACACACACACACACTTACCCTAACCTTAACCATCCCAACTAGATGCCTAACCTTAACCCTTACCCTCACCCTAACCATAACCTAATTCTAACCCTAATCCTAAAACCAAGTCTTAACCCTCAAACAGACCTTTAACCTTGTGGGCTCCAGCATTTTGGGCCCCACAAGGCAGTTCACAGTTTTTGGACCCCACGAATATAGTTAAACAAGAACACACACACACACACACACACACACACACACACACACACACACACACACACACACACACACACACACACACACACACAGACACACACACACACACACACACACCCCTCTCTCTTATCTCTGAATAATGTGTGTATGAAGAGGATTTTAAACTTGTGTAAAGGACATTAATTACTGGATAGATAGCTAATGCTGTAAAGTTTCCTCTGATGATGAGATAAAGAACTCATGTTTGATAAAGAAAGAAAAACAGCAGCTGCTGATGAGGGTTGGAGTAGAGCGTATATGAGCTGAGTGGTGTCAGTGTTTGTTGACCTCAGAGCAGAATGGCTGCAGTCACAGAGATCTCCTTCCTGCTGTTCGCTCTCATCAACAACATCCACGCACAACAACGCATCATCCTCCGAGAGGAAGGAGAACGTTACACCTTCAAGCTCCCCGAGAACACCAACTCCTGCCTGATCTCCAGATCTGTTGGTGAGGAGAAGCTGGTCCTGTGGAACATCTCTGACCTCTGGTCCAACACCTCTGACCTCTGGTCCAACAGTTCTGACCTCTGGTCCAACAGCTCTGACCTCTGGTCCAACACCTCTGACCTCTGGTCCAACACCTCTGACCTCTGGTCCAACAGCTCTGACCTTTGGTCCAACAGCTCTGACCTCCGGTCCAACACCTCTGACCTCCGGTCCAACAGCTCTGACCTCCGGTCCAACACCTCTGACCTCTGGTCCAACAGCTCTGACCTCTGGTCCAACTCCTCTGACCTCTGGTCCAACACCTCTGACCTCCGGTCCAACAGCTCTGACCGCTGGTCCAACACCTCTGACTTCTGGTCCAACACCTCTGACCTCTGGTCCAACAGCTCTGACCTCTGGTCCAACACCTCTGACCTCTGGTCCAACAGCTCTGACCTCTGGTCCAACACCTCTGACCTCTGGTCCAACAGCTCCTCAGGACCTGAACACTTGAGACAACGACTTGTCAGCACAGTGAAATCTTCTTCTTATACCATCCTCAAGCTGACCCATTCAGACTCCGGCCCGTACCGAGAGGAGTGTTGGACTGAGGGCAACGTGACGCATGACAACAACTTCACTATTACTGTTTGTACTTCAATAGATCGGAGCGGTATCGGAGCGAGAGTTGGAGGAACAGTGGACCTGCCATGTGAGGGAGCAGCTGGTAATCTGGATGTCCAGTGGCTCAAACGGGACTCTAGATATGAGCAAGAAACATGGAGCAGAGTTTTTGGGGACAATACGACATCAGTGATGGACAATGTTAGAGGAAGATACCAAGTGGTGACAGACACATCAGCTCTTCGTGTTTCCAACGTCACAGCAACAGACTTTAGACGGTACAGATGTCTGGTGATGAACCAACAGCAGTGTGTTAGCAGTCACACTGTAGGGTTGTTCCTACAGTATGAGATAATCTACGGCTCAGTGGGAGAGACCGCTGTATTGCCGTGGCCTATCGCTGACTCCACTGATGAACAGCCCCCACGTTGGATGGTTATTACCAAAAACAAACCCCATCACTCACCTAGGACAACAAAACCAGACTGTTCCTTCAGTAGACCAAACCTACTCGCTGGTGTTTTCATCTCTAATGTTAAATCACTCAGGTCGGTACTCCTGTGAAGCCTCTATGAGAGAGCAACATTATGATCTGGTGGTGTGTCCCAAATGTGGCCCCCCTGCTGTAGTGCTCTTCTCAGAGGGAGAAGAAGTCACTCTAAGATGCAGAAATTGGGGAAAGGGTAGGGGGCATGC